>CM060362.1:85389276-85989276 GCA_030545235.1 Helianthus tuberosus
AAACCGACAAGTTTTCCACTCTAGCAGACATCTACCTAAAAGAAGTAGTATCAAGGCACGGAGTGCCAACCTCCATCATTTCTGATCGTGACTCACGTTTTACATCTGAACTATGGCAAGCTATGCACAAGTCCTTTGGCTCTCGATTAGACATGAGCACGGCATAATCATCCACAGACGGATGGGCAATCTGAACGCACCATCCAAACCCTTGAAGACATGCTTAGGGCAAGTGTAATCGACTTTGGTAATGGCTGGGAAAAACACCTCCCGTTAGTGGAGTTTTCGTATAACAACAGTTACCACACCAGTATCCAGGCCGCTCCATTCGAGGCATTGTACGGATGGAAGTGCCGATCACCTCTTTGTTGGGCAGAGGTTGGCGGACAGTCAAATCACTGTCCCAGAACTTGTAGTAGATACAACCGAGAAGATTGCTCAGATACGACAACGAATGGCGGCAGCTCGTGGCCGTCAGAAAAGCTATGCTGATAAGCGAAGGAAACCACTCGAGTTCCAGGTTGGGGATCGAGTGCTACTTAAAGTCTCACCTTGGAAAGGTGTAGTTCGTTTGGCAAACGAGGCAAACTCAATCCGCGTTATGTCGGACCGTTTCGAAATCATTGAGAAAATTGGCAAAGTCGCTTACAAGTTGAATCTACCTGAAGAACTCAGCGGAGTTCACAACGTATTCCACATGTCAAATCTGAAAAGTGTCTGTCAGATGAGACCCTCATAGTTCCTCTCAAGGAGCTCTCACTATCGACGATCAACTGCGATTCGTTGAGGAACCAGTAGAGATTACTGATCGAGATGTTAAGGTTCTCAAGCGTACCAGAATACCTCTTGTTCGAGTTCGTTGGAACTCCCGTCGTGGCCCAGAGTATACCTGGGAACGAGAAGACCAAATGAAACTCAAGTATCCCGAGTTGTTTAAGAAAAGTGCAACCACTACTGAGGCTTAGGGGGTGTAAACGAGCCGAGCCGAACCGAACCTACCTTGGCTCGGGCTCGGGCTCGGTTCGAAAATTTTAGCGAGCTGAAAATATGGGCTTGAGTTCGGCTCGAAAAAAGTTCGAGCCAGCTCACGGCTCGACGAGCCAGCTCGCGTCTTCAACGTCATCCACCGCCGGCTCTGTCTCCAACGCTCTCTCTCTCTCTCCTCGGTCTCTCTCTATCTCTTCTCGTCTCCCTCTCTTCTGTTCGCAGCCGCCGCACCACCACCGAACAGTGGTGGTGGTTCGTTTTGTTGTTCGAAAAGGGGGAGGGGGGTGTTACTTGTCGGAGCCGAGAGGGGCGAGCAGAGGGGAGGTGTGGTTTGTGTCGCCGGAGAACCGGCAGTCGGAACAGCGGCTCTGGTCGCTGGACATCGGCGAGGGAGAGAAGGGTTTTGAGGTGTTGACTGCTTATTCTTTGAGTGTGTGTATGTTGTTTGTATATGTATAGATTGACTCAATAGAGAGATAGAGTAGAGTAAGGGTTTTGTTTATTTAGTTGGAGAAAGAAATTGACTGAAGGTTTGGTGTAAGGGTTTGAGTGGTTTTGTCTTCAAGCTATTCAAAACTCTATTTGATAAAGCTCTGATATCCGGATTTTAAAATTAAATATAGAGTGTAAAGGGTTTAAAATATTGGGTTTAAAATATTGGGTTTAAAATATTAAGGGTTTAAAATATTGTGTTAGTTTATTAGTATAGACTTTATAATATTATTAATATATATATATATATATATATAATAATGATAACGAGCCAAACGAGCGAGCCAACGAGCCAACTAACGAGCGAGCCACGAACCGAACCTACCTTGGCTCGGGCTCGGCTCGTTTAGATCGAGCCAATTTCGAGCCGAGCCAATTTCGAGCCGAGCTTTTTTCGAGCCGAGCTTTTTTCGAACTTTTTTCGAGCGAACTTCGAGCGAACTGCGAGCCTCGAGTTTTTGAACAGCCCTACTGAGGCTGAAGCTACTGCAGAATTTTGGGACGAAATTCCAAACCAATGGGGGGATGATGTGACACCCAGGAAAACCAGGAAACCACGCAACTTAACTAGCTTCCTCAGTAAACACGTGCTAAATTTCGGGACGAAATTTTCTTAACAGGGGGAGAATGTGACAACCCTCAAAAATTACATGTATCCGTACGATTAATTAATGTTAATTAAAGTGCTTGATGACTGTGCTGAATTACTTAACTGCTTTCTGATTACTGTGTCATACTTACATGTGCTTTTTAACATACTAGTCTCGTACAGAAAATTGACTAAATGGTCCTGTATGCTTTCCTAAGTGTTGGGAATAAAGCGTGTTACAAAAAGATGCATAAAAGACACTATACGGAATAACTTAGCACTTTAACGGAACGACATCAAACCAAACAAGCGGACATTACCCGGAACACTAAAATATTACCAGAAACATTGTTTCACTTTTCCTGAGCTAGTATTGATTCCCGAACACTTAAACATACTACATAAAGCATGTACCACACTAAACACTAGCTTTTGCACTTAATACCCTACTACTTAACTTTTACCATTTAACTTTACATTTAACCCCCCCCCCCTTGCCTAATTTTCGGCTCACCCAAGCATGGCCCCCACAAGATTACATCAATCTTTTGCAAATCCTCCATAATCTCTCTTGGGATTGTGTTATGATCATGTAGTGTACTTATAGAACATCTTACCCATTGGACATTAGATCATGAGAATTATAAATCACTTATCATCTTCAATAAATCACCATCACAAAACTCCTTCTCCCCTCTCCATAGCTCTCAGCCAAAACCCCCTATATCACCTCACCATTTTTCGATTCTTGTTCATTAAATCCAAGCCTCATTCAAGGTGTATCAAGGTGAATAACGAAGGGTGGAACTCACGGATCATCAAGGACCTCTCTAGTTTGCTTTTATCCTCTACATTTCCAAGCTTGATCTTCCCTAGCTTAAAAGCTAGTAGTAAGCCTCTTTGATCCTTATTTACTTCATGTTTATGGTGGTTAATAGTTATATTAAGATGAAATCTCAAGAACACTAAAAGATCATAAACATAAGTCTTGAACACAAAGCTAACATGATGATGAAATAAGATGAAATCTTGATGAAATAAAGTTGTTTTGATATTTTGTTGATTACTTGATGCTTGCTTGTTGATTTCTAGAAATATGATGTTGATCATTATATGAAACTCGTTAAACTTATGATTAAAAACATGATTTAACAAGTAGGAGGTGATTAGGGGTTTACATAAAAGAATCACCTCCATATTTAGACATGAACTTGGTGATAAAATGATTTCTTGTAAAAATAATAAACCAAGTGAACTAGTAAACTTGTAAACCCAAGACTTGTGAATGATTTTCCTAAATAAACCAAGTTTAAAAGACGGTTTTTGAGAGATCATGATCCTTACACTATTTTTGGAAATAAAGTAAGTATATGGATACTAGTGACACATGAAAATGTTGTAAATAAATATTTTTGTAAAATATGTTCACAAGTTGTGAACATCTAAAAATCCCGAGAATGAGATTTTAAATAAAGTAAACACACTTGGGAGGGTAACTAAACCCACTAAACGCCTCACCAAGTTACTACGCGTTTTTATGAAACATCAAGTTCATGTTGGTTTGTAAATGGAATAGTTTGCTCTTGGTAAATTGTTGTTGATTGTTGAATGAATTTCGGAAAAGAAAATGATATGCTTATTAGCATGGACGCCTCCATTTACAAAGGAGACTCTGGCGAAATTTTCTAAAAACTCCAACACATAGAAAATATTTTCTAACAAGTGTTACAAGTGTATTTTTAAACTATGATCTTTCCACAAAAGTCAGAGTGTGACATTTGAATTGTGTGGTATGTGATAGAAGTAATGAGTAGATAAACCGTACGTAGAATACATGTTATGCGTGCACGAGAAACTGATTGTTATCTGTACCTTATTAGGACGTGCTTGATTTCTGATTATTAGAGCAACTAATCTAACCGAGCAAACCAAGGTGAGTTCACACACTTTCTAAGGCATGGGATTCCCGGTGGTTGGGAATGGGTTAAGGAATTAAAACGGAATCTACATATCCTCCTTGGGTAGGATATGTACCGCCATCCTCCATGGGTAGGATGCCAATATTAATCCTGCGTATTCTCCTTGGGTAGAATACGTACGTTCGTCATCCTTGGGTAGGACAATAACCTTAAAACTTACTAGACAAAACTCTATCATTAAGTCCCTCATTTTATATCGACTTAATCGCCGAGGCCAATGGCGAGCGGGTCATTAGTTAATAGCGCTATTAGGTTTAACAAACCTCACACCGTGCCAGTCGGACGGGCGTGTACTAATGGACTATGGCAAACTGTCAATGATGATAGACATTGATGTAGGGCACAACTTACTTTCGTTAGTAGTCGATATGGTAACGGTCTAGTGGTTCACATGGGGAAGCCCCCACTGATTATGGATATGGTTTGGGTAATAAAGAAGGAACCGGTTAATCATAATTTCAACTATGGGGTAACCCCCACGGCAAGTAAGCCAGCAAAAGACAAACCATGTTCTCGGTAACAACTTAAAACTAAACAACCAACTGTGAACTCACTCAACTTTGTTGTTGACTCGTTACTACATGCTTTGCAGGTCGTTAGATGCTTATGGAGCTTGCACGAGGAGGAGGTCGTTGTGGGATATGGACTGTTATGTCCCGTTCTAAACATTTAAACTTTATGAACTTATTGAACTTATGTTTTGGTTTTACCTTTAATGCTTCCGCTGTTTAATTTGAACTTGGTTAACTAGCTTTTGATCACCAATTATATTGTGTGGTTGGGTTTTATCTATTTTAAATACATTGTTCAATATGATTGGTGGCTTGATCCTGGTCATGTCACGCCTCCATGCGGTGATACTCCGCTTGTGGATTTTTGGGGGTGTGACATATAAGATTAAAACGAAGTCTGATGGGTCTGTTGAGCGATATAAGGCCAGAATTATAGCACAAGGATACTCTCAAAAGTATGGTATGGATTATGAGGAGACATTTGCCCCAGTGGCAAAAATGACTACCGTTCGTACTCTCATAGCTGTTGCATCTGTTCGTCAGTGGAAGATTTGTCAAATGGATGTCAAGAATGCCTTTCCGAATGGTGATCTCCATGAGGAGGTCTACATGACTCCTCCACCGGGAATTGCTCATCAGCCTGGTGAAGTTTGTCGGCTTCGGAAATCTCTATATGGCCTCAAACAGGCCCCTCGTGCCTGGTTTGAGAAATTCTCTACAGTCATTACTTCCCTTGGTTTTGTTCCTAGTAATCACGATTCAGCATTATTTACTCGATGTACGAGTGCAGGATGCATTCTTCTGTCTCTATATGTGGATGATATGATTATTACAGGAGATGATTATGAAGGTATTGAGTCCCTGAAGCGTGATTTAGCTCACCGTTTTGCTATGAAGGATTTAGGCATGTTACGGTATTTTTTGGGTATTGAGGTGGCACAGTCTCAGAAAGGATACCTCCTTTCTCAGACAAAGTATATTTCTGATTTGTTTCAGCGGGCAAGGCTTACTGATAACAAAACTGTAGACACTCCTCTTGAAACCAATGCACGATATTCTCCTACTGATGGTGTTCCTTTATCTGATCCGAGCCTATATCGTACTATTGTAGGCAGTTTGGTTTATCTTACAGTTACTCGCCCTGATATAGCTCATGTCGTTCATGTGGTTAGTCAATTTGTTACTGCTCCTACTTCTGTTCACTGGGGAGTTGTACTTCGTATTCTGAGATATCTCCGTGGGACTTAGTTTCAGAGTCTCCTGTTTCCTTCGACATCTTCTCTTGAGTTGCGTGCCTATAGTGATGCTGATTGGGATAGTGATCCTAATGATCGTAAATCCACCACTGGTTTCTGTGTTTTCCTTGGAGATTCGCTAATCTCATGGAAAAGTAAGAAACAAGATGTTGTTTCTAGATCTTCTACTGAGGCTGAGTATCGTGCTATGGCTGTGACTACATGTGAGATTGTTTGGTTATGTTGGCTTCTTGCAGATATGGGAATTAACATTTCTCAGCCTACTCCTCTACATTGTGATAACAAAAGTGCTATGTAGATTGCAAAGAATTCTGTTTTTCATGAGCGGACAAAACATATTGAGATTGATTGTCATTTTACTCGTCAACATCTTCAGCGTGGGACGATTTCGCTTCCTTTTGTTCCATCAGCCTTGCAGATTGCGGATATTTTTACAAAGGCTCAGTCGACATCTCGGTTCCGGTTCTTATGTGACAGACTCTCAATGCTCATTACTGTTGCATTGTGAGTTTGAGGGGGGATGTTAGCGTAATAAAGAAAGTTTAGTTTATTAGTTTATTTTGGGCTTTGGCCCGTTAGCTAGTAAGCCCGTAGCCTGGCTATATAATGTTTATTTTCTTTTCATTTGTACACAATGCTTTCTATTGAATAAACCCAAGCCACTTTTGATCCTCTATGTTCTATACATGTTTATCAATTAACACCAATTCCTAGCATTACCATGAATCGCAGAGATAATCTTACACCACAAATTGTTCTCCTCCGTCTTGAACCGCCAACACCATTTAGAAAGAAGGCCCACATTTATCTCTTTAAGCTTACTAAGGCCCAACCCACCCCTATCTTTAGGAACAGAAACTCTATCCCAAGCAACCCAGTGGATTTTATTTCCATTGTTCGAATTTCCCCAAAGAAATCGTTTAATCAAACTTTCAAGATCATTAATCACTTTGCAGGGAGCTTTATAAAGCGAAAAATAATAGTTTGGAAGACATTCCAAAACCGACTTGATAAGCACAAGTCTACCCCCAATGGAAAGAGATTCCGCCTTCCACCTCGAAAGTCTAGCTTCAAACACGTCATACACCAGTTTCCAACTATTTATGTTGTTCATGTTCGCTCCAACCATGATGCCCAAATATTTAAACGAGAGATTCCCCGCTTTACATCCAACCGAAGCAGCCTTTTCTTCTATCTCCTCCAATGTTCAAGACATTCTCCGTCGTCTAATCCCCTAATAATATGGCATCATCGGCATAAAGAAGGTGGGTAAGGGTAGGACCTTTATTCGGAGTTTTAATACCAACCAAGACCCCTTCTTCCTTCGCTTTATCCACCATATAGGAAAGAGCTTCCATGACAAACAGAAAAATAAACGGGGAGATAGGATCTCCTTGCCTCATACCTTTCCCACACTTAAATTCGAAAGTAGGGGATCCATTTACTAAAACTGAAGATCTCGCAGATTCAAGAACCCCCATAATCCACTTACACCATAAGTCGGGAAAGCCCATTTGACTCATAATATCGACAACGAAAACCCAGTTCACATTATCATAAGCCTTTTCAAAGTCGATCTTGAGAAAGAACGCCCTTTTTCTTACTCCTTTTACACCACGTGATTAACTCGTTCATAATTAAAGGACCGTCAAGAATAAATTTACCTTTCAAGAAAGCTGACTACAACTCCGAAACCACTTTCCCAATCACCATTTTCAGCCTGTTGGCTAAAATCTTAGAAATAACCTTGCTGATGACCCTGACAAGATTAATAGGCCTAATTATTCAAAGTCACCGGATCTTTAATTTTTGGAGCTAGCGTTATAAAAGAGGACCCACAACCTATGTTAATTCTTCCTTCCTTGTGAAATGACTAAACAACCCTTAATAATAAAACAGATCAGCGATGGCGATAGCGTCGTCGGCGTCTTGTTACTGGCCGGAGCCGTGGGGCTTACACTTTTAGTTTTAGAGTAATTGCAAAAATGGTCCCTGGTTTGAAATTAAGTTAATTATACAAATGGTCCCTGTAGTCACAAAAGGGTATTTTAGTCATTTTACTTAAATTTAACAGAAAAATTAACAGAATTTAGTGTTAATACTCAAACTCGTTACAAACTGATAATCACAAGCCTCAAACCTATTAAAAAAGTTAATACACAAAAGCGAAACTAGCTATAAACCACATTATTCATCTGTATAATTAACTCCACATTTAATAACTCTTTTATGATGAAGTCTTTGCAATCTGTAATTTACTATTGAATTCAAATTTACCCATGAGAAAGAAAATAATTAATTGCTATTTAATGTTATTTGCAACATAGAAAATATTGGCCCATTTCATTTGAAGGAAAAATATCAGATTTCCATCCACTGGTTTATAAATTCTATTTGTTGTTGGGCTAGTTTCTTCAAGTATATATTGCAGCTTCTAACCTTTAATCCATATCACATTTCTTGTTGTTTAACTTTCTCGTAACTCTGGTGTAGAATTGCCTGGCTTTTTATTCATAAATAACAGGTGAAAAATGGTTAGATTTTGTCGTTGGGTTCATGTAGAGAAACATGACTTAATTTTGAGAGTGGTTGGCTTTTTATGCATGAATACATATATATTTGGGAAATTGGTTTTTAATAAACCAACCTTTGTCAAATTGGTAATTAATAATCCAACATACAGACTTGGTACCTAATAATCCCACGTTTCAATATGTTGGTACTCAATAGACCTCCGTTAGTTTTTTTTAACTCAAGTTAGTTTTTAAGTTTTATTTATTACACAAACAGTCCTTGTAGTTATAATTTACTAGTTTTAAGTTTTATTTATTACACAAACAGTCCCTATAGTTATAAAAAAATTCATAAAAATAAAAAAAAAATCAAAAAAATTCAAAAAAATTCTAAAAAAATCAAAAAAATTCAAAAAAATTCTAAAAAAATCAAAAAAATTCAAAAAAATTCTAAAAAAATAAAAAAAAAATTCAAAAAAATCATAAAAATTCAAAAAAAAATCAAAAAAACTCTAAAAATCATACCGTTTCGACCCGGACCGTTTTCGACCCGTACCGTTTAGACCCGGACCGTTTCGACCCGGACCGTTTTCGACCCGGACCGTTTAGACCCGGACCGTTTCGACCCGGACCGTTTTCGACGCGTACCGTTTAGACGCGTACCGTTTAGACCCGGACCGTTTCGACGCGTACCGTTTAGACGCGTACCGTTTAGACCCGGACCGTTTCGACGCGGACCGTTTAGACGCGGACCGTTTAGACCCGGACCGTTTCGACGCGTACCACCACCACCACCGCCACCACCGCCACCACCACCACCACCGCACCGCCACCACCACCACCACCACCACCACCACCGCACCGCCACCACCACCACCACCACCACCACCGCCACCACCACCACCACCGCACCACCACCACCACCACCACCACCGCACCACCGCCACCACCACCACCACCGCACCACCACCACCACCGCCACCACCACCACCACCACAGCACCGCCACCACCACCACCACCGTTTTCGAAACGGTCCGGTGGTGGTAGTGGCGGTGCTGTGGTGGTGGTGGTGGTGGTGGCGGCGGTGCGGTGGTGGTGGTGGTGGTGGCGGTGCTGTGGTGGTGGTGGCGGTGCGGTGGTGGTGGTGGTGGTGGTGGCGGTGCGGTGGTGGTGGTGGTGGCGGTGGTGGTGGTGGTACGTGTCGAAACGGTCCGGGTCTAAACGGTCCGCGTCGAAACGGTCCGGGTCTAAACGGTACGCGTCTAAACGGTACGCGTCGAAACGGTCCGGGTCTAAACGGTACGCGTCGAAAACGGTCCGGGTCGAAACGGTCCGGGTCTAAACGGTCCGGGTCGAAAACGGTCCGGGTCGAAACGGTCCGGGTCTAAACGGTACGGGTCGAAAACGGTCCGGGTCGAAACGGTATGATTTTTAGAGTTTTTTTGATTTTTTTTGAATTTTTATGATTTTTTTGAATTTTTTTGATTTTTTTAGAATTTTTTTGAATTTTTTAGAATTTTTTTGAATTTTTTTGATTTTTTTAGAATTTTTTAGAATTTTTTTGATTTTTTTTTTATTTTTATGAATTTTTTTATAACTATAGGGACTGTTTGTGTAATAAATAAAACTTAAAACTAGTAAATTATAACTACAGGGACTGTTTGAGTAATAAATAAAACTTAAAAACTAACTTGAGTTAAAAAAAACTAACGGAGGTCTATTGAGTACCAACATATTGAAACGTGGGATTATTAGGTACCAAGTCTGTATGTTGGATTATTAATTACCAATTTGGCAAAGGTTGGTTTATTAAAAACCAATTTCCCTATATATTTTCATGTTAACATTAACTGGTTATATTTTTGTCGGGAAGATTAAATTAGAAGAAAATTATTAAAAGAAGAAAAAAGAAAAAGAAATGATATATTGGTAAAATACTAATTCATTTATAACTCATCTCATTAATTTTTCTCTCTTTAGTTATTTGGTCAACTAATTATTAAATATCCTACATATAATCTACAAAATCTTCACATATCTTCCTACATATAACCTACACATTATAGAATTTTATTCTACACATGTCGAAATTTATCCTACACACCTCGAAATATATATCATACACACCTCGTAATTTATCTTACACACATTGTTATTTATTATATACTTCAAATTAAGTTGTTTTTTAATTTGAAAAAAATATATATTTTGAAAAGGAGTTACAAATTTAATTTACTTAATTATTAAAGAGGAAGAATGCAAATTAGTAATCTATGTTAAATAAAATGAAATGAAACATTATTATTGATTGAAACTTTTTTTTTTTTTTTTCAAATACAAAGAATCTCTTTTCGTTTCAACCCTCGTATTTTTGATAGGTTTAAATGATTTGGTTTAATAACAGTACATGGAAACATTAGGTAGTGAGACTCCAAGTAAAAATAAATAAATAAATGCAACATTTATTAAGTTGATGATACATTTCTTTGGCTGGCTTTTAATTCATAAATAACAGGTGAAAAATGGCTAGATTTTGTTGTTGCGTTCCTGTAGAGAAACATGACTTAATTTTGAGAGTGGTTGGCTTTTTTATGCATGAATACATATATATTTTCATGTTAACATTAACTGGTTATATTTTTTGTTGGTTTAAATGATTTTGTTTAATAACAGTAGATGGAAACATTAGGTAGTGAGACTAGTATAAATATAAATAAATAAATAAATGCAACATTTATTAATGTTGATGAGCAAACTCCTGAGCAAGCAAGGAAGAATGATGGTGGTGTAAGATTAAATATATTTTTATGTTATATTTAATCTAGTAGTCATTATAATCATTTACATTATATGGATCAAAATAAATAACAACCTATTAAATAATTAGTTGGTAATTGTTGATGGGCCTTATTACCCTTATTAATTAATTAGGGTTTCCTCTTGAGTGCATATATAAGGAGATAATTAGAGGGTTAAAGGGCTAGACTCTAATCACAATAACATCATTATGAAATCGCCCCCTCTCTCCATAACCGAACACCCTATTCGGTTTTCATCATCACCATCATTAGATTGCACCCTAAGGAGGTACCAGATCAAGCTGACAATCATGTCAAACCTTATCGCTGCGTCTCCATCTAGATTCTTTGCTGGCCTGTCTGATGCAATCAAAGGTACGTATTCATGTTTTCCATTATGTTTAAACAGAACTGATCAACATGTGGTATCAGAGCATATGTTGATAAACCAGTTCTGTTTTCGTATCCATTATTCTGGGATTGAAATCTGGAAAACAGAGTTTTGCAAACTTAAGAAAATTTAAAAGCCTGTTCGAGACCAATATCTCGAAATCACTGTTTTCGGGAAAAAGAATGTTTTATAATTGTCTCAAACTCAAATAGTAACCTTAATGTTCCGAAATCTATTTTAAAACCTTAATATTTAGGTTTCGGGTTCCAAAATTTTGATTTTATTAATATTAGGGTTCTTCATGTTCTTAGTGAAATTCGAATAAATTCCCTTATTTTGGAATGAATTAAGGATTAGAAGGTGTTTTTTCCTGTATTTGATTAATTTTTATCCCTTAAGATTTCAAAAAATCTGTAAATGTTATTAGATATAATTTTCGAAATCATTTGATAAATATAAAATATCTTTTAAAACAGGAAACAAGATATACCAAATCCCTTAAAATTCGAATTTCAAACTTATCACACTAACAGCTGTTTACAGAAGGTTCGAGATCATCCTTAACGAGTCGAGACCAAGATTTTGACTCGAGACCATATGATTTCGACTCGAAATCATAAGGGTTTTTTCAGTCTTTCATGAATCGAGACCAAGATTTCGACTCGAGACCACAAGGTTGCGACTCGAAATCATAAGGGTTTTCAATCTTCACAACTCGAGACCATGGTTCTGACTCGAGACCACAAGGTTGTGACTTGAGACCTCATTATGGAGTCGAGATCTCATAAAACTCAGTACTCGAGACCTCGATATTTCGACTGAGGTTGCGACTCGAGACCTTAATGACTCGAGACCTCATAATGTTACAAGATGAGTCGAGACTTGACTCGAGATCTCACTCGAGACCTCATAACTGAGTCGAGATCTCATAGCTGAGTCGAGATCTCACTCGAAACCTAAGACTAACTCGAAGTCTCAACCTCATTACTTTATTAGGCTGTTAATGTGAACTAAAATTTAGCACCCCCCAACGAACTCACCGCGGAGTTCGATCCGCGCTAACAGGTGGTTTGCTATTAAATAATTGGTTTTTGTAAATACTTAGTTAATTAATCAGAATCAGATAATGTTTTACAAAACCAAAATGGCTTAACTTGAATGAGCTTCTGATGTATCATTTCTGGCCAAAGCTGATTTAATACATCTATATATCGTTCAAGTATTACGAAAAGCTATGTTGAGTGTGCATTACAAACGTGAATGTCTTAATATCTGGCCAAAGCTGATTTAATTCAATCATGTATAGCATACTTAACAGGTGCATAACTAAAGTGATTGTCTCATTTCTGGCCAAAGCTGATTTGTCACAATTACTTTGCACACATGCTTAAATGATTACACTTCTGGCCAAAGCTGATTTGTCTTCGTTTAAGTAGAATTTTAATAAGTATATTATTTTGATGTTAGTAATAGACATATCACAACTTCTTCATATAATGATCCTCACATTAATGATCCTTAATTAATCCTATGATCATTTTTTGTCTACCTTAATTTTTGAAGTACCCATAACTTTACTCACTATAACTTTCTTCTATAAATCAATATCTCACCCACTCTAATTCTTAAACCTAAAATGTTTTGCTTTATTTAAAGTTTCTATAAGAATTAGCTCTTAAATTAAATCCTTGATTATCTCTTAAGACGCGATAATCCTACTGCTCTCTTTTGATAAAAGTACTACAGAAGAAAAGTAGAGCATGATGAATAGGACAAATCGAACATGATGTCTCTTATGATAATCAAGATCTCTCTAACATAAATGCTATCACTAAAAGGTTATTCCAGATTAAGTTTTTCCTAAGACTAATCTATTATCTGTGGAATAATTATAAGAATTCCTAAGATGCATGCATTCATTTAAAATTCTAAACTATAAAGTTAAGTGGTATATGTGAATACATTATAATGTACAATACCATGACCCATAAAGTTAAGGGCTTACACATGGAAATAAGTACAATTTTTCAGTACATTAGATACTAAGATTTTCACTTGTACAATTTGATGCCTTATAAATCGACTATAACACTCAAAAGTACCAAAGTATAATGAGTGTGTTGATAAGCAACATATGTACAAAGAAATAAATGTTTGAAGCTGGAAAATAAGTTGTTACTCACCTTACAACCACTTAAAACTTTAAAAGAGGATTGTTCTAAGGTCCATAGACAAATTACAAGTAAAAATTCCAACTTTAAGGTTCTTCAAGGGAAAATCTCACTGCATAATTATGCCATTAGACTAGACATAAGCAACGAGACTATCCATTATTCAAAAGAACAGTTGGATAAGTA
Organism: Helianthus tuberosus; assembly: GCA_030545235.1. NCBI lineage: Eukaryota > Viridiplantae > Streptophyta > Magnoliopsida > Asterales > Asteraceae > Helianthus > Helianthus tuberosus. The sequence goes on from CM060362.1 coordinate 85,403,152, forward strand.
ATTAGGTAGTCACTTACTAATGATATTTAAGTCTGGTAATTTTAATATTCATATTAACACATGATTAGTTGACTCTAGTTTTAAACGTTTCATTACCAGAAGTTGACAAATAACCAACATGAGAGTTAGTGACAAAATTAAACGTTAAGGCTATAAGAACCATAATAAGCAGTCTTCTAACAAAGCTTTTTGATACCTTACATATTCTGAAGATTAGTCAGAATATAGTGTCATAATTAAGCTATCTCATGAAGGTTGTGAGGTTTGCATAACCAACATAAAGTCACACTTATCTTAAACTCTCATTTTATTTGTTCTAAATATCTGGATAGAAACATTAATAAGATGAAACTAGATGATACCTTACATTTTCGCAACTTTTGTTATCATGCAAATGAGAATTTGACAAAAGGAAAATGAGACCTATAAATTTCATCCATTATAACCGAAATTCATGAGAAATCATGACATGGTTAAGGAGGATGATAATTCAATTAATCTCATTCTAAGTGATTTTAAATCATGATGTTAAAAGCCCTAAAATATGACTTAGCTTAAGGAATAAGTATGGGTCCATCTTAAGTCATTCATTGACATTCGTGGAACTTATTCCAAATAGAACATTCAGACATAATTCATTTATCATTTAAAAGGCTATCAACTTGTATCTAAATTTTGTCGCATATGGCCCACGGTCTTAGAAGAAATCTATTCATATATGTACTTAATAAGATTTCTATTAAATATGTCCCTGAGTTTTCTTATGACATCTGGATACTAAAGAAATCAAATAAAGTCTAGCGTATATGTGATAGGTTCCCACGTCACGTAGCTCATTGAAACTTCTCTTGTAGCATTCTAGAGATATTAAAGATCAGTGGGAGCATTAAGTGTCTTAATAATAACTTGCAATAGTTGCAAGAGGTGGGGGAGTGAAAACTTTATATTACTTCAATTTACACCTCTTGTACAAGACACTGCTCCATTATGACACTGTTCTATCAAAACTTGTCTCCTTAAATCTAAAGCTACTCTTACAGAAGTTTCATTGTTGCTTAATTATGGGCACACTTAGATTTCTTACCTAGACTAACATAATCCTCAACAAGAGAAACTACAACGACTAACGTCATTAACTTGTTTCTCTATTAGAATTTGTTGGTCGTTACATATTGACCCTAAGCATGCTGAGTTCCTAAAGATTTCTAAGGTCAGTGGGAGCAGTCAAAGTCCTTATCATGATTTGCAAGGAATACAAGAGGCAGGGGGAAGAGTCATTAAATTTCACTCTTAATTTAACTCCGATTACACCTCTTGTACCATATTGCACCAACTCTTACAAACTTAGAATCTTGAAAATGATAGCAACCTAACTAAGAGCTAATCCATAAAACTGAAACTTCTAATAACCCAATAATCAACTCAGGAGGTCATCTAGGTTTAAAAACCTACTAACTTTGATGATTACATAACCTCCCTAACTGAAGTTGAAATGGATTTTGGAAAAGTTTACTGATCCAATCTCTTCTAATTAAGCCATTAGCGTCAATTAATCTTCTAAATGTAATAAAACAGTTTTCTAGTAAAACTGATTTTATGTGTTCGTATAACGTTTGGGATTTGATTGAATTACCTAAGAGTGTTCATAACTAAACCAAATCCTGGTATAAGCGTTAAGACACGAAGAGGCATGATTGATTGTCAAAGGTTATACTTCGGAAGAGATAAATTATCAAAAGATTTCTTTGAGGATCATCACTGTTCTAGTAGCTTATAATAGTTTAAAGCTACATTTGATGAACATTAAAAGAATTTTCCCTAACAAACAGGCTGACACATTTACATGTTCATAAAACAATCTGAAAGTTCCAAACTTGTAACACCTCCTAAAATCACGTCCAATGATGTATTGACACGTGTAATAAACCCTAATGAAGTCAAACATTGAATTTAAGGGACTAAATTTTTCGAAAAATCGAAAAATTTGATTATGAAAGGACTGGAAGTGTTAGCATACCTAAAATAAGTTCTAAATAACCTCTGACGATATTTATATTCACAAATAAGCCACTTGGCGATCGAGTGTAGCCATTTGCGGAATTAACTGAAAGTTTGCGCAATGAAGGGTTAAAAGCGTCAACATGTTAATTCTTATCTCTGAGTGACCTTTTAACAAACCAGGAGCATCATGGTATTTGATTATACTCTAGGGAATGCCAATTATTGGCCGTCTAAGGTTTTTATGCCTATAAGTAAGGTTACGCGCAACTTTGCAAGTTAGAGGGACTAAAAGTGTCAATATGTTTAATTATACCTCTGAATTACCTTTTAGTGAACCCGAAGCATCGTGATGTTTAATAATACTTTCAAGAATGCCTAATATGGATTAGATGAGGCTTCAATGCTATTAAATGATGAGATGCGCAAGTTTGCGCAATAGAGGGACCTAAAGCGTTAACTTTTGAATCTACACCTCTCGGTGACCATTTAAGCGAACGAGAGCGTAGTAATATTTAAGTATATGCTTGGGAATGACCATTATGGGCCATGGAAGGCTTGGATATCATTAATGTGACACCTGTGTCACTTCAACCATCATACAAATACCAAATCAATGAAATATTATATTTCATACTTGGGATTTGTAAAAATATGTGTATCGTTTGCACATATCAATTCTTGTTCGATTTCAAGCCTTAAATCGCTTTCTGGAAGGTTATACGCGCACTGATGCGTAAATATAACCAGTTTAATGCAACGAACACTCCGGAATAGTAAAATAGGCTTAACATACCTTAAATAACCTTCACATAACTTAGAAATAAGTTTTGGATGGTTTGGTATGTTGAAATCAAGTTTGTTCGATCGCAGGGACTAATTGTATCAAACTGCGAAACTATACCGATTTGTATAGTAACGAACATTCCAGAACTTGATCATAAGTTAAACATACCCTAAATATCCTTTACATAGCTTAGAAATAGGCTTTGAGGGGTTCGGTATGCTAAAATAAACTTTCTTGATCAATAGGGACTAAAAGCGTCAAAAAATGCACAAGTTTGCATTTTCGCGCATATCTTACGTCCTGAATATATCCGAACATCCAAAAATTTATGTAATCATTAAAATATTTTATTTTAGTGATTGGCATGATAAAATTCCATTCATCGCGTAATTTGGATCGTTTTTGCGTTCATTACGATTTCCGTCGTAATTAACCGAACAACGCAACCGTACGATCAAACGAACCGACATTAGAGATGTTTTTGAGCATATTTTTAAGTTCCCTATACTTTAACTTTATTTTATAGCCTTTAAATTGGGTTAACGGGGCTTAAAAGTGCAAAAAAAATCAAATTTTACAAGTGCAGGGACCATTTTTGAAATTTCTGACCAGATTCAATGAACCTAGTCAAATTTTGAAGTGTTAATGGTTTTAACCCATGGTTTTGCAAAACCATGGGCTGATATTTAATGGTATTTTTGGTACTATGGGCCATTCTAGGGGCTCCCATGGTTTCACAAAACCATGGGCACATATGTACGGCCTAGATCGAAGCACGTTATTCGATGAACGATCTTAACGGTTGTGCCAAATCTATAAATACCCACCATGGGTTCTTGCAATCCTCATTCAAATCTGATCTAAGATGCTCTAAGTTGAAGCCTTTGCTTCATACCTGAGCTACTTGGATCAAGATTTGCTTGCGGGGACCCTTTGTAAGTATTCCTTCGTTCTTTTATTCGTTTTTAGCGTAAAAGTCAAACTGCGTTTGACTTTCTGCATTAACCAGTTTATGGTCAATGCGAAGTTCATTTGAACTTCATAACGTGAGCGTAATCACGATGGTTATAGTCCCTAGTGACTATACCTACTGATTACCACGTTATCTAGGCTCAGTACGAGTCGTAGTTTCGGCCAAAATGCGTATTCTCGCGTATTTTGTAACCAAACTACTTTTAGGTATCAAAACCGTTTGTTTTGATACCAAACCTGTTTTCTAACTTAACTAAACATGTTTTAGCATGTTTAGCTCGTCACTTTAGTTTTAGTGCTTATGTAGGGTCGTGAGGTAAGCGATCTAAACAATCGCTTATACTTACAAACCCGACCCGTTTGGTCGATCATTAGGATCCAACCAAACACATTAGGTGACCATAGTTGTATAGGGAATAACCTTCCGAGGTTATACCTTATGGTCACGTCGTTTAGCTAGTTATATGATAGGTAGTTTATATGCCTTAGGAAAATTACCAAAATGCCCTTTTTATGCATAATCGATATTTAAGCATATGTAACCCAAACTTTTATCATTTAACTGATTATGTAACATAATTAAGTCTGTTAGGGCATATAATACTTGTCATAGGACTAGTTAGGCGGTCCGAACGCATTTTGCGCAAACGACGCGTTAAAGTAGCATAAGCTACCTAAACGGGTCATAATGGGTCGTAAGCACTTAGGTTAGGTTTCCTTTTAGTATGTGGGCCTTGTTAAACCATATCATATGAGTTCCCACACTCATTTGGTTTACGAGATCTCATCCTATCCGATCTTCCGTTTTAGGTCCGGTTTATTTATGTAGTTAACAATATTAGGTGCCGTTTGATTCCGTGCTCCCTCTAGCTTGCTTGGTAGTTGTTCAAGACTTCTAAGCACTCTCAGGTGAGTACATAGTCCCCTCTTTTACTGTTTTCAATGTTTTGGGGTGAAGCATGTGTACCTATCTGTTATGTTTATGATTTCAAAGTATAATTGATTATACATATTAGTACTTATCTTTTGACAAACCGAATGATTATTTATGACCTAAACACTGATCTTTCAAAGATTATAAATTTAATTGTTGAATTGTACTTATTTATGTTCACAAGACCGATTGGTAGTATGATATAGCGCTATAGGATTTGACACCCCATTCCTGTTGTCATGGAATGTCTGAAACCAATTTATTTTTCTCCATCCAAATAGGGATTGCCTTTGTGGTATTTCTATAGTCTCAAAGGTGTATTTTGATGCACTAGGTCTGAATGAATTCTTAAATCACATTATTTTTGTATATTTAGTTATACTCCCAAAAGTATAATTTGATATGCTCTCATATGTGATAATGTACAAAACCAACATATAATTTGTTAATCATTAAAACATAGTTTAATATGTTATTTTCAAACCAAAACATAGTTTAATATGTTATTTATAAATCCAAAGTATACTTTTAATATACTACTGAAAATTATTATTTTAACAACTAAAGTATATTTAATATACTATTTGTTTTACAATTGGGTTTTGGGTTAGTGTTTAGATAACGGGACGGGTGTAATATGATGAAAACATGGTAGATACGCCGCTGGTACTTCTTATATATAAGTGTTTTCATCACATTACATACCGTGGCGTTATTTAGTACACTTGGGTTAACGACATTGGAACTGAAATATATTTTAATATATTACTTATTCGACTTTCTTAAAACCAAAGTATATTTTTATATATGCTATAAACCTTTTTATCAAAATATTGTTTTTCAAACAATATATTTTATACAAACTCATTTTACTTAATTATTTAATTTCCTATGTATTATTATTTTATATCATCCGATTTCTTATAAATTTTAGTATGATTTATAAAAGAAAACCTTTTTCAAGGATCATGACTACTTTTGTTAAAACAACTTTTTCTAAACTTATAAGTCATGAATCCTAATTACAATAAAACCTATGTATCTCACAGGCATTTTTATGCTGACGTACCTATTTTTACACATGTTTCAGGTGCTATTATGTGATGATTGATGGTGCATGCTATACATAGGATGGACTCGTGCCTTAGCGATTTTAAAATTTGAAAGATAATAGTTGTAATTATCTGATTTGTAAAAAAACAATGAGTTCATTAATTCAATAAAACGAAATTATTTATTCCATGGTTGTGAAACAATGATTCTGTTACAACACTCCCCGACGTTTCCGCCACGTTTTGTTGTTTTACGTGGTCGGGGTGTGACAGAAAAGTTGGTATCAGAGCCAATGGTTATAGGGAATTAGGTTATTAGTAATGCTTTGACCTAGACTATAACCTTCCTAGGACCCTAACACAAGTTGCCTTGTGTTTAGCTTTTAAAACAATACCGTCACTTATCCTTAGGTGACAACCTCAATAAGAACACAAATTTCAAATCCCTCCTTGAAAACTAATCATCTGTTCTAGGATGATTGATTATAAGGTTTTGAACCCTCTAAGTTTTCAAAATCTCGTCAAAGTTGGGTCTAAATAATGTGAACACGTGCAAACGGGAAGGGTGGGTGCCTGTACCCTGGGTCTTCTGTCTAAGGCTAGAGTGTTCGTACAAATCCGCAATATCGAACCAGTCACTCTTACCTGGGAACTCTTGGGGTGAGTGTCCACTTATAGGCGAGCATGTCTTCGCGATACATTAATATGACCCGCTTACTTTGATTAGTCACTGTCTCATTTGTTTGCCTTAGGTAACAAACAAATGATCGTAATTTTTATGCATTGTCATTCTGTTTTCATTTCACTTGTTCCCCCCCCCCTCCATATCTTTCATTATCTTCATGATGCCTCTTCATCGCAACAACAATGTTCGAACTAAGTGCTGCAATTGCCCAACAATCAGACGTCATACTCCAGAAGACCGTTGATTTGGCTATCACCATGACTCACCTCAGGGATGAAGCCGTACAAGGGAACTGCTCCTTGGTGCAATCAATGCAACCGTCATCATCCGAATCAGATACCCTGTTTCAAATGTACCCACAGTGGACGATGGGGACATTTGGTTAACATATGCCGCTTTGCTATCCAAAGCAAAGTTGTTACAAATCCTGCTGCTGCTCAACCTCTTGCAAGGAAACCTTATGCCAGTACTGCGCTGATGTGTAACGAATGTAATGTACCTCACCAAGCTTACCTGCAGTGTCGTCTGTGTACATCACGTGGACGTCTCGATCACCTGACAAATGCTTGTCAATTCAACCCAAACCAAGGTGGTCTAAACCAACCCCAAGTCAACCCTGCTCGTATGATCGACTTAACATGCGTAGTACCCAACCTTCAAAATCTGCTTCATATGTCGCCTTGGCATATCTAGCACCTCAACCTCATGAACTTTCTACCTTGTGTATCGATTTAAGCACGCCTAGTGCAAGGTGTCGAAACACCTCTCGTTACACAAATTCCAAAATCCATGTAGGATCTTCTTATCTTCATAGTTAGATCTTTGTGGATTACTATCGTTTAAATCGGAGCCCTTAATTGAATTATTCATATGCCTTAATACGTACATTACGATTCAATAAGGACAAAGCCGAAATTCCTATTAAGATCTTTCTATCTCCATAGTTAGATTCTTGAAAATGTTTAAAGTGCCAAATGAAATCCACGGATTGGATTCCTGGTGTGCTCTAAAATACCCGTGACCAAATATAACAAATTAAAGATCAAGTTAATCAATTATGCGATTATGTGCTTATGTGTTTTCTGATCTGTTTTATGTTTTATCTGATCCATCCAAATCCTCGTAGAAACTTCCATATCTCATATGAGGGATTCATAGTAGGATATCCAAAGGTACTATCTTAAATCCTTAATGGACTTTTACATTGTAGTTAAGTCCCTCGGGTTATGAAGTACTATTCTATAACTGGACCCCTTGAGTGGTTGATGTGGGGTAAAATACACATATTTGTCCTGTGTAAATTGTATAATTTTTGTATAGGTTTTATTTATTTTTATTTAGTTTTAGTGCTTTATTATATTATATTGTGGTGGGACAGGTTCTGTGCAAATGGAGCGAAAACGAGTAATATGGAAATGACCTGCGAGTTGGCCAGAGTAGAATGCCAGTGACCGGAGTAAAATTGGCGCTATTTTCTATTGGAGGGGATTCTTGGACGCAACTTGAGGGGCAACCATATTATATTTTATTATTGTGGAGGACTTGGAGTTGGAAGACATCATATATCAGGCACTATCAAATACATTATTTGGGCTGGCATGTATCGTGAGCACATAATGGGCCAACATCTATTCCCTAAACACAATATACACGGAGAACCGACTTTGGGAATATCTTGGGGGAATTACGAACATCATATCATCAGACGACAGCAGCAATAGATATATGGGGAGCCGCACAACATCTGACGGACGCAATTAATTGGCAGCAACATCAGAGACGAACAACAGAAGGTGCGATCAAGGAGAAGGAAAAAAAGATTGGTTCAAGGGTTTAAAGCCGCGATCAAGATTCAAGTCACGATTTCGCAACGAGTTAGTTTTGGTTTTAATTCACTTTGTGTTATTAAAATTATGAACATGATTTATTTGTTATTCAAAACTTGTTCCTTTTTAGTGGTTATGATTCTTGGCTAAATTTTATAAACTACCTAGGTTATGACAATAGTTAAATAAAGTTTGGTTCTTTATTCGATTTTTGGCGTGGTTGTGGATTTTTCTTGTACTGTAAAAGCTTCGGGAATTTAACTTGGTGCGTATGTGTGCTTGTGATTATTTTATTATTGTTTATTGCTTCGTTCGATTCTTGGTGACGGTCTTTATCACGGAATAGGGTCGAGCTAGGGTTCTTGATTTAGGTGACGGTCTTTATCACATAATAGATCATTAATCCTTTAGGGTGAAAACGCGTAAGTAACCTTAGAAGTAATATTCGGTAATTTAATAAAATCAAGTGTGCTGCTAAACTCGTCGCGGAAAGGCTCGAGGGTATTAATAGGTCTAGGTTTGGTTATAAGTCCTTAACATTCCATAGTCTATTAAGCTAAGATTAGAACCCGTAGTCGCTTTAGACGTTCGCGCGGAAAAGTAGAGCGTCTTATATAGGCACTTTCAAGAAACTAGAGGACGGAAAAGAAATCTAGAAAACCGGTAAACGTAACAGCCTAGGTAGTGCCACAAGAATCGCCTTGAGAGTGTTTGAGGGGCTTAGTGGTGTCTTAATAGGTTTAGCATTTTAAGATCCCGGTTCCACACCACAAAATCATCGAATAGAGATCCATTCTGAGTTTAGCTTGCGTCTAGCCTAGGTAGTCTTCATTCCCCACTGGTTAGAGTCTTCGTCCAAGTTCGTGTTAGTCTTTTAGCTAATCTAGTTTCGTTATTTGTATTCTTAAGATTTTTAGAAACCCCCCCCCCCCCCAATCAACAAACATTTAGTTAAGTCGTGTCAGTTTGAGTCTAGATAGAGTCATTAGCGTATTCAGTAGAGTCTCTTGGGTTCGATACTCGGACTTACTTTAGCTTTACTACATTGATCGGTACACTTGCCGGTTGTGTGGTTTAGGGTTTTAGGTCGAGTCTTAGTTTATAAATTTAAAACTTAGAGTCTAGAAGTAGGGTAAATTTCGTTGTTTTTGTTGATCAGATCCATTCGTTCCGGATGGAGCCTAACGAGCCCTACCACTTAGCCTGGGAAAGATTCCAAACCCTACTCTCTCGTTGCACTCAACATGGGTTATTTGATTGGGCACTTGTAGAGAAATTCTACAACGGTCTCACTCCAGAGATTCGAGCCCGTTTTGACACTTCAGCAGGAGGCCACCTCCTAGGTAAGAAAACAGTGGCCGAATGCAATGACCTTTTTGAGAGTTTCGCCAATTCCGACATCGATAATTGCGCCATTGACAGGACTTCCATTCATGTGACTAGTACTCCCTCGGCCGGTCGAGGAGTACACCAAGTTAGCTTGGATACATCGATGGTCGCGGCAATGGAAAACCTTGAGAGAAAGCTTACTAGTAGGATGAACGATTTAGAGAGGAGGTTCGATAGGTGTGAGGTGTGTAGAGGGGGTCACGATACTATAGATTGTCCCACACTCACTGTTGAGCAGGTAGAGTTCATAAGCAATAGAGGTCCAACGAACCCCTTCAACAATTCAAATTTAGGGTCCAATTGGCGTAGTAACAATAACACCTTCTGCTCTTCCGGTAATCCCCCCGGTTTCCAATCATGTTCGAATCAAAACAGGGGACAGGATTATTATTCTAGTGGGGGTTCGAATCAACAGGGTCAGTTTGGTAGTTCAGGTTTAGTAGGTCAGTTAAATAGTGGGGGGTCAAACAGTCAAGGTTCAAACAACCAAGATTTGGGTAGTGGTCTAGATGAGATTAAAGCTATGTTATCCCAAATACTAGTTAAGAATCAAGCGACCGAAAGGACCTTAGAAGCAACCCAAAGGGCCTTAGAGGCCACTCAAAGAACCTTAGAGGATCATTCCATATTGTTAAAAGACAATCACTCCAACTTTTTGGACCTTCAAAGGCAAATCAGTGACATAAATAGTCAATTGCAAGAAAGGTCTTCCGGTCAGTTCTCGATTTACACCCAACCTAACACAACCAATCATCATGTTAAAGCTATATCTACTAAGTCGGGTCTAGAGTTAAGAGAGGTTGGTCCCCCACCGGTTCGAGTAGAGAAAGAGGAGCCAGTGATTTTCAAGGTCACTAACACGAGAGGGTCAAATGCTAGAGTAGAGGCAGTGGCATCGGTGGGGGAGAGTAAAGGATGTGAGAGAATAGAGACAGAGAGGGTGAGCGATCCTAGGTTAGAGCCAATGTTAGAACCTAAGTGTGGGGATCCACCCGATGGGAGAGTAGAGGATCTTGAAAAAATAGTACAGTGTTTAGAATCGAAGTTAGAAGCACTGAGTGAAGCTCAGTGTGGGGATAAATTTAGGTTTGAAAAGTATAAGTTCAAACCGCCCGATGATGAGTTGAGAGGTTGTGAGAGGTATGAGGAGGTTTGGAGAGATTCGGGTAATCATAGGTATGATGGTGCTACGACCCGGGAGATTTGGTACACAGGTGAGCCGCGTCTATATGATCCTCCGTGAGTGTTAGAAAAGTTGATAGGCCACTTGTAGAGTTTGTAGATTTTGAGTCTTTATCATAGTCGTAGTTTTTTTTTCATGTTTTCATGTTTTCTTGGTTATAGAGTCGTAGTTTTTGTATATTGAGTCTTATTTAGTAGTTTTGAGTCGGTCTTTTGTTTAGAGTCGGTATTGCTTTGGTTTTTGCTTGTTTTTGTTTATGCAGGTTTGAATATGTACCACCCGTACTCAATCTCCATTCGGGTGATTTTGGAGCTGCTTATCAAATTCCAGGCATTTTTCAAGTATACCAGTCAGTGTCAAAGCCGATCGCGAATGAAATGCTATACGATCGAGCTGGATTGGAAAGACTTTGGAGCTTACGCGTTATATTACCAGCTAAGTCCTTTCCGATTTGCCCATATTTTTTTTGTTTCTTATTTATTTTTAGTTTTTTTGAGTCGGTTTCCATCCTACATTGAGGGCAATGTAGAGTTTAAGTGTGGGGATGGGAACTATCGTTTAGTGTCATTAGTTAGTGAGTCTTGAGTCATAAAAAAAAACGAAAAAAATTAAAAAAATTAAAAAATTGAAAAATCCAAAAAAAAAAATTGAAAAATAGAAAAATGTCCTTTGAAATAAGAAGTTTGAAAAATAAAAACGGAAAATGATAGAAAAGTTGGGTTTTTGGTCGGGTTCAAATAATGATAATATTAGATAAAATAATCGTGCTTGTGTCTAGTTTGGGATGCGCGGGTAGGCTCGGTTCAGTTTTGGGTTCCTTTGATTTAATTATACCTAATTGTCGGTCTACTAGTGGGTTCTCATCTAGGGAGAGTGGGGAAATTGAAACCGCCAAAAATAGTATAAGGGATGCCGTTATAAGCTAAGATAGTTAGAGTTTTTTATCATTATCTCGCTGAAAAAAGAAAAAAAAAATAGAATAAAAAGTGAGCTAGAAACTAAATGAAAGTAACACAGGCCTATGTAATCCGAGTTGGGGATAGCGACTCTACAGCCGGAATGCCTCTGGGATGTGTGAAATCGCCTTGCCGAATAAAAGTACCGAAACCTATGTAATCTGTGATTGGGGATAGCGGCTCTACAGTCGGAATACCGCTGGGTTAGGGAAAGCATCGTCTAGCCTCACGAATGAATGAAAAAAAAAAAAAGCAAGCAAAAAGAAAAAAAAAAAGTGGAAAGAAAATAGATTTGATTTTAAACTCTTTTGATCTTGGTATAAAACGGTTAGGAAATAACCCAGTGGTTGTTCCTTTTGTCCTATAAGCTTGAGGGGGGATTAGGTGGACTTGCGATTCTTAGCGTGAGACCCTAGGTGGATTGACCATAACTGAACTAAACTTGCATGATAAGGGCTTGGAACCGGCTTGGGTTTAAGAGGATCAACATACTTGCAATCGCGGCTAACACAAGTTTCGGTTTTAATAAGTAATTTAAGCTTTTGTCCCGATTAATTATTTCGACTATGATTCCGTTTGCAGTGGTCTAGTTAAACAGATTGATTTGAAAATCTGGTTAGGAATATCATGTGATGATATAATTGAAAAGATCCCTTAAGTGGTCTAATTAAGGAGATCGAACGATGGTCTAGTTAAGAAGACCATGTGTTGATCTAGTTAAAAAGATCGTTCGTTGATCTAGTTAAAAAGATCCTTTGGTGGTCTAGTCAAGTCGCTTCATGTTTATTCAATTGATTTTTCCCCTACACATTATGAAATGAATTGTGCGGACTGTGCAAGTAATTACGTAATTATGGATGCATACATAATTATGGAATTCAATGCACAGAAACCACAGCAGGTTTTGTCATGTGTAAAGACCTATAGTGACAAGAATAATGATATGGGAGAAGACCTGGACCTTGACCGATGTCATTTTATCTTACACTCCCCAACACTGATTTCAAGCACACACAAGTTTCCTATGATAAGCCTTCATAAGAAACGTTCTTCTGTCCGTAGTTCGAAACTCCATATTTTTGTTACTACAAGGACTTCACTTTAATAGTTGACAATTTCGCTAACAATCCTAACATGGCCCAGAGTTCTACATAGGGTTCAAGGGATTCGTTCGAAAGCGAACACATCACAATTGTCTTCACAAGTTTCCCCTAAAATTAAATTTCGGGACGAAATTTCCTAAAGTAGGGGAGACTGTGACACCTGTGTCACTTCAACCATCATACAAATACCAAACCAATGAAATATTATATTTCATACTTGGGATTTGTAAAAATATGTGTATCGTTTGCACATATCAATTCTTGTTCGATTTCAAGCCTTAAATCGCTTTCTGGAAGGTTATACGCGCACTGATGCGTAAATATAACCAGTTTAATGAAACGAACACTCCGGAATAGTAAAATAGGCTTAACATACCTTAAATAACCTTCACATAACTTAGAAATAAGTTTTGGATGGTTTGGTATGTTGAAATCAAGTTTGTTCGATCGCGGGACTAATTGTATCAAACTGCGAAACTATACCGATTTGTATAGTAACGAACATTCCAGAACTTGATCATAAGTTAAACATACCCTAAATATCCTTTACATAGCTTAGAAATAGGCTTTGAGGGGTTCGGTATGCTAAAATAAACTTTCTTGATCAATAGGGACTAAAAGCGTCAAAAAATGCACAAGTTTGCATTTTCGCGCATATCCTACGTCCTCAATATATCCGAACATCCAAAAATTTATGTAATCATTAAAATATTTTATTTTAGTGATTGGCATGATAAAATTCCATTCGTCGCGTAATTTGGATCGTTTTTGCGTTCATTACGATTTCCGTCGTAATTAACCGAACAACGCAACCGTACAACCAAACGAACCGACATCCGAGATGTTTTTGAGCATATTTTTAAGTTCCCTATACTTTAAATTTATTTTAGAGCCTTTAAATTGGGTTAACGGGGCTTAAAAGTGCAAAAAAATCAAATTTTACAAGTGCAGGGACCATTTTTGAAATTTCTGACCAGATTCAATGAACCTAGTCAAATTTTGAAGTGTTAATGGTTTTAACCCATGGTATTGCAAAACCATGGGCTGGTATTTAATGGTATTTTTGGTACTATGGGCCATTCTAGGGGCTCCCATGGTTTCACAAAACCATGGGCACATGTGTACGGCCTAGATCGAAGCGCGTTATTCGATGAACGATCTTAACGGTTGTGCCAAATCTATAAATACCCACCATGGGTTCTTGCAATCCTCATTCAAATCTGATCTAAGATGCTCTAAGTTGAAGCCTTTGCTTCATACCTGAGCTACTTGGATCAAGATTTGCTTGCGGGGACCCTTTGTAAGTATTCCTTCGTTCTTTTATTCGTTTTTAGCGTAAAAGTCAAACTGCGTTTGACTTTCTGCATTAACCAGTTTATGGTCAATGCAAAGTTCGTTTGAACTTCATAACGTGAGCATAATCACGATGGTTATAGTCCCTAGTGACTATACCTACTGATTACCACGTTATCTAGGCTCAGTGACGAGTCGTAGTTTCGGCCAAAATGCGTATTCTCGCGTATTTTGTAACCAAACTACTTTTAAGTATCAAAACCGTTTGTTTTGATACCAAACCTGTTTTCTAACTTAACTAAACATGTTTTAGCATGTTTAGCTCGTCACTTTAGGTTTAGTGCTTATGTAGGGTCGTGAGGTAAGCGATCTAAACAATCGCTTATACTTACAAACCCGACCCGTTTGGTCGATCATTAGGTTCCAACCAAACACATTAGGTGGCCATAGTTGTATAGGGAATAACCTTCCGAGGTTATACCTTATGGTCACGTCGTTTAGCTAGTTATATGATAGGTAGTTTATATGCCTTAGGAAAATTACCAAAATGCCCTTTTTATGCATAGTCGATATTTAAGCATATGTAACCCAAACTTTTGTCATTTAACTGATTATGTAACATAATTAAGTATGTTAGGGCATATAATACTTGTCATAGGACTAGTTAGGCGGTCCGAACGCATTTTGCGCAAACGACGCGTTAAAGTAGCATAAGCTACCTAAACGGGTCATAATGGGTCGTAAGCACTTAGGTTAGGTTTTCTTTTAGTATGTGGGCCTTGTTAAACCATATCATATGAGTTCCCACACTCATTTGGTTTACGAGACCTCATCCTATCCGATCTTTCGTTTTAGGTCCTGTTTATTTATGTAGTTAACAATATTAGGTGCCGTTTGATTCCGTGCTCCCTCTAGCTTGCTTGGTAGTTGTTCAAGACTTCTAAGCACTCTCAGGTGAGTACATAGTCCCCTGTTTTACTGTTTTCAATGTTTTGGGGTGAAGCATGTGTACCTATCTGTTATGTTTATGATTTCAAAGTATAATTGATTATACATATTAGTACTTATCTTTTGACAAACCGAATGATTATTTATGATCTAAACACTGATCTTTCAAAGATTATAAAATTAATTGTTGAATTGTACTTATTTATGTTCACAAGACCGATTGGTAGTATGATATAGCGCTATAGGATTTGACACCCCATTCCTGTTGTCATGGAATGTCTGAAACCAATTTATTTTTCTCCATCCAAATAGGGATTGCCTTTGTGGTATTTCTATAGTCTCAAAGGTGTATTTTGATGCACTAGGTCTGAATGAATTCTTAAATCATATTATTTTTGTATATTTAGTTATACTCCCAAAAGTATAATTTGATATGCTCTCATATGTGATAATGTACAAAACCAACATATAATTTGTTAATCATTAAAACATAGTTTAATATGTTATTTTCAAACCAAAACATAGTTTAATATGTTATTTATAAATCCAAAGTATACTTTTAATATACTACTGAAAATTATTATTTTAACAACTAAAGTATATTTAATATACTATCTGTTTTACAATTGGGTTTTGGGTTAGTGTTTAGATAACGGGACGGGTGTAATATGATGAAAACATGGTAGATACGCCCCTGGTACTTCTTATATATAAGTGTTTTCATCACATTACATACCGTGGCGTTATTTAGTACACTTGGGTTAACGACATTGGAACTGAAATATATTTTAATATATTACTTATTCGACTTTCTTAAAACCAAAGTATATTTTTATATATGCTATAAACCTTTTTATCAAAATATTGTTTTTCAAACAATATATTTTATACAAACTCATTTTACTTAATTATTTAATTTCCTATGTATTATTATTTTATATCATCCGATTTCTTATAAATTTTAGTATGATTTATAAAAGAAAACCTTTTTCAAGGATCATGACTACTTTTGTTAAAACAACTTTTTCTAAACTTATAAGTCATGAATCCTAATTACAATAAAACCTATGTATCTCACAAGCATTTTTATGCTGACGTACCTACTTTTACACATGTTTCAGGTGCTATTATGTGATGATTGATGGTGCATGCTATACATAGGATGGACTCGTGCCTTAGCGACTTTAAAATTTGAAAGATAATAGTTGTAATTATCTGATTTGTAATAAAACAATGAGTTCATTAATTCAATAAAACGAAATTATTTATTCCATGGTTGTGAAACAACGATTCTGGTACAACACTCCCCGACGTTTCCGCCACGTTTTGTTGTTTTACGTGGTCGGGGTGTGAGAATTAAACGACATTTCACGCCACTTTGTACGATTAAAGGACTATTTGCGTCAAACTGCAAAAGTATGTTGATTCGTATGTTATCGCACCTTCCGGAATATGAACATGAGTTAAACATGCCCTAATTATCCCTTACCTATCTTAGAAATAGGCTTAGAGGTTTTTCGTGCGCAAAAATAAACTTTTAAGTCATGCAGGGACTAAAAATGTCAAAAAGTGCACAAGTTTGCATTTTCGCGCATATCTCACATTCTGAATATCTCCGGACACCCAAAAATTTATGTAACCACTAAAATATTTTATTTTAGTGTTCGGCATGATAAAATTCCATTCGTCGCGTAATTTGGATCGTTTTTCGCGTCGGTTCGTGTTTCGTCGTAATTAGACGAACAACGTGACCGTACGACCAAACGAACCGGCCTCCGGTATATTTTTGAGCATGTTTCATGTTCCCTATGTTTAGGCATCATTGTAGAGCCTTGAAAATGGTTTAACGGGCCTTACATGTGTCGGAAATGGCAATTATCAAGTGCAGGGGCCAAATATGTTAATAATTGAAAGTTATTGTGAGCTGGCATGGTCCTTACGGTCCGTAAAGGATGCCCAGTATCAGAAAATGAAAAACCAGCTTTGGTTTTGCCTCTTGCCTCACATATCTGATTTTATGGATCCTTTGATGGTTTGGAAAACTGGTTTACACCTGTTATGATCTTATTATCCCTCTATAACACTTGTCATCATCCTATGATCCTCCAAAAACTATAAATAGAAGGTGGGTTTCATTGTTCAAGCTCACCATTTCATTCCAATCTTGCTATCTTTTCATTTCTGGAGGATCCTGAGCATTTGGAACTTCCTTGGAGTTCTTTTCAGTACCAAGGACCATTTGTAAGTGTCCTTAACCTCCTAATTTCAGCTTTGATTAGTTTAATGGTCAAAAGTCAAACTTATCATAGTTAAGGTTTGACTTAGTGATTAAACACTAATGATCCAGTCATTAGTCAAATTAAGAGTAGTTATAAGTTGGTAATTATGTAGGTAATAAACCCCTAAGAGGGCACCTACTGGTTATCACCCTAGCTTGGTCAAATGTCGGGTCAAACATAATTATAAAAAGTCAACAGAAATCAATTTTTCAAATAAATTCATAATTAACAATCTAGAAGTCATGAAACCTGTTTTAACACTTGTATAACTTGGTAATTAATGTAAGAACATGTCTAAGCATGTTCAACCCGACAATTTCAAGTTTAGGATCGGTTCGAAACCGAAAGTCGCAAAAGTGGACATTTTCTTTGACTTTCAGTTCTGACCCGATTTAGCTTAGTTTAGATATGCCTTAGGATTTCTTTAGGACCATGTTATAGGTTAGTATAACCCTCTGAGGTTATACAACTTGGATCCTAAGTTATCCAATTCGTTGCATGTTTCCGTTAAATGCCTAAATGTTGACCATTATGCCCTTTTGACCTTAAAAGTAGATTTTTGAAAATGTGAGTGGATAGAAACCTTTATTACTGAATTATAAACTTGTCCCTAAAATTTGACATCAGTTTGAGGTCTAGATTAAGAGTTATGCTCATTAGCGTAAATGAAAAGCTTTTTATTAATTAAACGGCGTAATTAGCATATAGCCTATCTAAACCCAAATTTTTAATACCAAACTTTTTACCCACTGATGTAAAATAATATTTTGGGATTTTTGAAGATTTTTATTTATTTTTAGGATGAGCATAACATAGAGTTATACCTTTGATTCGGTAATTGTCGGTTTTGCCCTTTTGGCCATAAAATGAGTTTTACATAACATTTTGATACCAAACTTTTTGATACTGATTTTATATGATAAATAAAACATTTTAAGCTTTCTGGAATGATAAAAATATCAGCTTTTCTTATAAAACCTGGAAATCGCTTAAAATCGCCTTTTTACGCATTTTTAACGCATAGTATAAGTTAAAACTATTTTTAACATATAAGGGTTGATACCTACTGATGTTTTAAGTAAATTTTCATAATTAAATAGTAGGCAAAAGTTTTAAACTCAGAATTCTAATTTTGACCTTTAAAGCTTATGTGAAATTACCAAAATGCCCCTTCGGTGCATAGTTTGGATATAAATAATAAATTTCACATATATGTAATACCCTACTGATATAACTTATTAAATTGAGTATTTTACTGATTATATCAGACCAGGACCTCAGATTATTATTTAACCTCTCTTATAACTTTTAAAATGACCAAAATACCCCTACGGGGCATAAATTGGTTTTAAATTCGCTTTGGGCATAATGGAAGGTATCCTACTGATATCACAACATATTAAAGGCATATTAACTTCGGAAACCTGTTCATGACTCTTTTGGTTACCCGTTACGCACTTTTCGCGTTCGGATCGGCTTATGTAACTAGTTTGCATAAATTAGCCGAAACGGGTCAAACCTTATCATTTTTATCTCAAAATCCAGAATGTGTTTAGTTTACCCTTATTACACAAGTATACAAGCTTGTCAGGTCTAAACCACATTCTAATCCGGTCTTCGCTTAATCATGCGTTTTGAACCGTATCCTCCTTTAAAACTAACCGGTCTAAGCATAGGCTTAATTAAGACCCGTTAGGAATCTAATAGGTTATTAAAAACCTTCATTCCAGATTAAGAGCCCCAGTAAAGGTACTTGCACTTGCTGATTAGGATATACGACTGAGTATAAATTGCATTTTTAAGCTCAGGTAAATACTTTTAACTTATTTTCCCTTATACGGGCTTGGGGTACGGTATATAAAATACCGCTTGGTCGGGCATTGAATTTTTAATCGTATGAAAGTTACTTTATTGAGATGACCCGTTTAAATTGTTGTGTTTGCTTAAAGCCTTTGGGGGTTAATGACCATGTCCCGGATATCCTTGGCATCATTCATGAAATGGCCACAACCTTAGCACGGGGTGTAGGCGTACACCCGCCAGTGCATATATAAATAATAAGGTATAACCGCCGGTTACGAGAATAACTCGCCGCGGGACTATACCATGTGGTGTGTCTATTAATCTTTAACCCGGTATTCAACCCGGGCTACTGAACGTATAACGAACATGTAATTCTTTTACAAGTTTATATATAAATAATGGGGAGTTCGGCTACAAAGTCTATTTTTCCTACAAAGTGTACAAAGTTATAAAACACCACAATTTCAGCCATAAAACACACTCAAAAGCCAAAAATAAGATAGTGAAGACCACTAAAGCACAATATCCAAACCCTAACAGTCCATAAAAACTTCAAACACACCATCGTAAAACTATGAATATAGAACACAACGTGATAATCAACATTAAACACACTAATGTTAGTCATTCGATAATCAAAGCCTTATCATCCAAAACACAACACAAAACCCACAAATATGGCGTTTTAGTGATCTTGATTCTCTTATTTGTGAGTTTTGAGTGTGTTTTATGGTTAAAATTGTGGTGTTTTAAGACTTTGTACACTTTGTAGGAAAAATAGACTTTGTAGCTGACTCCCACCCTATAAATAATTATCCCAAGTTATAAAAAGTTTTGTGCCATGTGCATTCAAATCAATTTTCTAAAAACATTTTCAAAATGAGTCAGTTAATTGTATTTACCAGTGTAAACTGACGTATTTTTCCAAAAAGATTAAGTGACAGGTACTGTACGTAATTGGCTGGAAGCTCAGGGCGTTAATAGGGAATCTTGCAAGTTCTAGATGCCTAAAGTCTGTTGAACAAATGTTATCTTTCTGTTTTAAGATCCGCCTGTGGATCCATCTTACATTCCGTTGTAATATTTAATATTACTTTTGAATCGGATTGTAATATATTTATCCTTTGCTTCCGTTGTGCATTTACATTGTGTTGTTTGACTATGATGATATCAACTACGTAACGATACTCCCCACCGGTAATACGTAGAAATATCTGGGTGGGACAGGTTGGTATCAGAGCCAACATTTAGTGAATTAAACACTAGCCTTTTGTGTTTAATCTCAATGACACAGTAGCACATTCCTTGACCTTCTGAGTCTAGACTTAACATAGGAATACTCCCATCCCTATACGGAGAATTATTGCTCTCAGTTCTATATATTTTTTTATTTGTCGCCAAGCAAAGAAGCCGTAATGGAAATTCTCCCCATTTGAAGTCTAGGAAAGGCCGAGCTTCGTACTGCGACTAGGATTAACGTACAACCAAGGAGAAAACATTCAAAAATAAAATAAAGAAGAAACTCCTTTTGCTGAAGTTCGTTTCCTTAGTAAGTCCTTATAAGGGCATACGTATCTCTCAATCCCTTCGTGGACAACATGATTTCTTTCAAGCCCCGTTTAGGGCAATTCTGTACCTCTTTTAAAAATCCTTGGAATGTTTTATCTAAATGTTATTTATAAGATCTACCATTATGATAAAATGGCAAAATCTAAAAAAGGACAAGACCTAGCCCATGTGTCATTTTAAGACAGGGCCAAGATGGTAGTTCCCCAATTAGATTCAGATCCTTAATAACATCTCAATTTAGGATTGTTCTGCGTTAAATATTAAAAAGAATCTTAAAGGTAAAACCTAGCCACATGTCATTTTAGACATGGCCAAGATGGTAAAACCTATTCAAAAGATTCAAATCCTTGTTAACATCTGAAAACATGTTAACATTCCTGACAACTGTGATGCGATAAAATCATTTTTTTAAAATTGATCAGCCAGTATATATATTAAAAAGAATCTTAAAGGGGTATAACCTAGCTTGAATGTCATTAAAGACCTGGCTACGATGGTAAAACCTGTTTAAAAGAGATTCAGATCCTTGTTAACATCTGAAAACATGTTAACACTACTGACAACAGGTGATGCGATAAAATCACATTTGTCATCTTTATATTAGGAACTTCCAAACCCCTTATTTAGCCTAAATGATCAATAGGACTCATGGCTAATAAACGTCGAACATGATGTACACATCAAAACATCCATTTTGGGATGTATACCTACGGGCAAAGGTGTATACATGAAAAAGATAGTTTTATTTCATAACTTCTTGTCAAGGCAATGAACTATGAAATTTTTCCGACCCAAAGGATCATTGATTATGTTTTAAAATTTCCCTAGTGTCAAGGCATCTGTGCCATCAAAAAGTCCTTTGGAACAAGCCCTTGTGCTATATATAAAATGTCTGTACGACATTGACAGTCGTGACTTATGTCCCCTGTCTAATAAATATGAAGAATTATATTCCGTTTAAACGCCAAAGATGGTTTATTTAAAAACCTAGGCCAAACATAATCAAATAAATTAATACTATCTATTGGCCTATATGGTTTATTTGCACCATGGCTATTTAATTATCAAGTTTGACAATTCACTATATAATTAAACAAATTATTATTACTTGGATTGTAGCCTTCAAAGCTTCACCATGGCTGACCCATCTGAAGCTCACAATCATCCAGTTGATCAGAATAATGATGCAAGACTGAACTTAACGGGCACCGAGTTGCAGGCTATGATAGATACAGCCGTAAACAACACCGTGGACCGTGTATTAAAGGATCATAAGCGAAAGTGTGATAATACCCCAAATAAGGGCTACAAAAAGGGTAAGACCGGTTCAAACTATAACCAATCCAAGCCAAATGAGGCAAAACCCAAATGTAAAACCTGCGGGAAGAAGCACTTCGGAAAATGTTTCTATGAACAGACCAGGGGATGTGGCATCTGTAAAGAGATGGATCACAAGACCCATGAATGCAAGGACTTGAAGGACGCCACATGCTATGGTTGTGGCGAGAAGGGGCACAAAAAGACCCGCTGCCCAAAGAAGGCGACTAAAGGGAAAGGCACTTTAGATTCACAAGCTAAGCCTTGTGGAATTTGTAATAAGGAAGGGCACAAGACTTTGGAGTGCCAAGATATAAAGGATGCAACCTGCTATGGTTGCAATGAAAAAGGGCACATCAAAACAAATTGCCCAAATAAAACCAAGAAGCCTGGGGAGGCTAAGAAGACCAAAGCTGGGGGCTCTCAAATGAATGCTCAAGAGGCCGTTCAGGATGGCAATGTCACAACAGGTACTTTCCTTATCAATGACGATTATGCTAGAGTATTATTTGATTCGAGTGCAGATAAGTCTTTCGTAGACAATAGATTTAGTAAATTATTAAATCTGCCTGTTAAAAACTCTAAGCGTTAAGTATGAATTGGCCGATGGTACCTCAGAGACTGCTTCAGCAATATTAGATGGATGTTTTATATCCATTAGGAACCATTCTTTTCTGCTGTCCTTGTTTCTGTTAAAATAGAGGGACTCGATGTAGTGATAGGAATGTATTGGTCGTCTTGTAACCAAGCCCATATTGTGTGTGATAAGAAGCAAGTAGTTATCAAGACTCCTTATGGTGAGCCTTTAACAATTCAAGGAGACACATGGTACGGATTGCCTAAGCACTGGTTGAATTTGGTATTTAATACCAAAGCTTCGAGTATGGAAAACTCAGAAAAGACAAACAACAGTCGCAATGCTAGAGAGGCGACAAATGTTAATGGTGCATCAAATGTGAACCTCAATGTTAATGGAGTTAATCTCCAAAACTGTAATTAACGCAGCTGTTAGAAAGGCTATGAGAAAAGTCATGAAAAGGTTCAAGAAGCCGAATGCTGTTTGCTCTAAAACACATGTCGCGGCTCATGAGAAGAGCTTTATTCATACTTCAAATACGAAGAATAAACCAAACAAAATCATATATGGCAAGGAACCCCATTTCTTTTTAGGATATACTTAAATGTACTTCGTCTCTTGGAAGTCAAGAGACTTCAATAGTAAAAAGGGGCCATCAATTGCAGAAAAATTGTTGGATGAAGTAGAAACCATTAGGTGTATCAGCGGTTATGCTAGAAAGGAGACGGTGAGGTATGCATCACAGTCATTCGATGGCAATATCCTTAATTAGTGAGGACATTAATGAAGTCCACAAGAAAGATCCTCTTATACAATATGGGATGGTCCAAGTTTTAAGGACCTTATTAGAAAAACCTAGTATCCGCATCACGAGATGGAAAAAAGATGGAATAAGAATTTTCTGACTCTCACCAAAAAAGTTCTAGACTGTCGACAGTATGTTACAAATTTTAATTCATTGGCTGAGATAGTACCCAATTCCATTTACCCAAAATCTAAGCTTAATGCAAATAATTATTGGTGGTTAGCAACGGCAATAAGAGGGCACATTAAGGTTTCAAAGCCTGCTCATTATAAATCCATTATGGATCTACCTCAGTTACTCACGTTATATAGATTAAGAAACAACCAGTCAAAGCTGAGTCTGCCCTAAAAATTTGTCAAAGATTTTACAGCTAAGTTTAAAAAGGATTAAAAATGGAGGCATTTAACCCTCCTGATGAATGATTAGAGGCGGATCACATTAATAATGACACCAGATAAATCCCTTATTGTGAATTTAATGCTAGGAATTACGTTTGGTTTCAGGTGCTGCTGAGTCTCTCATAAGACCATAAGCTTAGCTAACTTTCAGAAAATTTTCCGTAAGAACCCTAGAGATTAAGTGTAAGGTAAAACTTACAGGCGAAATCATAAGAACCATTTCTTCTGTTCCTGCCAGAAACCTTCGGTCGTAGAATTCTAGAAGCATCCTCTCTCTAGGTGTAGTACGTCATCATATGTGATTGATATCTCTCTGATCTCTATCGATTACGAATACCAGATGGTATGACAAAAGCGCCATATGAGGATTGGTGTATCTTAATATGTTCCATAGATTGCTTCCATACCTGATCAGTATGGAGGTTTAATGCATGGGACCACAAAGATATTCCGATGGTCATATAGTACTAAAGTCAGCTAATGGTATTAAAAGAAGATATCCAGAATGGAATTGTCCAAGTAAATGTCTCCGATTAAGGAATTCGTGGACTTGTAACATAAATGTGTCACTTATTTGACACAAGCAATGATGGATGAACTGAAGCCTGAGATTTGGAAAATCTCTGTAACCTACTTGTATCTTGATTATCTTCTCCTAAGATTACCCTGTTTACCTTCTGAGAGGCAAGTAGAGTTAAGATTTATATCCCATTTAGGGCTGTATTATTATGAAATCTCCAAGACGGCTAGTACCATCATTGGAAGAATCGAAACCCTGATTAAGTGAGTTTTAAAATAAAGGATTCATATAGCCTAACTCAATATTATGAGAATTCGGTATAGTTAATTAAGAAAGACGGTTCATCTTGCTTATGCATTGATTACCGCAACCCTATTTAGGCAACAATTAAGAATCGCCATCAGCTGCCCAGGATCGTCGATTTGTTCGACTAGCAGTGAGGATTAGCTATTCCTTGAGATTAGTTTTAAGCAGTGGTTGGAATAACCATCTCACCTTAAAATAAGTTTTTTCTATAATAATTGTGATATAAGTATCAAGGTTGCTTCTTTGGAGACCTTGCATAGATGGAATGTTAAACATCTATTGTTAGACAGAAGGTTAGTAAGTCCAATTATCAGGATCTAAAAGTTGCCTTGGAAACAACGAATAAGATCATACAAATCCATAATCATCTATAAGATGCCGGTATTTGGCAGAAAATCAAGGATTAATGAAAATAGCAACCCTCCTAAGTTCGTGTTAAGGGATAAGGTTCAACAAAAGATATCACCTTGGAAGGGTGTGCCAATTTGTTAATTATCAGGCTAGTTAAGCTCTGAATATATAGAATCATTCGAGGGAAATCGAATGTACCAAGATCAAATAGCTTATAAGCTAAAACCTATTTAAGGAGCTTGGCGGAGCTAGCAATGCACTACACACTAATGATTTACGGACGTGTCACCAATAAGTTGAGAAGCATTACCACATAATGATATGCAGATTTATGAGATGATAAGAAACCTGTATCGATGGAGGATCGACAGGTTAAGAAACTCCAAAAAGGATACATGTACCTATTATAGAGGTCAACTTGGGAGCTTGGAGAGGCTCCAGATATGCTATAGAAGTTAAGTCCATTATGCGACAAAAAGTACTTCAAGCATTTTAGCAAATCTCGAGGTCAAGATTTCTTTTAAGGGGGTGAGGATGTAACACCTCGTAAAATCACGTCCAATGATGTATTGACACGTGTAATAAACCCTAATGAAGTCAAACATTGAATTTAAGGGACTAAATTTTTTGAAAAATCGAAAACTTTGATTATGAAAGGACTGGAAGTGTTAGCATACCTAAAATAAGTTCTAAATAACCTCTGACGATATTTATATTCACAAATGAGCCACTTGGCGATCGAGTGTAGCCGTTTGCGGAATTAATTGAAAGTTTGCGCAATGAAGGGTTAAAAGCGTCAACATGTTAATTCTTACCTCTGAGTGACCTTTTAACAAACCGGGAATATCATGGTATTTGATTATACTCTAGGGAATGCCAATTATTGGCCGTCTAAGGTTTTTATGCCTATAAGTAAGGTTACGCGCAACTTTGCAAGTTAGAGGGACTAAAAGTGTCAATATGTTTAATTATTCCTCTGAATGACCTTTTAGCAAACCCAAAGCATCATGATGTTTAATAATACTTTCAAGAATGCCTAATATGGATTAGATGACGCTTCAATGCTATTAAATGATGAGATGCGCAAGTTTGCGCAATAGAGGGACCTAAAGCGTCAACTTTTGAATCTACACCTCTCGGTGACCATTTAAGCGAACGAGAGTGTATTAATATTTAAGTATATGCTTGGGAATGACCATTATGGGCCATGGAAGGCTTGGATATCATTAAATGACATTTCGCGCCACTTTGTGCGATTAAAGGACTATTTGCGTCAAACTGCAAAAGTATGTCAATTCGTATGTTATCAGACCTTCCGGAATATGACCATGAGTTAAACATGCCCTAATTATCCCTTACCTAGCTTAGAAATAGGCTTAGATGTGTTTCGTGCGCAAAAATAAACTTTTAAGTCATGCAGGGACTAAAAATGTCAAAAAGTGCACAAGTTTGCATTTTCGCGCATATCTCACATTCTGAATATCTCCGGACACCCAAAAATTTATGTAACCACTAAAATATTTTATTTTAGTGTTCGGCATGATAAAATTCCATTCGTCGCGTAATTTGGATCGTTTTTCGCGTCCGTTCGTGTTTCGTCGTAATTAGACGAACAACGTGACCGTACGACCAAACGAACCGGCCTCCGGTATATTTTTGAGCATGTTTCATGTTCCCTATGTTTAGGCATCATTGTAGAGCGTTGAAAATGGTTTAACGGGCCTTACATGTGTCGGAAATGGCAATTATCAAGTGCAGGGGCCAAATATGTCAATAATTGAAAGTTGTTGTGAGCTGGCATGGTTCTTACGGACCGTATACAGACCCTTCCGGTTCGTAAAGGATGCCCGGTATCAGAAAATGAAAAACCAGCTTTGGTTTTGCCTCTTGCCTCACATATCTGATTCTATGGATCCTTTGATGGTTTGGAAAACTGGTTTACACCTGTTATGATCTTATTATCCCTCTATAACACTTGTCATCATCCTATGATCCTCCAAAAACTATAAATAGAAGGTGGGTTTCATTGTTCAAGCTCACCATTTCATTCCAATCTTGCTATCTTCTCATTTCTGGAGGATCCTGAGCATTTGGAACTTCCTTGGATTTTTGAAAATGTGAGAGGATAGAAACCTTTATTACTGAATTATAAACTTGTCCCTAAAATTTGACATCAGTTTGAGGTCTAGATTAGGAGTTATGCTCATTAGCGTAAATGAAAAGCTTTTTATTAATTAAACGGCGTAATTAGCATATAGCCTATCTAAACCCAAATTTTTAATACCAAACTTTTTACCCACTGATGTAAAATAATATTTTGAGATTTTTGAAGATTTTTATTTATTTTTAGGATGAGCATAACATAGAGTTATACCTTTGATTCGGTAATTGTCGGTTTTGCCCTTTTGGCCATAAAATAAGTTTTACATAACATTTTGATACCAAACTTTTTGCTACTGATTGTATATGATAAATAAAACATTTTAAGCTTTCTAGAATGATAAAAATATCAGCTTTTCTTATAAAACCCGGAAATCGCTTAAAATCGCCTTTTTACGCATTTTTAACGCATAGTATAAGTTAAAACTATTTTTAACATATAAGGTTTGATACCTACTGATGTTTTAAGTAAATTTTCATAATTAAACAGTAGGCAAAATTTTTAAACTCAGAATTCTAATTTTGACCTTTAAAGCTTATGTGAAATTACCAAAATGCCCCTTCGGTGCATAGTTTGGATATAAATAATAAATTTCACATCTATGTAATACCCTGCTGATATAACTTATTAAATTGAGTATTTTACTGATTATATCAGACCAGGACCTCAGATTATTATTTAACCTCTCTTATAACCTTTAAAATGACCAAAATACCCCTACGGGGCATAAGTTGGTTTTAAATTCGCTTTGGGCATAATGGAAGGTATCCTACTGATATCACAACATATTAAAGGCATATTAACTTAGGAAACCTGTTCATGACTCTTTTGGTTACCCGTTACGCACTTTTCGCGTTCGGATCGACTTATGTAACTAGTTTGCATAAATTAGCCGAAACGGGTCAAAACTAATCATTTTTATCTCAAAATCCAGAATGTGTTTAGTTTACCCTTGTTACACAAGTATACAAGCTTTTCGGGTCTAAACCACATTCTAATCCGGTCTTCGCTTAATCATGCGTTTTGAACCGTATCCTCCTTTAAAACTAACCGGTCTAAGCATAGGCTTAATTAAGACCCGTTAGGAATCTAATAGGTTATTAAAAACCTTCGTTCCAGATTAAGAGCCCCAGTAAAGGTACTTGCACTTGCTTATTAGGATATACGGCTGAGTATAAATTGCATTTTTAAGCTCAGGTAAATACTTTTAACTTATTTTCCCTTATACGGGCTTGGGGTACGGTATATAAAATACCGCTTGGTCGGGCATTGAATTTTTAATCATATGAAGGTTACTTTATTGAGATGACCCGTTTAAATTGTTGTGTTTTCTTAAAGCCTTTGCGGGGTTAATGACCATGTCCCGGATGTCCTTGGCATCATTCATGAAATGGCCACAACCTTAGCACGGGGTGTAGGCGTACACCCGCCAGTGCATATATAAATAATAAGGTATAACCGCCGGTTATGAGAATAACTCACCGCGGGACTATACCATGTTTTGTGTCTATTAATCTTTAACCCGGTATTCAACCCGGGCTACAGAACGTATAACGAACATGTAATTCTTTTACAAGTTTATATATAAATAATTATCCCAAGTTATATAAAGTTTTGTGCCATGTGCATTCAAATCAATTTTCTAAAAACATTTTCAAAATGAGTCAGTTAATTGTATTTAACAGTGTAGACTGACGTATTTTTTCAAAAAGATTAAGTGACAGGTACTGTACGTAATTGGCTGGAAGCTCAGGGCGTTAATAGGGAATCTTGAAAGTTCTAGATGCCTAAAGTCTGTTGAACAAATGTTATCTTTCTGTTTTAAGATCCGCCTGTGGATCCATCTTACATTCTGTTGTAATATTTAATATTACTTTTGAATCGGATTGTAATATATTTATCCTTTGCTTCCGCTGTGCATTTAAATTGTGTTGTTTGACTATGATGATATCAATTACGTCACGATACTCCCCACCGGGCCCACCGGTAATACGTGGAAATATCGGGGTGTGACAAAACTGATGGTTAAAGAACACTTTATTTGTAAGCCAATAAAATTCATGTACGGGTTAATGCAAACATCCTAATGAGATGAAAACTTAGAGTAATTATTTTCATCAACAACCAAGTGGATTAATTTACCTACCTCAAAATGAGTGGGAGCAACTAAAATAAACTTGTCTATATAGATGACATTCTTTTGACAAGTATATGTTACATAAGTCAAAGCATTGTTAACACAAACTTTGATATAATAGATCTCAATGATATCTCTTACGTGATAGATATCATAACATACTGAGATAGATCCAATGGGACATTAGTTTCGTTCTATAAGTTTAACCTTAAATGGGTCCTTACATATGTAACAAACAATACTGCTTTCCTTTAGAAGATAATAGGATAAATGAGATTATTTCCTTACGCTTCATTAATTAGAAGCTTTATGTAAGTTCAAGTCTACACTCGTTTAGATATTACTCACATTGCAACACACTAGATATGTCTAGATTAATGTGAAGCATCTAATAGAGTATTACAATATCTTTAAAAGAAATGAGAGGCTATGATTTGAAGAAGAAGTGAGAACTCAAACCGGTTGATTACTCTAATTTGTAATATTCAAAGATGACAAAATGTAATTTCGGGTATATCCTTATGTCAGCAGACAAACCTATCTCATGGAGGAGTCATAATAAACTGATAATAACAACCTAAGTTATAACGACATAATATAGTCACTAAATGTTGTTGAAAATTTATCAGTGGACTCATAAGTTTATTAACTCTATATAATTATTATTTTGAAGACTTAGTGTGATAAAGTCAGCTACCATGACTCCTTGAACAGTAACAGTTCAAGAGGTGCTGCATTAAGTTTCGATACGCAACAAATTATTCATTTATGAACGAATTGAGGAAACTAAGTTTTGTATCGAATAGATTCATGATATGCTTAAGGATCCTATAACTGAAGGGCTATAACCCATAAGTCTTATTAAGAGAGCTCATAGACGGGTTTTAATTTATGGTCATGCCCAACTGCATATTGTATTATGAATGACTAAGTATTAGTTAATTTTCCTCATCAGTTTGATTTTGTATGTCTCTAAGCATATGTTAAACCGGTATAATGGCATATAGACAAATAAAATTACAAATCAAACAAAGGGCTTATTCGTATTTTGATCATAATGATTAGGTTTTAAATTAAGGCTATAGTATGACTAATGGGGGTCCTGAGTCGCATAATGATTCAACGGCTGTATTTCTCTGCTATAGTTTTTGTTTAAGGCTAAAATGAGTGTTAACTCCTGATCAGGCTTATCTAATACTCATAGTAAATGATTACTCGTCTAAGTGGGAGAATGTAAGATTAAATATATTTTTATGTTATATTTAATCTAGTAGCCATTATAATCATTTACATTATATGGATCAAAATATATAACAACCTATTAAACAATTAGTTGGTAATTGTTGATGGGCCTTATTACCCTTATTAACTAATTAGGGTTTTCTCTTGGGTGCATATATAAGGAGATAATTAAAGGGTTAAAGGGTTAGACTCTAATCACAATAACATCATTATGAAATCGCCCCCTCTCTCCATAACCGAACACCCTATTCGGTTTTCATCATCACCATCATTAGATTGCACCCTAAGGAGGAACCAGATCAAGCTGACAATCATGTCAAACCTTATCGCTGCATCTCCATCTAGATTCTTTGCTAGCCTGTCTGATGCAATCAAAGGTATGTATTCATGTTTTCCATTATGTTTAAACAGAACAAATCAACAGGTGGTAGTAAGTGATCATGGGTATAGCAGTGGCGGATCCAGGAACTTCTTTCAGTGAGTTCTTTTTGGTAGATTCTCACTATTTTTTTCCAAATCATACAAAGTTCTTACTATTTTTTTTTCCAAAATGAGTAGGTTCATGTGAATCCACAAAACAGAGCTGGATCCGCCACTGGGTATGAGACCATTTATTTGGAAGATACGATTCTAAAAAACATACAAAATGTCCATAGTTTGCGGCTACTACAAAAATGAATTATACGAGTGCTATGTTGTATCACTTGAAGCATGTATGGTAAAACCCAAAAAATAGATGTAACATCCTAAAATTTTATTAAAACTCAAATTATGATGCAAACCAATAGTTTTGGGTTAAGATGAATTTTCGGATAAATTCAGGAGGGGGTTAACAACAGTTGTTAATATGATGATCTTAAAACCTTAATAGTTGGAGACTAAATTGTTAAAGGGATTACATATTGATCACACACCACCTTAATGCATATTCACACACTGACCTATATGACTCGTACGACTATGTACGGGTTGCTTACAGCTATATATGTACGGGTCGTAAAGGGTTTTGTTGATTCCACGCCAGTCATAGTCTCATCAGTCTTATATAAGTCATATATAGGGCTATACGTGGCGAATATAAGATAGATGTGACTTTGATACGATGTTATCTGGGCATTTGAATAAAGGTATACGATGCGTATAGGTCTATATGCATCATATACCTTTAAATATTCACTTTACAAACAGTGACATCCAGACGGTTTGTGCATTCAAACTCATTTCTTCTTCCTCCGTTCAAACGAATTCTTCAAACTATCGGCTTCATTATTGATACAACACTCTAAAAATGTCATCGTTTTGGGATGACAACTATTTCTTTGGGTGGTATTCTAACGAGTCGTTGGTGCCTGAAACCAATCTGGTAACATTTATTAACTTAAATTCCTTGTTGTTTTGATTATCAAATATTTATCATACCATTGTTTTAGGAGGAGTCTGTCGTTCCTGATTCTAACGATGAGGAGGAGGTTGTGTCTGGCGCTCCAAATGATCAAAACAAACCGTTTCTAATTAATTCTAACCTAAACTAGACACGTTATGTTTTAAATTTATAAAACTAAGATTCTCTAAAACTTAAACCACACAACCGGCAAGTGTATCGGTCAATGTAGTATAGCCTAAGTAAGTCCAAGTATCCAACTCACGAGACTCTCTAATTACATGTACTAAACTTGACTAACTAACTACTCGACTTAAATGTTTTGTTGATTGGGGGGTTTTCTAACAAACTACTAAATTAAACTAAATAAACTAAAACTGACATGACACACGAACTAAACGGGAGATGTGATCTGATGATGGAAAACACACTACCTAGATCTGAATCCTACACTTGCAAGACATGTTCTATCGGTTTTGGAACTAATGTGGAAACTGGGATCTTCATATACTAAACCTAAAGGATAACCAAACAGGATCCTAACCCTTCTCGAGAAGACACCTATGGCAACTTACTAGGCTGTTTAACTACCGGTATAAAGGATTCCTTCACAGGTTCTCCTAATGTGATAACAAAGCACCCTTAGACACTCTACCTCACGACGTTAAAATCTAGGGAAACTCTGGTTTACACTCTAACTTAGCTAGCAGACATAGACTATGATCTAGGGGATTTTCTCACGAAGAATCTGACCTAGAAACCTAATCACTCGAGACTAGCCAACAACCTCTCACCCCACAGCTATCGAGATTAGTAGAACACTCAACCCTATTCAAACCCTGATCATAGTTTCTACGGGAAACGTATACTATTTGTTGGCTCATGTGAAACTTTTCTTGAGAACCGATGATACAAAACCAAAACTTTTCTGCAACTGATCCATAATAACAGTGCTTTGAGTTACTAGTTACTTCAATGGCAAGACATCTAACAACTGCTACTTCAAATGTTTGCTCAGTGCTAAGCTCTGTTGGATTATAAAGACTGTTGAAGACTAAACCACTGAAGAGTCAAAGATCTGCTGGAAGTCAAAGGTCTCATGTCCCTTTGTGGAAAGCACTGCTAAAACTTCATCAAATCCGTAACTAACACCCATTTTGCTACGGATTTGCCACGGATTTGGTCCGTAGCTACAAGTCTCGTCGCAAATTTATTTGCTACGAACTTTCGCTACGAAAATTATATTTGCGACGGGTTTAGCTACAAAAAGGGACGTCGCTATTTTAGCTACAGATTCGCTACGAAAAAGTTTGCTATGGTTTTTTAGCTACGGAACTTGGCTACCATTTTTTTGCTACGGATTATTAGCTACGGAGTTTTTTTTGCTATGGATTTTAGCTACAGTTTTTTAGTTACGGAACTTTGCTACAATTTTTGGCTATGGAATATTAGCTTCGGAGCTTTTTTCGCTATCGGTGCTAGCTACGCTTTGGCGATGACAATTTGCTACGACTTTGCTACTATTTTTGCTACGGATTTGTTGCAACTTAGCTATGAAATTTGCTACATATATGCTAGGGATTGGCTACGCAAAATTTGCTATCTTTGCTACTCATTTTGTTACCGAATTTAGCTAAGAATTTCGTTTCAATTTTGCTATGAGTATAGCTATGGGTTTTGCAAGGTTTTTGGAGCAAATTTAGCTACACATTTGGTCTTAAATTTTCCAAACATTTTCTTTTTGTATATTGTATACTACTCTTTGCCCGTAAACATTATAATCAAATCTCAATAAACATAAAAAACTATGCCAAAGATAAAAACTCAAAACCAAATAGAATAATAACTCAAAGTTTCAAACATAACCAAAGTAACATGATAAAGATCCAAGTTATCCCAACGCAACAATAAAGATCTAAATTAACCCAAAGCAACGATAAAGATCCAAAAGAAATACAATAAAGTTCAACATATCTAAGTTGGTGGCGGGATTTGTGACAACAATTTAATTCTCTCATTCATTTCGGCATACAACCTCGCACTTTCTTCGATTTTCTCCATCACAGCATGCTTCTCCATCTTATCTTGTTCCAACTCCGCATTTTTTTCCTTCAAATGTTGCACCTATAATATCCAAAGCAAAAATGACCCGTTAAAATCCATTATCACGCCTTATAACATGACACATTATATGAAGTTCATTACATCTAAATGGGGGATGTTATAGCACATTACAAACAAACCTAACTCAATATAAGCTGATACATTTAAATAACCCACTATTAGTCTTTTATAAAATAAAAATGTAGTTTTTTTTACTAAAGTATTACGAACCTCATCACTGTCACTTCTCTCTTGCAGATTTGAATTATGGGTAATCGGCATTGACGATGCTCCCGGAATCACGTTATGCGGGCCAGTAATGTTGCCAATGCCATACAATCTACCCTTTTTATTTCCACCGACCGTTTGTGACCACAAATCCATGTCAAATTCAGGGTGTAAACTACTATCCTCTCCATATTTATCAACAACATATTTGTCATATGTGTTGTGTGATAAAAGCATAGAACAATTACTACTTTAAATTTTATAATCATATTAGTAAGTGCTAAAAACATATATTTACAAAATAATAAGACTTACATAAGCTTCACTCGCCCTCGTGTCAACCCAAGTCACATTTTGCTGCTGAATGGTGTCTTCCACCTCATCCAGAGGCTGAACTACAGGGGGGTCAGCTGACCCTCCGGCGATCCTCCCGGCAACCCTCCGGTAACCCCTGTTCCATGATCTTTTCACTAACGAATGCCTCTTGCTTAGTTGTTTTACTTTGTTTTGACCCTCATTGATACCCATAGAGTTGATTAAGTGAAGAGATATAATAAAAGAAATCCGGCGTCATTGCTGGCTTTTAGTTGAGGCTGTTAGCAGGGGTGGATAAAAGTAGAAGACGATGTGCAGAGAAAGAGTAAAGTCTTTATACACAATAAATATTATTTCTTTAATCAAATGTTTTTAAATTTTAAGTTACCAATGAAAACACTGTAAGTGGTCAAATCAAATTAAAGGTTGAAAAAGTTACCAAATTTTTATTTTTGTTTTATTGATTTATTATACAACGATTTACATACGATATAAAAGAAGGTATATGTTTGTTGCTAATCTTTTTTGTTTTTCCTAAATAGCTATTTGCATTAATTTTTTGTTTTGTTAATTTTATTTGATGCAAAACTCAAAGATTATATGTTAAAAAAATGACTGTAGGTTGATTTACTCATCGAAATAAACTTTTAAATGCTATAATTACATATTAAATTTGTTTACGAGTTGTTATACATGGTAAAAGATACTTGATATATGTTAGTGAACGTTAAAAATAAATTCTATTATGACCCCCCAGTGTAAAATTTATGGTTCCGCCACTGACCTCATCGTCTTCTCCCGAACCATTCTCAACTGACCTGCTATTCCCAACCAATTTATCTAGGGGTCTCAACCCTTTCTTTGCATGTGTTTGCAACCAGAACTCACCAAATGTAGCACGCCGCTTCAATGTCTTCTCTTATACATCAAAATAAGCATTTAATGAACATAAATAATGCGCCACGATAGTGGGAATAACGGCTTGGAGTTGTTGTGCTATCAGTTGGGCAATTTCTGCCTCTGTCATTTGAGGTACACGTTTCGGGGCCATTCTATTATAAACAATAGATAGGTATGTATTAATGTCATATAGTTAATCATTACTTATCACATTTTCAGTTACCACATACCACACAATTTCATTACACATCACATAAATTCATCACATCCATAGATCCACGACACATATAGTTAAAAGTATCGTCATGTATATATATAATATCATCGTCATACAATCGTCAAAATTTGCACATAGACTTAAGCCAAAAGGGTCAGTGCTTAAATGTACAGTCAAAACGGGTCACTAAAGTGACATACATGCATCATACCCCACGACACAAACTACGAGAGTCGAAAATACTACGGCTGCATCCCTACTTCGACATAGGCGTAGCCCAGTGCTTGGTAGGATGTACAAAAGGTACATCATCTCTATCTATACTAGAAAGAAAACCATACTAGGAACGCCACATCCCCCACATCAACCCTGCAAAACCTGCTACCAAACCTACAATAGCGCCAGTACATCCATACACTAACGCTCGAAAATGATCCTGCTCATGATGGACGTATCCCATACCCTGCTGTAAGGCAATGATCGCCTGCTGCAAGATGGTCAAGTAATCTCCCATAGTCCTCCGTTGCTGCTCGTCCTCATCGCGTGCTATCCTCAATAACGAAATCTGCTCAAACAGGAATCCCATCAGGCTGCTCTCAGTGATGGGAGCAGGCACCTCCTGAGGAGGAACTGGTATGCCCCAAACAGGTGGGGAAGGCTCCCTAAATGGCTGGGAAGGGCCACCATGCTCGTAAGTGTGATAAAGGTAAGGGTCCTCCCTAGGTGGGGTAAGAAAACGAGCAGTAAAGTGCTGTTGGGTCCCTATAGGTGTGGGTGTCAAGCGAACAGGGGAAATAGGTGAGGTAAAAACAGGCCCGGGGACAGGTACCCTCTGACGAGCCGTCTGTCGGAGGCGGACAAGGGGTACCTCCTGAGAACTAGGTGAGGAGGGGGTGTAAGTACTAGGAGTGGAAGGGGTATAAGGGTCGGGGGAAGTCTCGGGTGTAGGTACCCGAGGGGCTATCGGCCCCCACTCCCAATGCCCCGTGGCGGGAGTAGGGCTCCTAGGAATAGGTCCTACTGGGATAACGACATCCGGGGTACGACTATGCTCCGAGGAGCTAGTCAGGTGGTGAGATGGTGAACGGTAGGCGCTCGAGGCCTCCCCCACGCGCCTAGTAGGGGGTCTAGGGGGATAAATAGCATAACAGTAACCAGACTCATCTGGCGAGTAGCCCTGGGGCAACAGAGGCATCTGTGGATCCTCCTCCGGATCGGTCTCCATATGAGAAGTCGTCTGGCGACTCGAATGACTCGACATAGTACCTGTAAAGGAAAACAACATCTAACACCCCTTCTATCGACTGACATAACCGAAAATAAACAATCCACAGAGGTACACATAAGCACGTATTGCACACAACCTTGATTTTTAATTTTAAAAACTTTTCCACAACTGTTAAGTTAGCGTTTACATTCCCGTTCTCTCCTCTCTCTCCGTGACGTTTCCGGAATGCCCAAGTACCAGTAAATAAATCATTGTGTTCTGGACCACAATAATTTAATTGCCTAACAAGGCCATCCTGGTACTAGCCACGCCACTCGGTCTCTAGAGGTTCTCAGGGTGAGGGGTTAACTCAGGATTATAGTCTAGGTTCTCTTAGGGATACCTAATTCGCTATAACCGATGGCTCTGATACCATCTTCTGTCACACCCCGACTCACAGCGGAAGACAAACGCGGGGTGCGGCAGACACATGGCACTCCTCATTATTTAAAAACATTACATTACATAAAACAGGAGCATCGGTTACAACGTCTTAGCATTATCACATTACAAACCATATATTAAAAGCGGTACTACAAGCTATTATAGCTTTTATTATGCTACGTCCGCCTACTAGATCCTTCCAAACGCACATGTTCACTCCTGTTTCATTTTACCTGAAATGCATGTTAGTTTTGAAAAGGTCAGCTATACGCTGCTAGTGAGTTCCACTGGTTTGGTTGTTTCGTTTCAAAATGTATCAATATGTTTAATTGCACATATCATGGTTCATAGATGGAATTACACGAGTGTCACAAGTGAAACCTAGACTGTTTTAATCGTACCGTGTCACACAGACACGTACTCGCACCACCTGTATCTCATGAAGTTCAATGCCCTCGGGTAGTTATGTCTAACAACATAACCTGGTTACGGACACGTGCAGTTGCTTGGCTGCCGGCCCCACATGTCCGGCGGCAACTGGGTTTGTCAGACCAATAGTACTATCCACTGCCCACGGCTTACGTTAATCACTTATATCGGGGCTAATATCGTGTGTTAGATAATTCACATCATATAGTTTGAGCAATTAACACAGTTTGTAACATGCAATTCACCCCAGAAAATAGGAAAATAGTTTAAAAGTGGGGGAAGTGAAACTCACAGTGCAAATAGTAGTCTCGGCTAAAGATTGTTTAACCAACGAAATCAGCTAGCGATTCCTTCGATTCCGAGCGTTCCTTGTGAGTCCAGAAGTATGTGTGGGCTATATTTAGTACCTACACATCAAGTACAATCCAAATATGCTAGAACTTGGATCAATCAAGCTTTGATTCATTGTTTTTCGGTTAATCGAATAGTTAGGCAATTTTTGTCGAATAAGTGTTGATTAGGGTATCAAAACCCAAAGATTTGTAACCATGGCTGCCATATAACACCAGGGAACTCCCATGGTGTTCTTATTTAGCCCCTAAACTTGTTTAAACCTTCAAAATTCATGGATTAAAAAGGGTTTTTAGGTTGTAAATCATGTATAATTAAGAAATCATGGTTAAAACTATATGAAACAAGGCTAATACCTTGGATTTGATGGTGTTTAGGACAAGATCAGCTAAGATTCATGAGAAAGAAGCAGAATTTTTGAGAGGATTTATGTGTGAGAATAAAAGAAAAATGAAAAAAACATAGATCTATACATGGGGGGTGGCGGTTTGGGGTGGGCCCCCTAGGGCCACCTCGTGTCTCGTAAAACATGATAAAAGATGATGATTATCCTCCGTTGAGTGTTTAGGTTCGTTTGCGGGTCCCGCGCGCGTTCTTGATTTACGTGACGGACTCTGTTTCGCGCGTAATTAGTGTCAAAAGACTCGGTTTTAAAAATCATGCATAACCGTCTTGAAATCCGAACCCAGTTACGTTTTAATCATAAAAGACTCGTATTAGGGTGGTTTAAATGTTTTTAAGCTTGATCGATCGTTCCTTACACGTTTGATTGCCTTATGTTATTCCTGAAACGAAAGCGTTTCCCTAACCGGGAAGTTGTTTCGTTTTGCGTGCCCAATCTCTGATTGGCTTCAAACCTTATGTCACAGTCTAAGGTACAAAACTAAGTTGTTCCTGGAACTCGAAATCTTAAATGATGCTACCAATAACCTAATAATCAATGTCAAAGGTTTAAAGCGCTGTTAAACGGAACACTCCCGTTTAACACGTGTTTCAAGGCTAAGGACATCAACTTCGCACTGTTGGTCCTTATTAGTGTCATGTTAGTCATAACGTGTTCTCGGATGCTTCCGAGACATAACATATATCAGTTAATCAAGCATATAAGTCACACATGTTTTTAGGGTTTTCGCGAAATTAAAGTGTTAAGTGTGCTTTACAGTTATGGACCGTTTAGGGTGTAGCTGGTTTCGTCATGGGTGTCACACTTACCCCCTTTACTAAGTGAGCAAGTTCCCCGGACTTGACGGCCTCTTCAATCCTCTTTTTCAGTTGAAAGCAATCATTAGTATGGTGGCCCTTTTCTTCTTGAAATTCACAGAACTGGGTGGAATTTCGTTTCTTTTGCTTTTGGTGAGAGGTCTTGGTGGCCGGAAGCTTTGTTTCACTTCCTCTGTAGCAAGAATCTCTTGAGGGTTCTTGGTGAGGGGTGTGAAGTTTATGCCCTTCTCCCTGCTGGAGGGGTTCCGGCCTTCAGGCCTTCGTTGCTCTGAACCCCTTTGGCGTCTGTCATAGGGTTGAAAGTTTCCCTTCTTTCTAGCTGGACTGTTGCCTCGCCATCTTGATCCCCTTTTTCTTTGCTCTTTTATGCCTACAGCCTCCTCTCCTCTGATGTGGGATTCAGCCCTTTCGAGAGCTTCTTCTAAGGTCTTGGGCAAGGATTTGTTGAAATCTCTTGTAAGATATTTGGATGTAATGGCGTTCATAAAACCGGCCACTCTCATCTTTTCGTCTGCCCCTACATACGTGAGACCTTCTTTCTTGTACCTTTCTATGAACTCTCGAATGCTTTCGTCATCCCTTTGTTTTATCTGAAAGATTACTGTAGCATCTTTGACATACCGCCTTTGCTGTGAGAAATTGGCTACAACCCTTTGCTCAGATCATCGAAGCTTCGAACGCTTCTGGCAGGTAAATCGTTAAACCATATCCGGGCCGATCCGACGAGAGTTTGCATAAACATGAGGCAGCATTCAACATTTGACCATTTCTCAATTCTAGCAGCACCAGTAAAGATCTGAAGGTGATCTTCTGGATCCTCGGTTCCGTCGTATGTCTTAATATGGGATGGCATTTTGATCTTTGTTTGAAAATCATAATCGGCTATTTGCTGTGAGAAGCACGAGAGATTACTTGGCTTGCAAGGTTTGGCCAAATCCTCTTCTACCCTTGCACCCGTGTTGTTGTTGTTATTGCTGTTCCCTTGAGTGGCCAACACTTGATTAATAAAGTGTTGCCATGGGAAGCTTGCCATCATCTGGGCCATCATTTGGGGCATAAGGTTGAAGCCTTGAAGGCTTCTAGGTGCAACCGGGCAATTTACCCCCAAGGGAGTGCTCATAACGGCACTCCGTGCCAAGAGAAACACAGACAAAGCTTGCTCCCATGTAGTTGTTGCTGAGGGTGGAAGGCTTGATACTGGAGATTGTAGGAGCTGGTCCAAAGTAAGCTCATGTCCTAGTGGAGCACCGGTTGTAGCTGGTTGGGAAGAAAAGAGAGGAAATGTTATCGGATTTGGCCTCGTGTGCAGATATGGGTTAGGATTTGGAGGAGGATTGCTGGGACCAGCCTCATCCCTGGATGCAGAAGGTTGTGGGTTTACAAAAGGAGGAATGGGAGGTCCAGGAGATGGTTATGGTTCTGGTTCGTCATAATCCAGACGGATCCTCACTCCCTTGTCTCTTTCCCTACTCACATATTGGTTGAGGAGAGACCTCAACTCTAGGAAATTGTTGGCGACCCCTTCAGGAGTAAGGTCAACACGTGAGGGGGTGTTAGAGACACCGACATTAGGGGATGGGACCCCTGATCTAGATGGAGTTGGTGTTTGGAAAGTGAGAAACTCGGGGTATGTTGCTCCAATAGGAGTGCTCCCCGGTGTCAAGAATGTCACACCCTGACTTTTGCGGAAGCGTGGTTATTGGTGTGACTTCTTAATACCATAGCATTCAATCATAACAATGCTATATGATAAAACCAAAAGACATTCATCCATATATTAAGTTTAGAAAATACCACAACAAACTTGTTTGAAACATCGACACCAAATTTAAGTTACAAAACATGACATGTCTAACTGAGTTCATAAAGACTCCACAAAAGACTTAAACAAACCTGAGCTTAGAAACATGTATCCCGTCCAGGAGTAGGATACATCCCCTAAACTCTACGACCACGGATGACATCTTTTATTTAAACGCAGCTTGAAAACACATGCATACCCCTGCCAGATCCACTAGTTCCCTGAAATACATGTAATTTGAAAAATCAACAAAAGTTGAGCGAGTTCATGTGTGAGTGTATGAATAAACCTTTAAAGTATGTCTTGTATGTATGTTTGTCCCTGGTATGTAGCAATAAGGAAAAAGAGATCACCAATGGGTTGCAAAGCCAATGGTATGTGTGAAATGGTGCAGGAAAACTCAAACCTAGCAAATTTGTACTGGGCCTCCGGCTGGAAGACATAGTCACCACTATGGGCCACCCTGGTCCCCATGGGTGTGGGCTCGCTA
Source organism: Helianthus tuberosus (assembly GCA_030545235.1). Taxonomy (NCBI): domain Eukaryota; kingdom Viridiplantae; phylum Streptophyta; class Magnoliopsida; order Asterales; family Asteraceae; genus Helianthus; species Helianthus tuberosus. The sequence goes on from CM060362.1 coordinate 85,444,830, forward strand.
CACCCAAATAGATCTGTCACTCATGTCCCTCGGTTCTACGACGAGGATTAATGGCCTTAAGTGTTATACCCACCCTTCACATGATCTAGTAGTAACCCTCCTTAGCTAACCATACCATGTATAAAAGTTTGTAATAACCGTAATATGTATTTCACCCCCGACGTATAAAACTGAAAACAGTAAAAGAAAAGGGGGACATGAACTCACAGTATCGCGTCTTCAGTACTGGCACTCAAAACTCCTCAGCAAACACGACTACCTACAATGTACTAACGTCTATTAGACGAACGGGTCGTGCCTTTGCTTAGTATTTACGTTTTTGAGTTACGTTTCTTATATTATTCCAAGTTATAATTACTTGTCAAAATAATTAATATTTCAACTTAAATTATATTTGGTTTTGGAATAATTGTTTAAACAATATTTCTGTATTAATACTTCTCAAGTATTTAACTTTGTACTTCCTTCCCAAGGATGGGGTATCTTATACATGTATATTTGTATTATTGTATTTGTAATTTCCGAAATAATATATTTCCAAGTCTCACTTTTAGAAAAATATATAATAACTTATTTTGTCCCAAAATAATGTATGGTCCAGAAAATATATATTTTTCCCAAAAATCATATATCTTCTAAATATACTAGGAAAATATATTTTTATTTCCAAAAATAATATATTTCTCCTTGTTCAAAACTATGATACAACTTTGTAATATTTACAAAAATCATATTTTCGTTTCTTGTACCCAAAATAATATTTACCAAAAATATATATGTAACGGTATTTTCCGGAATATTTTATAAGTTACGTTCTTGCGTCCAATTTCACGATATTATGTGTGTAACTTATATATTTATTCCTTGTCATTTTTGGTATTATTTTGGATAGTAAATTTCATGGCACTTTGTTAAGTTATATCATTTTACCCTAAAATAATATAACCATTTAACCAAGTATACAAATAATCACACAAGTGTCTTAATATGTATATATATATATATATTCTAAATATATATGTTTACCCATTTTTATTTATAAAAACCAACCTCCGATACTTGTATTTTTGTTACAAAAATTATGACAAAGTTTATATTGAAAACTTATAATCAAAATACACTTGTAAATACTTGTTAGAAAATATTTTTCTAAGTGTTTATATTTTTAGAGAATTTTGCCATAGTTTCCCCTAAAATGGAGGTGTCCATGCTATTAAAGCATATCATTTTCTTTTCAAAAATCATCACAACAATCAACAATTAATCCTTAAACAACTTACACTTCTCAAGTGCAAAAACTATACAATTTACATGACAACATGAACTTGAACTTTTATTAAAACTTGTAGTAACTTGGTAGTGTTTTTAGTAGGTCTAGTTACCCTTCAAAGTGTGTTTATTCCTTTAAAAATCTCATTCTTAAAGAAACTAGGTGTTTACAACTTGTAAGCATATTCTACAAAAATGTTTATTTATTAGATCTTCTAGTTTCATAAGTGTTTATACACTTGTTTTATCAATAAAAATAGTGTAGGTTTAAGTAAAAACCATGATCTGTTAGAAATCATATTTTGAACTTGGTTTTATTGGAAAATCATTCACAAATCTTGGATCCATAAGATTACTAGCTTACTTTGTTCATTGTTTTTCAAGAAATCATCTTATCATTCAAGTTCATGCCCATGCATGAGGATGATCTTTTTGTGTTAGCACATAATCATCCTCTAACTTGCTAGATCATGTGTTTAATCACAATCTAGCAAGCTCCTAATGATGATCAACATCATAATCTCAAGTAATCAAGCAAGTATCATACACATACTTAAACAACATTATTTCATCAAGATTTCATCATATGTAAGCTTCATATTCATGATTCAAGTTCATGTCTTTTAGGGTTCTTGGGGGGGGGGGGGATATTCCACGATCCTCCCAACCGTCGAGGTGATCCCACCTCGCAGATCGCCACCCAGCAAGCCTGAGTCTGGGGGTAAATCCGCTACCGTAGGGGCATTGGGAACGAGCAAGACTCGAACCCGCCACCTCTGGGTTAGAATGCGGGCTGGTGGCCATTGGGCTGACACCCAATGGTTTTTTAGGGTTCTTGTGATTTACAACATAATACATCTTTTAACAAATCAAAATTAGGAGTAACAAAGGTTATGAGAGTCTTACTACTAGCTCTAAGCTAGGGAAGAACACTTGATGAAGAAGATGATGAAAATGGTGGATGAAAGCAATGGATGGAGGTTCTTCAAGATTCAAGAGCACCAAGCTTCACAAGACACCTTCTTACAAGAGTACTTGAGATTGGATGAATGAAGTTGGATGATGATGAAAAGTGGTGGTGGTGGCGGCACTATCTAGGCCGAGAGGAGAGGGATAGAGAGTAAGAGAGAGATGAAGTGTGTGGTGTTGTGAAATGAAATGATCTTATGAATCTCAAGCCATACTTATAGCCATCTCTTCTAAATATTATGTCCACAATATCAAGCAAGATCCATTATAAAAAGATATCAAATCTTGAGGTATGGTGGTGGGGTCCTTGTGACCGTAAATACCAAGGGGGGGGGGGGTGTAAATGTAAGTTTGAATGGTAACTTAGATAATAGTTGGAGGTTAAGTGTAATGTCTAGTGTTTTAAGTGTATGACGCATTATATAGTGTGTTGGGGGTGTTCGGGGACCATAACTAGTTCAGAAATAATAATACAATACTTCTAGCAATATTTTGGTGTTCCGGGTAATGTCCGGTTATTCGGTTAGATACCGGTTCGTTAAAGTGTCAAGTTATTCCGTTTAATGATCTTTATGTTACTTTTTGTGACACTTTTAATTCCCGACACTTAGGAAAGCATTCAGGACCATTTAGTCAAATTTTTGCATGTAACTAGCTTGTTAAAAAGCTGAATTTTGCTGAAAAATGCAGAATTCTGCAATATAAGTGGGTTTTAGGCACTTTCCGGCACTTTATCTATCACCTAGTGACGTAATTTTATGGTCCTTACTTCCCTACACACAATACTAGTGTAGTACCTTGTCCCTGGCCCATACTGGGTCTCAAAACACTGTCTGTCTATGTACTGAACCCCGTCAGCATATTCCCATTCTATCCGTTAACTGTGCTAATCGTGCTTTGTGCATCATGTATGTCAATATAGTTTGTATGTGATAATGATGTGACATTATGTAATATGTGATGCACATGTAAGTATGATGCAGTAATCAGAAAGCAGTTAAGTAATTCAGCACAGTCATTAAGCACTTAATTAACATTAATTAATTGTACGGATACCTGGATTTATGAGGGTTGTCACAGAGAAGGACGTTGGTATAGCCACATGAGCTTGGCTAGTGCTTGGGGTAGAGGTATTTGGGACTTGATTTACCTCTCCCGGAGATTCACTTTCCGACATGGTAATTTAGAGAACGGAGCTACACTACTAGGTCTCTTGAAGAAAATTAGTGGCGTAGCCCCACGGTGGGCGCCAACTTGTTGATGCAACAAATAATAGACCGATGGTAGTAGCTGGGCTGGTTAGGCAAAAGGGTTGGAGGGTTCAGTTTTGCCTAACACAGGTCGTGGGGTCCCCCCACGTTTGCAAGACATGGAGAGAGGTTCACTAGTTAGATTTTGTTGTTTGCTCGAGATCCTCCACTGAAGTGAATTCAGCTTCGGATGTAGGAGCAATAGAAATGTGTATGTTGAATGTAAAGAAGAGTGACTCGAATGGAACAAGTACTCAAGTGCAAAGACCAGAGATCCCAATGGAATCAGAGCTGATCGGAATGTCTCTAGCACTAAATGAAGTGTCATATATATAGGGAGGGTTATCACTCAAAGAGGAAACCATTGACTAGTGAAACATGCTTGCAGTGGGGGACTTACCCTTTTGGGGGTTGAAGCGTTTTGGCCTGCGGGTAAAAGACTATACTCTGTGCATTCGTCTTACTTTTGCGGCTAGGGGAGTTGTTGAAGTAATCAGAGATATGACTGATTACTGTACACGTGCTGCTTTATCCTAGCTCCCGGGTTTTTAACCCTTGAACATTTCAACCTTTTAAGCGTTCATGTGTTTAAGTCGTTTTATTTAAATCTTGGGCTACCCCGTCATCAGGCGTCGAATTTTTAATTCGCTTTGGGCCCCTAAAATTCTAGGACCGGCCCTGGTGATAGGATTTATAGATGGTGGAAGGGTAGTTTTGTAAATTGGAGATTCGGTGCATGTGAATACTGATGTATATATAAAGAGTTTTGTTAAAATATTGCATGAGATGAGGAAAACAACGTACTATATTAATTTTGGACGTACATCAAAAAGAGAAATTTACACAGTTATTTGAACAATTCATTATATTATATTAAAAAAATTTCTATGAAGAGAAATTTATACAGTTAAAAATTTATTACATGTATGAATATAAGCATTAGAATTTGTATTAGACAATTAGGGGAAAACAAGTGTGTGGTTGACGGGTTAGATTGTATTGACACACAATCTAGACCATCCAAGTAATAAATCTTAGTTGTCGATTTCTATAAGTACTAGCCTACTCACATGAATCATTGCAAGGATCAATGTTCGGTTGACTTGGTAAATACTAAGATATCTAGCAAAACGCAATTCGTCGATTGAGTTCATTCCAAGGTGCACTTTGTCTCTTTTTAGGTAGCTTTCTTACACCTATTCTATTCAACGAGGAAGACATTGGTCATACATATAACTTTCTGAGATAATTTTATAACATCATATCCATAACGAATAATCATGTAAGTTGAGTGAGAATAACCGTGGTTCATGCTCAACTCGATTTTACAAGTACAAGTGGTGTATGCACCACTTTATTCTCTCGACCCAATATGTCATGAGTTACAAGCTTTCTAGATACACGAATAATCATGGTTCCATTTTAATCAATAAGATGTTTGGAGCGTGCATTGAAGCCTTTCAAACACCCTCATCATAACCCTTCCATAGGATTCCTTGTTTTTTAAACCTTTTGTATTATTTGTGGGTATTTCTTAACAAAAACAAAAAAGAAAAGCTTACTTATGATTACTCAAAAAATTTCAAAAGAAAAACAACATTGTAGACAACTAGTATTTAGCACCCCTGCGTAGCGGCGGGAGCGTAAAACCGCGTCAAATAGTATCAATGTCACACCACCATGAGCGACCACCAACACTGAATTTGTGACGTGTTAATACAAAGCAATTAGACCAAAACGTAAATATAGAAAATAATAATAACTAAGTCCATCTAGGACCCGGACGTTATGAATAACTTGTCAAACGGGAAAAAATAGATGACATAAAAACGTCGAACTACACGCGCACGTTGCGTCATGTTAACTCGCAAAACTTAGAAAGAAACGTTGAAGCACACACAATTTACGCCTGCAAATTGGAGTCATCATCATACTTAGTAAATCTCATCAATAGCAAAGCTAAGGTAGGGTTGTTTGAGATTAAATGTCATTTATGGTTGAAAGTAAAAAAAAATTAAAGATAAAAGAACCCAAATATAAGTACAACTCTATAAACATATGGGTAGAATCTTTCATGCTTACAATTGTTACAAATTAATATTATATAAATGTACATTTAAAAAATTGATCTAAAAGAACTAGATCATATGGTTTCTAAGAAATAAAATCCAGTTATCTTCAAAGCAATTTTCTGTTTCTATAATCTTCTAATAATTATATCTATTAAAATATGAAACCTAATTAATAATTGACTAAACAAATTTAAACTAAATTATGAACTAATAAAAACATTATTTTAAATTATTTCAAGTAAAAGGAGTTAAAATCTTTCAAATAGTAAAGAAACTCAACCAAAAGAATTGGAATCTCTCGGCCCGTCACTACCATCAACATCGCCGCCACCACCCTCGACGTTGCCACAACAGCCGTTGACTCCGCCGACATCACAACCCCGATACCACCACCGCATGTTAACTATTTTAACATATTTACGAACCAAACATGATTCTTCTAAATAAAATGTGAACAACTCCATAAAAAGTAATACTATTTTAAATAGAAAAAAAAACTTTACATAATCCAAAGAAAGCAATATGTAGCACATCCTCAAAGGCACAACATCTGATATATATTCCCAATTTTAGGAATACCCAGTTTCTAGTAATTTTGTTAAATTTATCTTACCAAAAACGGGTCGAATTCTAGAAGTTTTATGGGCCACGATGCTTACGGAAACACAAACAACCTTGTGGTTGATCACCCGGGATCATTCCGCCACCTTTGGATGTGTCAATGGCCTCCAACATTGTCACAACTTCATCCATTCCGGGCCGTTTGTCAGGGTTCGCATCCCAACATCGTTTCATCACATTGGCAAGAGAACTCGGGCAGCATCTTGGTATTTCGGGCCTCAGATTCTGCATGATTTTACGACTTTTAGACTGATACAATGTCTAAAATAACCTTTAATATAAACGAATTTAACGCAAAAAGAATGTAGATACTAGATACAGTCGAAACCTAATTTGGGGGGGGGGGGGGGGGACATTCGACTGATTATCAAATGTCTAGACAACGATAAAATAGGCGAATCTTGTAGGACTAATCAATATTTGTTGATATTGAGTAGTAACAATGAACACATTTGGCTAGTAACTAAATGACTATAACACCTTTCAATAAATACAAAAACAAGAGAATCTTGCAATGAACAAACATGCAACTATAAATCTCGAATTAGGGTTATACCTGGCGAACGACAGCTGAAGTAACTTCTGAGAAACTAAGGTCGGGATACGGCATATCACAACAATATATTTCCCATAAACATATGCCAAAACTATAAACATCACATTTCCTATTGTACGCGTTACCATTAAGAACCTGCAAAAAAAAGAATCCATTTAAAATAACATATAACACTACAAACTTGCTTAGATATGACAATGATGACTAAGGACATACCTCAGGAGCCATATAACCAAGAGTCCCGGTTTCACCCGTCATGTCATTAGGGTTTGAGGCTTCAACACGAGCAACTCCAAAATCAGCTATTTTAATCGTTCGACTTTTGTCCAATAACATATTTTCAGTTTTCACATCTCGGTGAACAATCTTTTCAGAGTGCAGGTAGCTTAATCTAGTAAACAGTCAATTTAATGTAAAAACTTTGTAAGCAATCCGAAGGGAAATCGAGAAAATGAAACACATTTCGACATCTTCAAGTCAAACAGGCTTATTTTCAACATCTAAATTGCCATAGATTCTTTAGTTAATTATATAAATGTTGAGTAAAATGCCATTTTCGTCCCTGAGGTTTGGTCACTTTTGCGAATTTCGTCCAAAGGTTAGTTTTTCCGCATCTGGATCCAAAAGGTTTGAAATCTTGCCATTTTCATCCAACTCGTTAACTCCATCCATTTTTTAACATTAAGTCAGGGGTATTTTCATCTGTTTAGACATTTTTTGTGATGATTAAAGAGTTTGGGTGGGGAGAAAGTGAGCAGAGGTGGATTTTTATTTCTTATAGTGTTTTTATTTTAATAAAAAATGTCTAAAAAGACGGAAATGCCCCTCAATTAACGCAGAATAAATGGATGGAGTTAACGAGTTGGATGAAAATGGCAAAATTCCAATCCTTTTGGATCCAGATGCAAAAAAACAAACCTTTGGACGAAAGTCGCAAAAGTGGCCAAATCTCAAGGGCAAAAATGGTATTTTACTCTAAATTTTAATAACTACATTAAGCACAGTAGTAATATATTTAAAATCAGGAAACTTTGGTGTTATGTTTGTTTCGAGATCCAATATAATTTGAATGTAGTTCGTTTCACCTTTAACTCAACTATTATCAACAAGAAAATGAAAGAGAGATACATTAAGACATCTTGAGGTCAAACAAACTTACTTTCAAGTTTCAACGAATAAACTGACATGAAGTTTTTTAGTAAGAGTATTAATTTGGATAACTATTTAAACAAAATAATAATATATATAATCAGGAAACTTTGGTGTTGTAATTGTTTCCGGATCTAAACTTAAATTTGATTGTAGTTTGTTTGACCTTTAAGTCAACTATTGTCAAGAACGGAAGTATACCCTCTTGCAAGATCAAGTGCCATTTGAACGACCACTTTGAAAGCCAGCTTTTTTCTTCGGTTTTTTATAAGATAATTCTTCAACGCACCCCCAGGAAGATACTCCACAACAACACAGCATATGTTACTTGGCATACTGATTTGACCATTATCGGTTTGTATATTTAGCTCCGCAGAACCCATTGTTGCACCTATGAACTGCATTGCAATATGGCACGCAATACTCAGTTTAATTAAAATTCAAAAAAAAAAAAAACAAAACAAAACAAACACGTATGTTGTAACATATATGTGCAACCTATAATCACAAAATAATAAAATCTTAAGAAGACGTGTTGAAAGGAAAGGGGTGTGACGTTAATGAGACGGTGGAAGTACATGAAAAGATAACACGTGTTTGGGTTTACATGCAGAGTTAAACCATGACTACGCAATACCCTTCGACCTATAAACCGTAACTGAACAAAACAATAAATGATAGTGTCGATATATAGTATATAATTAGTATAGTCATGATTACTAAAGGAAAAAAGATCATATGCTTCTTTCATATCTTATTACTGAAGTGGCAAAACTAATTATGATTAGGACGTTCGGATTATACAAGGTCAAACTAATCATATTTGGAGAAACAGGTAAGAAGTACAAAACTGAACAAGTTATGGTTATGATACATAAAGGGAGAAATTAGTAATATGTTAAAGATATGACCTTTGTGACATTAGGATGATCAAGCTTATGCCAAACAGCCACTTCTTGTGTAAATGCTGCCCTTAAAGATTGTATTTCTGCTTCTGTCCTGTGACCCTCTTCTCCCCAATCCAGCAATTTCACTTAACATTACAAAAATGCCATCAGATAAATTTAATAAATCATCATCATCATCGTCATCATACTCAGTATATCCCACCAATAGCAAAGCTAAGATAGGGTCTGAGAAGGGTAAGATGTAGACAGCCTTACCCCTACCCCGTAGGAATAGAGAGGCTGCTTCCAGTGAGACCCTCAGCTCGATAGTAGCTTTGCATCAAGCCTTGGACATAAGGCACATAACACTTAGCAATTGAGACAAACGCCGATTAGTGCATGTACCCCCTTATCTTTCGGCTATCAACGCCACCACATGATGCATGATTAACCATCCCCTCTTTTAACATTATTTCCACGAAATTTGTAAAATAATGTTAAAATTAGTGCACTTTCACTTTTGCCCCCCCGAGCGCCCACACATATATACATTATATGTGCATACCGCAAGCGGGGCGCCAGATAAATTTAATAAATAATGATAACAATACATCAAACTGAATTTTAATAATCCAAACTATGATCCATTGGCCGATAATAATCCATACTGCCAATCTAACCATTAACACTCCTAACTTTCACTTTCGTTGCCAATGCCACTCTAACAGAGATGCATCTCCGTTTGCCCTTAATTTCTTCCATTTATGTCGTTTTAAAACAATTTACAAATTTTTGCTTAAGATTAAAAAAAAATAAGTAAATTGTTTATAAGGGCCGGCGAAGATTTTCTCCATTAGAATGGGGTTATCGCCGGCGACGAAATTGAAAGTTAAGAGTGCATGTGGTCAAATTGTCGGTATGGATTATTATCTGCCAACGCGATATATTTTATATTTTTATAATCCAATTTGCCTAATAATAATAACACTAATAAAATAAACTTAGTAAGGTTGAGGCTGAGATCCTAGTTTGTAGGCAAAAAATCATACAATATACAAGCAAATTTAAATATTATTATTGGTATTAATATTATATAATATAATATAATAGTATATGAAACAAGTTGGATCACATGATGAAAGTCAGAAAGACAATATCATCAATCCAATTCACAGTAATCACCTGTAGAAATGTTGAAAACCTTGTGTAGGTCACGGAATACATGATTTTCACTTTTACAATTACACACCACCACCAATTAAAAAAAAAAAAAAACTTTTTTTAATTTATCAGCAACCCCAATTTAACACACTTGAAAAAAAACAAATTTGAGTAAATTTAAAAAAAAAAAGAAATTAATGTAAAATTATAACAAAATGAAAATATGAAATTTGTGTATTATTAAACACATTTAAGTAACAAAAAAACAAATTTTGTAAATTAATGTAAAAATTAAAAAAAAATGGAAATGTGAAATTTGTAAATTATTAACAACCCCTATTTAACATTTAACATACTTAAACTAAAAAAAAACATTTTTATTATAAATTAATGCAAAATCATAAAAAATAAAAAAAAAATTGTGAAATTAAAAAAACTAGGGTTCCGGTGAACTGACCGGCGACGTCGATGCCGTCGTAGACGCCACGGTGTACGGTGCCGAAAGTGCCACGTGCAAGAACACCTTTGATCAAGAGCTTAGAGGGGTCGATTTCCCATTCCTGCCGCTCGTTCCTGGTGGTATTAGACGGCGGAGTAACGGCGGCGGTGGCAGAGTCTTCGAACTCCGGTTGTTTTTTCTTGTTTTTTTCCATGGTCCATGCTCTACTGAGGTGTCGTTCGAGCTGTTCGTCTAAGGATTTGAGATCAATTTGATCTGCTCTTACGAATCCGCCATTGTCGTTGGTGTTGTTTTTGTTCTCGTTCATGTTTTCCGGTGGGGTTTTCCGGCAAGTGATATTAATGGGTTGCAGGATTGGTAAAAGATTTTAGGGGGGAGTTAAGAGGGTCTTTATATGAGTTATATTGTGTTATGTGAAGTTACAAAATGGTCCTTTGACTATAGGTTGATTATATTTTGTTCTTTTGTAAGTTTTGAGTTTGTATTCTTAGTCCCTTTGTGAGAAGGTGCTCCTTTTTTAAGCACACGGTGTGGGCGTCGAACATCGACGTTGTTGCTAGTCAACGGTGTGGTTTATTCTCCTCTCCATATATTTTCTCCCATTTTTTTACAAAATTTATAAAACCACAGGGACTATCCGTGCGTTTTACTCTTTTTTTAATGGCGTCTCTCTCACACCCATATTTCAATTTACATATATCATCTTTATACACTCATCACCCACCCACCATAAATAAAAAGTTTGAGAAATCAAAAGATAGAGGGCTAATTTGTATGTAACAAAAAGATGGATAAGGGTATCTTTATTTTGTATTGGATTTCGGGCATGTTTGGCTAAGCTTTTCGATACAACTTATTGACTGTATACTGACTTTTCCAAAAAGCCAATAAGTCAATAAGTTATTTCAAAAAGCTTAGCCAAACATGCCCTTCGTATTTTGTATTTATCTTATATAATTAGACTATACTGATTGGAGTCTTGAAAGAGGGGTGTTATGCAAGACCTGGACGTCACGTTAGCACGCGTTAGAAAAGTAGGGTGATGTCAGAAAGCGTGGAGTGAGATGGGGCGTGAAACAGTGACGTGGCGTGACACACACTTTTTGTATATATTTTATTAAACAAAAAAAAAACAAATCTCTAATCACACTCAATCACCATTGCCCCTCATCAAGAACACGACTCTGAACCCCCCCCCCCCTCTCTGTGGGCAGCCATAACGCCGCCTCTGGGGATGTTCCGGTGTGGTTGTGGCTTTCACGCCACTTCCACACCTCCACTCCGTATGGTCTTACAAATAGAAATAAAATATTTTGCTAGTCACAATGGCATTATACACATCTTGTTGTATTTCTTATCACTTGTTTTGAATATAAAAATAAATAGAAAAAAAATCAATTATAGTTTTTGTTTTCATTACTAGACTAATTACTTAATACAGTAAACTGCCATTTTGGTCCCTGTGGTTTGGGTACTTTTGCCATTTTAGTCCAAATCTCAAACTTTTTAAATTTGGGTCCATGTGGTTCACTTTTGTTGCCATTTTAGTCCAAAATTCAAATTACCTCCTATTTGACTATTAAAAACTGGTTATTTTGTCTTTATCCTTAGGGGCAAAATGGTCATTTACATTTTATAAATAAATACAAACCTCTCAACCAGTCAACAATCCCCATCTCCACTAAATGTAGATGACTACCACCACCAGCACCACCACTTCTGGTCTCCTTCTTTCAAACAACAAAACAATAACAGAATTGAAGTAACATAAACCCTAAAAGAGACTAAATCAAATGAAGAAAACAAAAGGGGTTTGAACAAACTGCGAGTCGGTGAAGATTTACCACAATTTGACAGGCGTCCCTGATGTGTTCTACACCTCTCTCTAAAATTGGCTATATTTCTCTCTCTCACACACAAAACACACAGTGACCCACTTAAAATGCAGATGACCACCACCACCATCCATCTCTCTCTCTCTCTAAATGCAGATGACCACCACCACCACACTTCCATTCCCCAACATCGTATCCGGCGACCACCGCACCACCCCCATCTCCACTATCGCCTGACCTAACCACCACTATATATTTTCCCCCTTTTCATGATAAACCCTAAAATCACACAATCACTCAACTTTTTTCACAGGTCTCAAATTTTACCATCGATTTTCACACATTTGGTAACATTTGAGAAGAAAACGAAATCGGAAAACCCTTCGGTGAAGCTTTGAGGTGAAACGTCCGCAACCACCACCGACACTCTGATTAACCACCACCGCTGCAAAATCCAACAAACAAACAACCCCTGCCACCATCTCATATATGCACCATTTGTCTCTACCTTTCTTTCAGATCGGTGGTGGTAGGTTTAGGGTTTTCGAGTGGCGACGGTGGTGGCATTTAATGGGTACAGTGACGGTTGTGGTTGTTGACGGTGATGGTGGTGGGTGTGACTGATGGGGGTGATGATGGTGGTTGTTGATGATGTTGCGGTGATTATAAAGGAGATTGATGGTGGTTTGTGGATGTCAAGACTTAGGTTTAGAGATATGAGAGAGAGAGCTGAGATGGTACATATCTGGGAGAGAGAGAGATGGGGATGGTTGACTGGTTGAGAGGTCTGTATTTATTTATAAAATGTAAATGACCATTTTGCCCTAAGGATAAAGACAAAATAACCAGTTTTTAATAGTCAAATAGGAGGTAATTTGAATTTTGGACTAAAATGGCAACAAAAGTGAAACCACAGGGACCCAGATTTAAAAGGTTTGAGATTTGGACTAAAATGGCAAAAGTACCCAAACCACAAGGACCAAAATGGCAGTTTACTCTACTTAATATTACTTAGTAAATAGAAAAGACAATTGTTGATGAGATAAATCTCTCTATTCTAATAAATCAAAGTTGGATTGGTTGAGGTGTCAACACCACAAGCCATCCCTTTGCTCTCTCTCCTACATGTCCAACCCAGGTTTCTTCAACTCCACGTGTCCATTCCTCCATTTTTCGGTTATTTCTTTTTTTTTAACAATTGGTAAAGGTCAAAGACCATTAATGATGTAACACCTCGTAAAATCGTGTCCAAAGGGTGTGTTGACACGTGTAATGAACCCTAATAAAGTCAAACATTGACTGTGAGGGACTATTTTCGCCAAAAACAAAAACTATGAATATAGAAGGACTGAAAGTGTCAACATGCCTAAACTATGCCTCTGAGTGACCTTATACGGTGTCCGTATTCTCAAATGAGCCACTTGTTGGACGAGAGGAGCCGTTTGCGTAATTATGTGAAAGTTTGCGCGTCGAAGGGTTAAAAGTGTCAACATGTTAATTATTACCTCTGAGTGACCTTTTAACGAACCCGAAGCATTACGATGTGCAATCATACTCTCGAGAATGCCTAATATGTGCTACATAGGGCTTTGATGCTATTAACCGTCGATACGTGCAAGTTTACGCGTTAAAGGGACCAAAAGCGTCAACGGGTGAAACTACGCGTTTGAAGGTCGTTTAAAGGAACCGGGAACTCCGCAATGATTAATCGTACTTCCGGGCATGCCTAAGATTTGTCACATATGATAATTATACCTTATATTATCATAACACATAATATACATGAAGTTTCGGGCCATTTATGTCACATTTGAAAGTTTAAAAATGATTCAGAAAGAGACAGGGACTGATGTTGTAAACATCTGAAACATGCTTGGGCTGGTTGGGCCTAATCGCGGGCTATGAGCCCAATGGGCTGCCCTTTTCGTGGCCTAATTAAGCAAACAGCAACAATTAGCATACTGTTTGAAAAGTATAGAAAGAACAGGGACTGAATCAGTAAATTGCCAAGGTTGTCGCTGGGCTGACAGCGCTCGCGGGCCGCGTAGAAGTGGGCCTGGGGCGTACGCGGGCCGCCAGAGCCCATATCTGCAGCTTTATTTTTTTTTTCTTTTTCTTGCTTGGTGTCCACTCTATTCCCTTATCAGCCAATAATACTCGAATCCTTGGTCATCAAGATAGTTTTAACAGCTGTCATAACAGGTGTAATGATCTGGTTAACCCTTCAAACACTTGTCTTAATCCAAATCATATCCAAAACCTATAAATAGGATGAGAATTCATCCATTTCATGGGACCTTTTTCATTCTATCATCCTATAACTCAAACCTGGAGCTTCCAAAGCTGAAGTGGAACTTAATTTTTGTAGAAAAGATAGCTAGGACCCTTTGTAAGTGTCTTAGCCCTCTCATTAGTTTAGTTTTATGTTTTAAAAACCGAAAAGTCAAGTTATCGTAAATTAACTTTGACTTTCGGTTTAAACTCTAATGGTCCAGCCACTGATCTAAATGAATGTGGGTATAAGACCATAGTTAGGTAGGTGATTAACCCTTAAAAGGGCACCTCCTAATTCCTTCGTTTACTTAGTTAATTGTCGGGTCAAACCATTTAGGTAAAAAGTCAAACTTGGTAGATTTGTAAATAATAATTAAAATTAATAAACCAGAGGTTCTAAATTATATTTTAACATTCTAATGACTTGGTAATTGGTATTAGAACATGTTTAATCAGGTCTAACCCAACAATTATCAGTCTAAGGTCAGTTTATAACCGAAAGTCCCAAAAGCTTGACTTTTGCTTTGACTTTCAGTTCTGACCCGATTAAGCTTGATTCTTCCATGTTTTAAGCTTCCATTAGGACCGTATTATATAGTAGTATAACCCTCTGAAGTTATATTGCTTGGTCCTTAGTAGTTTGAATTATATGCACATGTCCGTTATTATGCTTATAAATGCCATAATTGCCCTTTTGAACCTAAAACGAGATTTTTGAAAATGTGAGAGGACAAAAACCTTTATTACTGATTTATAAACATGTCCTAAAAATTTGACATCAGTTTGAGGTCTAGATTAGGAGTTATGCTCAATAGCGTAAATTGAAAGCTTTTTATTAATTAAACGGCATAATTAGCATAAAGCCTATCTAAACCCAAATTTTGACACCAAACCTTTTACCCACTGATGTAATATAATATTTTGGGATTTTTGAAGATTTTTATTAATTTTTAAACTGGTCATGGCATAGGGTTCATGCTTTGATTCGGTAATTGTCGGTTATACCCTTTTTGCTAATAAAATAAGTTTTACATAACTTTTTGATACCAAACTTTTTGCTACTGATTTTATATGATAAATAAAATATTTTGAACTTTATAAACTGATCAAAAACTCAGATTTCCTATTTTAACCCGAAAATCGCTTGAAAACGACTATTATTTATTTTAAACGCATAGTATGAGTTAAAACTATTTTGGACATATAAAACTTAATACCTACTGATGTTTTAAGTAAATTTCTATAATTTAATCGTAAGAAAAAGTTTTGAAACCACATTTCCAGTTTTGACCTTTAAAGCTTATGTGAAATTACCAAAATGCCCCTACGGTACATAGTTGGCTTATGAATGATAAATTTCACATATATGCAATACCCTACTGATATAAATTATTAAATTAAATATTTTTACTGATTACTACAGACCTGAACCTCAGATTAAAATTTAATCTCTTTTATAAAGGGTAAAATGACCAAAATGCCCCTGCGGGACTTAATTTGGTTTTAAATACTTTTTGGGCATATATGTTTACATCCCACTGATGTATTAACATATTCTAAGCATAATAACATATAGGACTTGTATATGATTCATTTGGTTACCCGTTACGCATTTACGCGTTCGGATCGATTTATGTAACTAGTTTACGTAAGTTTTCCGAAATGGGTTTAACCTTATCGTTTTTACTTCAAAATCCAGAATGTACTTAGTTTACCCATATTATACAAGTCTTCGTACTTGTTGGGTCTAAATTACATTCTATTCCAGTCATCGCTTAATCTAGCGTATCGTACCGTTTTAAATACTTTAAGCTAGCCGGTCTAAGTCTACGACTTAAATTTTGACAACCCTCATAATTACAGGTATCCATACAATTAATTAATATTAAATTTATGCTTAATGATTGTGCTTGATTACAACTGATGATTAAACTGCTTTCGGATTTCCGTTACATACATACTCATGCATCACATTTCATACTGTCACTCCATTTATTGCATAACAACTTCAGTGACAAACTTGATGCACAAAGCACAGTTAGCACAGTGAGCGGATAACTCAGAAATATGCTGACAATGCCAGCACATAGACAGACAATGTTTTGAGGCCCAGTATGAGCCAGAGACAAGGTACTACACTAGTATGGAGTGTAGGGAAGTGAGGACCATAAAACTGCGTCACTAGGTGATAGTTTAAGTGCTAGAAAGTGCCTAAAACTCACTAATAATGCAGAATTCTGCATTTATTAACAAAAATTCAGCATTTAAACATGCTAGTAACATGCAAAAATATGGCAAAAAGGTCCTGTATACTTTCCTAAGTGTCGGGAACTAAAAGTGTCGCAAAAAGTTACATAAAAGACACTATACGGTATAACTTAGCACTTTAACGAAACGGTATCTAACCAAACAACCGGACATTACCCGGAACATCAAAATATTGTTAAAAGCATTGTTTTTATTTTCTGAGCTAGTTATGGTCCCCGAGCACACCAACATATTACATAATACATGAAACACTAAACATTAGACACTTACACCTAACACCTTCCACTAATTACCTTTTCCATCAAAAATTACAATTTATCCACCCCCCCCCCCCTAGCTGATTTACGGTCATGAAGCATGGCCCCACTCATCAAAGATTTCTTCAAATTTTTCCTATATCCCCATGCAATCTTCTCTTGATTGGTGTAAGATTTTGTTTGTACTTGTGAGAACATTATACCCATTGGACATTAGAATTAGATTTATAAATAAACAATTATCATCTTCACTTAATCACCACACCACAATCTCTCTTGCCTTCTCCCTCTCTCGGCCGAGACTCCACCCACACACACAACCACTTTCATTTCAATATCTAGCATTTCAAGGTTATTTAAGGGTGTTACAAGGTGTCTAACGAAGCTCGGTGTTCTCGGAACTTGAAGGACCACTTTCGTTTGCTATTATCCACCACATTTTCTCCATTGTTCTTCCCTAGCTTTAAGCTAGTAGTAAGATCCTTATACACTCTTATTACTTCATATTTATGATGGTTAATAGATATATCATGATGAAAAACATAAGAACACTAAAGATCATAAACTTAAAGCTTGAACATAAAGATGTTATATGATGAAATACGGTTGGTATGATGTTGTTTAACATATGTTGATGATTACTTGTTGATTTTTGGTAATGTGATGTTGATCATCATGTGGAACTTGTTAAATGATGATTAGAAACATGATTTAACAAGATTAGGATATGATTATGTGTTACATAAAATAACCATCTTCTAATAAAAATATGAACTTGATAATAAAGATGATTTCTTGAAATATAAGTAAACAAAGTGAGTTGGTGATCATGTAGATCCGAGATTTACAAATGACTTTTCTAAACAAACCAAGTTCAAGAGACATGATTCTTACATATACTTACACTATTTTTGGAAATAAAAAAAGGGTGTAAGGAGGCTAGTAAAACAAGAAGATGTTGTAAATAAATATTTTCGTAAAATGAGTTCACAAGTTGTAAACATCTAGAAATCCCGAGAATGAGATTTTAACAAAAGTAAATATACTTTGGGAAGTAACTAAGGCTACTAAATATATTACCAAGTTACTACACATTTTTTAGAAGAATCAAGTTCATGTCATTATGAAAAATATATAGTTATGCACTCGGCAAGTGTAATATGGTTTAGAGATTTATTGTTGATTGTTTGAATGACTTTCGAAAAGAAAATGATATGCTAAATAGCATGGACACCTCCATTTACAAAGGAAACTATGGCGAAATTTTCTAAAAATTCCAACACTTAGAAAATAGTTTTCTAACAAGTGTTTACGAATATATTTTTAACTTTGTTGTTCAAAATAAACTTCGCCATAGGTTTTGTTACAAAAAAAAATACAAAGTATCGGAGGGTGGTTTTCGTAAATAAAAATGGAAAAATATATATTTAGAATATATATTTTATATTAAGACACTTGTGTGAATATTTGTTTACTAAATGGAATAGTTATATTATTTTAGGGTAACATAATATAACTTACGAGTTACCATGGAAATTACAACTCCAAAATAATACCAAAAATCTCACGGAATAAATATTTAAGTTACACGCTTGATATTGTGAAACCGAACGCTAAAACGTAACTTATGAAATATTCCGGAAAATATGTTTACAAATATATTTTTGGTAAATATTGTTTTGGTTACAAGAAGTGAAAATATATTATTTTTGGGAAAAAAATATATATATTTTGGAATACATTATTCTTGGCAAATAAGTTATATATTTTCTAAGTGGGACTTAAAAATATATTATTTCGAGAATACAAATATACGTGTATAAATACCCCCATCCTTGGGAAAGAAATACGGAGTTAAAATACTTGTGAAGTATTAATACAAAAGTATTGATTAAACAATTATTCCAAAATTAAATCTAATTTAAAGTTAAAATAAATATTATTTTAACGAATAATTATACTTGGAATAATATTGGGAAACACAAGGAACGCAACTCAAAAACATTAAACTCTAAGCCAAGGCACGTCCCGTTCGTCTAATAGACATTAGTACGTTGTAGGTTGTCGTGTAGCTGACAGAGTTTGAGTTGACGATACCGAAGACGCACTACTGTGAGTTCATGTCCCCCTTTTCTTTTAGTTGTTTTCAGTTTTATACTTCAGGGGTCAAATACATGTTACGATTATTACAGACATTTTTATACATGGTATGGTTAGCTTAAGGAGGGTTTACTACTAGATCATGTGAGTGGAGGGTACAACACTTAAGGCCATTAATCCTCGTCGTAGGACCGAGGGACATGAGTGATAGATCTATTTGGGTGTAGCGAGCCCACACCCATGAGGCCAGGGTGGCCCATAGTGGTGACTATGTCTTCTAGCCGGAGGCCCGGTAACAAATTTGCTAGGTTTGAGTACTTCCTGCACCATTTCACACATACCAGTGGCTTTGCAACCCATTGGTGATCTCTTTTTCCTTAATTGCTACATACCAGGGATTTTCATACATACGGACATACTTTAAAGGTTTATACATACTCACACACACATGAACTCGCTCAACTTTTGTTGATTTTTCAAACTACATGTATTTCAGGAAATTAGTGGATCTGGCGGGGTATGCATGTGTCAAGCTGCGTTGAATAAAAGATGTTATCCAGGGTTGTTGAGTTTAGAGGGTGTATTCCTTTCCTGGACGGGATACATAATTCTAAACTCAGGTTTTATCTAAGTACTTTTGTTGAGTCATTGTGAACTCGTTTAAACACGTCATGGTTTGTAACTTTATTTGGTATTGATGTTTTCAAACAATGGTATTGTGGTAGTTTCTAAACTTTATTAATGGATAAACATCTCATGTTTTTATCATATAGCATTGTTATGATTGTTGCTATGGTATTAAGAAGTCACACCAAATAAACCACGCTTCCTCAAAAGTCAGGGTGTGACAGCTTGGTATCAGAGCCTCGATCATAGCGAACTAGGATTCTTTCTCGAGTCTAGACTATGATCATCAGGGGTCTCACGAAAACGTTTCCAAACATTTTTACATTGCATACACTAAGCGTCCAGATCCATGAAACAAACATTTTTTTTACAAATAAAATACACAAAATAGATTTCAAAGAATTCATTTCTAATATCAGTCTGAGAGGCTGGGGAGTTAGTCTGAGAGACTAGCTGGGTAGTACAGTCTGAGAGACTGGGGAGTTAGTCTGAGAGACTAGCTGGGCAATTCAGTCTGAGAGACTGGGGAGTTAGTCTGAGAGACTAACTGGGTAGTTCAGTCTGAGAGACTGGGTAGTCTGAGAGACTAGTTGGGGCAGTCTGAGAGACTGGGAGGTTTAGCCTGAGAGGCTGGGTAGTTCAGTTTGGGAAACTGGGAGGTTTAGTCTGAGAGACTAAGTAGTTCAGTCTGGGAGGCTGGGTGGGATAGTCTGGGGAAGACTAGGATGATTGCTTGCATACACTGTTATTACTTGCATGCTTATTTGATGATTGTTGATATGTGCATATGTGTGATTGTTTTGTCACAGACATTATGTCATCTTCTTCGGAGAGTGGCGTATCAGATACGATAGACCCGATAGCTATAGTCTCAGACAACGAGATTGCTTCAGACCCAGAGATATTATCTGATGACACTGATGACTTTCAGCCCTTTGCCCTACCGGATTTCGGAGATGATTTACCTTTAGCTGATGGTTTTCTTGAGGGGGATCTACCTCTTGCTCAGATCCCTGCTCCTGTTCCCCTTGCGGCATTTCCTGTTGAGGATCTGCCACTTGATGATATGTCCGATGATGACATCGATCTCTTCATCGAGGGTTCCCCTGAGGATGACCAGGATGGCGGGGCTCCGATTGATGATGATGTTGCTATTCCTTTGGATGAGGTTCCTGTTGTTGATGCCATTGTTATTCCTGTCGAGGTTCCTGTTATGGAGGTTTTATCTGACCAGTCTGGCCACGATTCGTCTGGTCCCGATTCGTTTGAGTCCGTGTCATCTTCTACTCTTCATGCACTGGGATTACAGCGATATCCCACAGACACTGATTCCGACACTGCTATGTCAGCAGCCCCTGATTCGCCACACGATTTCGAGTCTGATCCTGAGTTTGATGATGAGATGGATCCTATCGTTCCGCAGCTGGGTTTTGGGTTCGTCCCTGACTTCCCACATGATTTTGATCCAGACCATGAGATGGAGTTTATCCCTGAGGAGCAGCCTGTTGAGGCACCTGTTTTTCCTGATGATCAGCACCTTGATATGCCCGTTGATCATGAGCTTGCTCCCACTGATCTAGAGCCTTAGATAGCACCAGAGCCTGTCATTGCTCACGACCCTTTACCAGTGCACGACCCTATCCCCGTTGATGCACCAGTTATTGCACCACCAGTTGTTGATGTTCATGTTGTTGTTGCACCACTGCCCGACCCGACCCGACCCATGTGTTTGTTGACCGTGCACCTTTTGCTACCCACGTTGATCCTAGATATGCTCACACCCGTAATGGGTGGGTTGAGGATGAGGACGATTATCCTCCTTTTGTTCGACCAGTCACTCCCCCTTTTGCACCTGTCCAGGTACCCGTTGATGTCCCATAGTTTCACCCTCACGTGTCAGACGTTCACCGCATGGATTTACCCATCACTTTTCTCCAGGACATTCCTCCTCCCCGTCCAGGGGAAGGACCTTCTACTCAGCAGCACGATCACATACCACCTATGACAGCAGCCTTTCCGTTTATGCCCCCATTTGCACCTGCTGCACACACTGCTTTTTCCTCTGCACCCACAGGCGAGCCATTTATGTGGTCTTCACCCAACGTCATGCCTTTGTCAGATCCATACCATCCCTTTCATGTTGGGTATACGACGGATGATATACTTTTATCCTTGCAGTTACAGCAGGATATGTTGAGTCGGAGAGTCGCTGAGCTCGAGAGGATCCCGCGTCCTCCATCTTTCGCTGATCCATCACAGTCTGCTTTTCCACCTGCTCTCTATTTCCTTATCCGGATTTCCACATCCGATTTTTGACGATGGAGCAGCAGATCGCTTGTTTGTTGCGTTTTATGCATGCACTCGAGGAAGATTTGGTGCATCTGTGCCGTTTGCTTTTCATTCCTCCACCCCCTCCTCCTCCCCCATCAGCTTGAGGTTTTTGGTTTGTTGCAGATAGCATATTTTGATGAGGATGCAGCTATTGAGCCTGACTGCACAACATTTTGAAGACCAAATGATGACTTATGACTTTTTGACATTTGACTTTTGGTTGTTGTATATTGTTAGATAATTCAGACGAGGGTGATGTGACCCTTAGTCTCTTTTGATGTACGATACATTCGTGAAACCTGTAAACTATACTCGTGGTCTTGTTGTATGATAGCTCAATCGCAGCATTCTCATTACATGCGTTGTTGGATTATTTGTTTTGTGTTATGACATGGGATGTTATGTGTGTTAATGAATGATATTACATGTAAAACTGCATACAAGATTTTATTAAAGATTGTCCCAAGTTATAAATGGTTTGTGCCTTGTGCACTTAAATCAATTTTCATAAACTCTTTTCAAATGAGTCAGTTAATTGTATTTACCAGTGAAAACTGGTGTATTTTCAAAAGACTAAGTGGCAGGTACTACTCGTAATAGGCTGGGAGTTGCTCGGTGTCGAAATAGAGGATCTTGCAAATCCTTAAAGATGCCTTAAAGTCTGCTAAACTTCATTTTACTTCAAAATCCAGAATGTACTTCAAAATCCATAAAGATACATATAGGACTTGTATATGATTCATTTGGTTACCCGTTACGCATTTACGTGTTCGGATCGGTTTATGTAACTAGTTTACGTAAGTTTGCCAAAATGGGTTTAACCACCTTATCGTTTTTACTTCAAAATCCAGAATGTACTTAGTTTACCCATATTATACAAGTCTTCGTACTTGTTGGGTCTAAATTACATTCTATTCCGGTCATCGCTTAATCTAGCGTATCGTATCGTTTTAAATACTTTAAGCTAGCCGGTCTAAGTCTACGACTTAAATAAGACCATTAGCATTCTGAATTGGTTATATATTACCATCACTCCAGACTAGAGCCTGTTGGTGCAGTTATCTGTCGACTACATCTTCGTTCGAGTCTTAGATTAGGGCTGATTGTATCGTGCACGGAAATCAAGAAATCATGTTTTAATGATGATTTCGCTCATGTGTCTTGGACATGGTTTCGCTCATATGTCATCTAAGGGGTTTTGCTTATGTGTCAAGGTTATAGTTTCGCTCTTATGTCATGTCTGTATAAGCGAAACTCGTTAGCCTATAAATAGGTTGTTTGAGCGAAACCACATAGTAGTGAGGTTGAGGTCTTGTATGTTACGGCGAAGCCCTGCCAAATCGTCTTCAGAGCTTGTAAACTGTTATCAAGTGCAATAAACTGAGACAAATTAGTGAAATCAAGCTAAACAAAGACTGAATCAATGAATTCCGCCTCTGATTCAGTCTGAGCACTCTTCTGATCGACTCGTTAGGTCGTTTCACGATCCTACAAGTGGTATCAGAGCTCAGGAGGAAGAGTTCTTACCGTTTAGCTCGTTTTCGCTGGAATATTCTGATTTCTACACCTTCTTTCTTCACCAGAACGAGATTTACCCGACAAAACCTGCTTAAAATTTCACAGATTGTGCATTATTGGACATAGACAAATCCCTGAAAGTTTGACACTGAAATTCGGATTAAAATTGGACCAAATCACCTTCGGATTAGGTTTCGCTTTTACGGACATTCTATGATTTCGTTTTTGTGAACATTAGAGTTTCGCTCTTGTGTACACAAAGACATCAGGTTTCGCTCAAAAGACATCAGGTTTCGCTCATAAGACATCAGGTTTCGCTCTTGTGTCACCAAAATTAAGGGATTTCGCTCATAGGACCATCCTAAACACCTGATTTCGCTCAAAGGGACACTCAAAACCCTGATTTCGCTTTTGTGTACATTGATGATTTCGCTTTTAGTACACAAAGTCTGATTTCGCTCTTAGGGCATCTGGAATTTCGCTCTTAGATCACATAAGTAGTCGGAAGGTTGTTTTAAGAGAAAACGTGTCGGGATTGTTAGAAAAATGACAATGATGTTTGATGAACAAGAAAACTATTATTTTGAGAATTTTTATAAATGGAATCGAGGATTTATAGATGAGAGTTATAGAAATGTGAAAAAGGATGTTTGGGTCAAAAGGTTTAAATTTTTTGTATGGTTGAAAAATGAAACATTGGAAGATCTAGAAAACAAATATGGAGTCTTACTTGGTTACTTAAAAAATCATGAGATCGTTCTATCAGATACTGAAAAGATAGAAAAGTTTGCAGATGCATTACCTATTGAATGGAGTGAATTTTTGAAAAATTTAAGAAAGGATTCAAATTTTTCAAAATTACATCTAAAAAGATTCATCAGCATACTTAAAACTCATGAATTTGAAAACGGAAAGAAAAGGAAAGAAATGATAAAGGTTTTAGAAAATCATTTGGTGGATATGGGCTTAGATGTGATTGATGAAATGAACAAAAGGATTGTTGAATGTATTAGAGCAAAATATGTTATGAAATACGATATGAAGAGGGGTTGTTATATTGATGAGTATGCAAATCCTCTTAATTTCGTTAAAATCTTTTGTGCAGGTACATTCATGACAAAAGAGGAAGATGTTTCAAAAAATGAAGAATTTGTGAAGAATGAATCTTCAAGTTCTGCATCAGTGTGTTCTAAATGTGATAAACTTGAAGCTGACAATGGCAAACTCTTGAAAAATGCAGAAAGTTTGACATTAGAAAACAAAAAGTTGAAGAATGAGAAGCAAGCTGATGATAAACAGATTTTTATGTTGCAGGGAACTTGTGAAAATTTGAAGTCTGAGAATGTTAAATTGTTAAGTGATTTGAACAATTTTCATTAGAGAACAAGAAGTTGAAAGAAAAGGCAAAAATTTTTGAAGATAAAATTGAGAGTTTTGAAAATGAAAAATTAAAACTTGAAATAGAATTTCAAAGTCAAATAAAGATTCTTGAAGATGGAAGAAATGTTTTTAGTCAAAACAACATTGAAAAGCAAAAAATTATAAATTCTCATCTTCAGACGATTATTCGACTTGAAAAAGAAGCTGAATGTGCTCGAAAGACAATCAAGGTTCATCTTGAACGAATATCTCAGCTTGAAATTGAAGCTGAGAATTCAAAGAACAAAATAGATGAGCTTGAAAAGAAATTGAAAGGTTTTGAGACTTTATCTGAGTTTCCCTGTCCAAAACCAATCAATTCCTTTTCCATAAGTGACAATGTCACAAATTTTGACAAAGTCAAAATTGAAAATTGTGATGAAATATCTGATGATGAAAAAGAAAAAGAAAAGAAAAATATTTTTAGATTTACAAGAAAAATTTCAAAATACTGTTTTGCAATCTACTGAAATAGGTGAATGCTCAAAGCAAAAACCTGTTAAGAAGAATGCAGAACAGAAACAAAAAGATAAAAATTTGAAAAATTCTAAAAATGAAAATAAAAGCTCATCAGATAAGTCATCCAATCATTATAAAAAAACACAAAAATCTAAAAATGAAAACTCACAAAATGTTGGTAATAAGTGGTGCAGGTTTGACCACAGTGCTCAAAAGCCAAATCCAGCATTGAAGAGGAGAAATGACTATAACCAAGCCAAACAATGTTATGATCTGAAGGTTTGGACTGACAGAAGTGGATGGTACGATAACAGAGTGTGCTACACCTGTGGTGTGAGAGGACACATTGCTGTTAACTGCCAGAATTGGAATTATGAAACAAGAAGATGCTATAATTGTCATATCAAAGGACATATTGCCAGAGATTGCCCAAGGAGATCAATGGGAAGATCGAGGGTTGAATCTCAAAGAATGGCAAAGAAAACAGTCAACGTCAAGCCCAAAGAACAGAAGGTTCAAGAACCTAAAGTTCAAGAAAAGAAAGTGAAGCTTTCTCAGGGGCAGAAAGACAGACTGAGGAAGAAGAGGAAGAAGGCAAGAGAATATCTGGAGAAAATTTTGTCTTCGGGTTCACCGGACAGATTGAATAAGAGTTCTGATGAATCAACTAACTCGACTGCAAAGTCAAGCAAAACGAATTCACCGGATACAAATCTGAGGACGAAAGAAGAAAAGAAGAAGAAGAAAATGGTCGGCGATGAATCTGATGTGTCAAAGTCAGACAAGCCACCATCAGGCGATGAATCTGACGTCTCAAAGTCAGACAAGCCACATTTAGGCAATGATTCTGGTTCGTCAAAGCCAGAAGAGCCCGTTGTTGAGGTAAAATCTGAGAATTCAGGTTTAACAATGGATGATGAAAATTTTCCATCATTGTTGAACAAGAATTCAAAATCACCCAAGGCTGGTCAGGCTTGGGTGAATCTTTTCAAATAGAAAAACCTGACTTGCCGGAGTTCCCAGGTTGGTAAGCGTGGAACATGAATCGGCACATTTCTTGAGAAATTTCACTCTGGTGATTTTTCGTCTTACATGTGGTAAATCAGGGACATTAAGTTGTACTTGATTTTCTACAAGTGGTGTTTGAGATTTAAAACCAAAATTGTAAAATCTATCATGTGTATGAAGAAAACAATGTGATGAAGTGACCCCGAATCTACAAATGATTAGTAAATAAACTAATTTTTCCGAAAAAACCATTTTGATTAAAACAAACTTAAGTGTTTTGAAATCATAATGGGAAAATAGTTTGTTGTGAGGGGGAGTTCTGATTGTTTATGCCAAGTGGATGGCGATTTGAAGCGATTCGATATCGGTTGTCAATTTACTTGTACAGTTTATTTTCAAATTTCCTAAAATGTGTTTGCATTTTAGAGGGAGTAGAAAATTTCAGAAAATCCAAAAACATTTGAAAATTTGAAAATGTCAAAAAACATTGAAAAAATTCAAAATGAGTTTTTGTTGAAAAAAGAGGAAATGATAGTAGATCAGTGAGACTGTCACAGCATGCTAAAGAATTGGAGAGATAAAATGTGATAAACGATCTCACTAAAGATGTGACGGTAGGCTCAGCTAGACTAGTAGATTTGCGAGAACGATACAAATCTAAAGCAAAAAGCCTAGTTCTAGTGGAAAACATGGTCGAAAGCATAGTACTTAGTTTTGTCCTTCTTGATTGTGTGCCTACTCAGTAATCCCTGATTGTCGAAAGACATAAAACTGGTTAAGTTCGTGAACTTTCACAACTTTGCTGAAAAGTCGCTGTGATTGTGCATTTCATTTTGCAAAGATTTAAACTTGTTTTATTTCTTTATTTTGTTTAAGCATCGGACATCCTCTGCGTATACGTGAGTATCGACCTGGATGTTGTTGCCTAAACGTTCTGCTTTATTTTCTTTGGTGTTTCGTTTAAGCTTTGGACCTCCTCTGCGTATACGGAAGTATCGACCTGGTGGTTAAAGCCTAAACAACTTCAACTTGTTTTATTTTTTCTTATTTTATTTAAACATTGGACTTTCTCTGCGTATATGGAAGTATCGACCTGATTGTTAATGTTTAAACATTCTGCTTTGTTTTCGCACAAATCACAGTTGATAAAAGTTTAAAGGCATTATTTGAGTCAGTGTATTGCATGATGAGGGGATATGCTGAGATCGTGGGGTCCATAAGAACTTAGTGCAAAATTAATATACCTTAACGTATCGGTAAGCATGTCGAAAGTTTTTAGATTGAGTTTAAGTGGACAACAATATCGTCAATCTACGTGAATCGTTTAAAACAGAATATGTTTAAAGCTTAACGGTGCTTGTGATTGGTCACATAAACTGATATGATCCTCTTGCACAAACTCACAAAAATATGTTTGTACATATTTCTTTACTGCATTTAATTTCTGTTATTGCATTTATGTTTCAATATTTTGAAAAATCCAAAAAGATTTTCGACAACTGATGTTGGAAAGCTGATATTCAAAATCTCAATGGCTAAACATGATGAACAGATGGTTTGGTTAATGGTTTGAAATGTTTAAGATGATTCATTAAGTTGAATCAGAATTTGGAATATTTCAAATTTTTAAATCAATTTTAAATGAAAATGATTCTCAAATGTTTAGTTGATTCATTAAGTTGAATCACAACATTGTTGGTTTGTAAATTGTATGTTTGAGATGTGTAGGTTTCTGATCCTGTTGCTACGGAAAGCCAGGAGATACATCAGAACCTGAGAAGAGCTTAAATTGTAAAAAGCCAGGATTTGATTTCAATGGTGATAACAAATTCCAGAGAGCGATCCCAGCTGGATGATAGGGGGAGTCTGAAGAGAGTTAGAGCCAGAGAAAGATCCGGGTACATGATTCCAGGAAGAGTTCCTGAAGAAGACCGATCAAGATTGAAGAGTTGTCATGTTGAAGACTCTCACTGAAGATTCCGTCAACATTCAAGGGGGAGTCTGTTGGTGCAGTTGTCTGTCGACTACATCTTCGTTCGAGTCTTAGATTAGGGCTGATTGTATCATGCACGGAAATCAAGAAATCATGTTTTAATGATGATTTCGCTCATGTGTCTTAGACATGGTTTCGCTCATATGTCATCTAAGGGGTTTCGCTTATGTGTCAAGGTTATAGTTTCGCTCTTATGTCATGTCTGTATAAGCGAAACTCGTTAGCCTATAAATAGGTTGTTTGAGCGAAACCACATAGTAGTGAGGTTGAGGTCTTGTATGTTACGGCGAAGCCCTGCCAAATCGTCTTCAGAGCTTGTAAACTGTTATCAAGTGCAATAAACTGAGACAAATTAGTGAAATCAAGCTAAACAAAGACTGAATCAATGAATTCCGCCTCTGATTCAGTCTGAGCACTCTTCTGATCGACTCGTTAGGTCGTTTCACGATCCTACAGAGCCACCCGGTAAAAGCTACCCGCATTTAGATAGATTGGATACGACTGAGTTATTATGCAGTGAATCAAGTATTAGCTCAGGTAAATACTTTTAACTTATTTTCCCTTATACGGGTTTGGGGTATGGTATATAAAATACCACTTGGTCGGGTATGAAATCATTTAATCGGATTGTGATTAATAAATTTACATAACTCGTTTTAATCTGTCTTGTTTGATAACATAAGCATTGGGAGTTAATTCGACCGTGTCCTGGATATCCTCGGCTCATTTAAGGTATTAATGGCCACGACCTATGCACGGGGTGTAGGCATACACCTGACAGATGCAAATGTTAAATATTAAATTACCCACAAGTTGGGGATAACTCCTATGTGGGTTTTATAAGTGGTGAGTCGGTTAATCATGACCGGTTTCCAAACCGGCCCCATATGCATGACAAACATGTAAAACTGCATACAAGATTTTATTAAAGATTGTCCCAAGTTATAAATGGTTTGTGCCTTGTGCACCTAAATCAATTTTCATAAACTCTTTTCAAATGAGTCAGTTAATTGTATTTACCAGTGAAAACTGACGTATTTTCAAAAGACTAAGTGGCAGGTACTACTCGTAATAGGCTGGGAGTTGCTCGGTGTCGAAATAGAGGATCTTGCAAATCCTTAAAGATGCCTTAAAATCTGCTAAACTTTGTTTTATACATTCTGTAAAGATCCACCTGTGGATTTGATATTACAGGCTCGTCTATAATAAATACTTTGATATTTTCAGACATTTGAGTTTGTAATAATATTTTATATTCCAAGTCTTCCGCTGTGCTATTCTGTGTATGTTTGACCATGATGATATCAACTACGTCAAGATACTCCCCACCGAGCCCACCGGTAAAATGTGGAAATATCGGGGTGTGACAGGTTGGTATCAGAGCCAACATTGAGTGAATTAAACACTAGTCTTTTGTGTTTAATCTCAATGACACAGTAGCATATTCCTTAGACCTTTTGAGTCTAGACTTAACATAGGAATATTCTCATCCCTATTAAGTAAACATTGTTTTCGATTTTATGTATTTTGATTATGTCGCCAAGCAAGGAAGCTGTCGATGGAGATTATCCTCATCCAAAGCCAAGGAATGTTAAGCTTCGCATCACAGCTAGGATAAGCGTGCGACCGGTTTGGAGGAAGACCTTCCTGGATTCATTCCTAAAACCAAACCCATTTGAATTGCAATCAGACTTCGGAGTCCATACCAGGTGGTCCCTGAGGCTCCCGTTTTGAAAATAATGCCAGAGGATCCTAATGATCCCTATTCGTTACCTTCAAGTTTTGAAATCCCAAATTTGGATTGTATCAGTTAAAACCCGATCCATGATTTATATCATTCTTAACCATAAAATTCTTAAACTCTACTTCTATAACGGATCCTGATTGGAATACTTACCTTATTCACTAAGGTTTCCAGTGTCCCTACCGTATATGGTAAATAAAGAAGAGAAACAGTCGAAATGGAGCAAGGAAGGCGTTGGAGAATCCTTCTTTCATAATATTCTTTGTCTTTCAAGTCCTTATAAGGACCTATCTCGTCTATTTAGTTCCTGTGTGGACATACCTTTTGACTTAAGACCCTATACGGGCATTTGCTATTTAGTCCTTTCATGGACATTGTATTTCAATATAGTCCCTTGTGGACATTATATTCCAATAAAGTCCCTCGGTGGACATACTATTTCAATATAGTCCTTTCATGGACGTGTGATTTTATTAAAATCCCTTTTGTGGATACACTATTTTAAAATAGTCCTCTCGTGGACTTGATATTTCAATATAGTCCTCTCATGGACATTATATTTCTTCATAGTCCTTTCGTGGGCATAGTATTTCATAAAAGGTCTTTACGTAGACATATTATTTTATCAAAGTCCCCTGGCGGACATAATAATTCATTATCGTCCTTTCAAGGACATATTATTTCATCATAGTCCCTTCATGGACATGCTGATTCATCGAAGTCCCTTTTATGGACAAATTATTACATTTAGATCCTTTGTGGACATGATATTTTATTATAAGTCCCTTTAAGGACATATTGTTTCATTAATAAGTCCCATTGAGGATGTGTCTTTCGACATAAAGTCCCTACGAGGACTGTTGTTCATTAATGTTCCTTCATGGACTTGTTATATCATAAAGGTCCCAATGCGGACATATCTTATAGTTCCTTTACGGACTTATATTTCCTTTTAGTTCCTGCGTGGACTAATGCTGCTTTAAGTCCCTGTGAGGACATCTGTACAGCAAAGCCCTTTTGTGTGCACGCTGTACGAACATAGTCCTTTATTGGACATGTTATTTCATTAAAATCCCTTTGAGGATACGTTATTTCGAAATAGTCCCTTTGAGGACATGATATTTCATTATAACCCCTATATGGACTTAGAATATTTATAGTCCTTATACGGACTTATATTTTCTTCTTAGTCCTCTGTGGACAAATATATTACTAAAAGTCCTGATTAAGGCACTATTGTAAATTCCTAATAACTTAGGAAAGTTTCGAATTTTTTTTTGTAGGTATTCATTTCGTCCTTTATCCAACGATAGTTCAAAATTTTACTTGAACTTTATCGATCAGCCGAAAATTTTCAAAAAGATCCTCTTAATGGTATAACCTAGCCTATATGTCTATGAACATGGCTATGATGGTAAAACCCTCTTAAGATAATTAATCTTTGTTAACATCTGAGAACATGTTAACACTCCTGGCAGTGTGGCGTGAGAAACCACACCAGCCCTCAAGGTATTGGATTACGTCCAAGCCTTAAAGCCTATATGATCAGAGTCGATCATGGCAAGTATCATCAATGTGATGATCATAACATAAACATCCATTAGTGGTGAAGTGCCTACGGGCTATACTTGTTGTCTAATAAAGACAATGGCAGTTGTAGTCTACGACTCCCTGTCTAAAAATGTTGGACTATGTCCAAACATAATAGTCTATACGATCAATGCGATCATGACTAATATCATCTACTACGATGATCATGTTATTTAACATCCTTTAGTGATGTTTTGCCTACGGGCTATAATACATTGTCCATTTGAGCCATTGACATTGTGATCTTTATGATTCCTTGTCTAAGGTGGTGAGCTATGCTCAAGCCAAATAGTCAATATGATTAATGAAATCATGACTTATATCATCTAATATGATGAACCTATTATAAACATCCATTAGTGATGTTTCGCCTACGGGCCATATTATATTGTCCATTTGTGACAAAGACATTGTGATCTTTACGATCCCCTGTTCAAAGTAGTGAGCTGTGCTCAAGCCTAATAGTCTATGTGATCAATGCGATCATGACTAAAATCATCAGTACGATGATTAAAATTTAAACATCCTTAATGATGTTTTGCCTAAGGGCTATATTATATTGTCCTTTGAGACAAGGCAATTGTAATCTTTTGTGATTCTTTGCCCAAGGGGGTGAGCTATGCTCAAATCTCATAGTCTATATGATCATTGCGATCATGACTAGTATCATCAATATGATGATCATAATATAAACATCCCTAGTGATGAAATGCCTATGGGCTATACTTTACTCTATTGTCGATAAGACAAAGATAGTGGTGATCTTTATGATCCCCTATTCAAAATGGTGGGATTATACCCAAACCTAATAGTCAATATGATCGATGTGATCATGACTAATATCATTACATACGATGGTTATATATAAACATCCATTAGTGATGTTAATAGGTTTACCTTTCTGCCAAATGAATCGTCTTTCAAGACGATGACAGTTGTAGTCTATGACTCCCTGTCCAAAGGTGAAGAACTATGTTCAAGCCTTAAAGCTCCTGATCTAACAAGATTGCGGCGTATGAATTGATGTCCTTGTGACAAACCCACAAATTATATTTCAAGTCATCCGTGACAAGCCTCCGTGCTATAATTTGTCGTTCATGACAAGTTAACATACCAAATGTTAACATTCTTTGTGACAGGCCTTTTGTGCCAGATTCTTTAATGTCCTCCGAGACAGGCCTTTGGTACCATATCTTATAATGTCCTTGTGACAAGGCCATTTTGTGTCATATCTAAATGTCCTCTGCAACAAGGTATCTGCGCCATATGATTATATATGTCCTTCATGACTAGGCTTTATGCCATATCCTTTTATGTCCCTAGTGACGGGTCTCTGTGCCATATATATATTAAAAGTCCTTTAAGGCTAGCCTTCGAGCTATTCATAATCATCTTTATGATAAAGACAGTTGTGACATTGTGATCCCCTGTCAAACAGGTAATGGACTCGGTCCAAACCTTAAATGCCATTGATGGTCCTTTTGTGGCCTAAGCTAAATGTAATGAATATACATTCAAATAACATTCATTAGGAATGTCTGGAACATAATAGCCTAAACGGTTTATGGATGCCGTGGCTGATCTATGTCAGGTCATCAGGATGATGACTAACAATTGTTTAATGTGGTGGTTAGTACCAAGTTTCGAGTATGGCAAACTCGAATAAGGTAAACAACAGTCGCGATACTATTAATGCGACAAAAGCTAATAAAGCTACAAACGTAAACCTCAATATTAATGGAGTAAATCTCCAAGCTGTGGTTGACACAATAGTTGGAAAGGCCATGGAAAAGGTCATGAAACAGTGCAAAGAGCCGAATGCTTCTCGCTCTAAATTTCATTCAAAACCACATTCAATTGCTCATGAAAAGAGCTTTGTTCACATTGCGAATGTGAAGGATGAACCAAAGGAGGAGGGTAACTCCCAGAAATCTAAGAAAAAGAGCAAATACGGGCTTTATAAGAACCAACAAAAGTTCAGTAAGAAGCCTGTATGTAAGAACTGCTATAAAAAGACACTGGGGACAGTGTCGAATAGATCAAAGACCAAAGCAGTGTGATATCTGCAAAGGAACTGGTCATCAGTCCCATGAATGTAGGGACACAAAGAATGCAGTCTGTTACGACTGTGGAAAGAAAGGCCACATCAGAACTAAATACCATAAAGCTGCCAAAGAAGGTGCAGCTAAGCCTTGAAAGGCTGAGAAGGGAAATGCCTGAATTCACCTGATGAATGCCAAGAGGCAGTACATGATGTCATCAAGTACAATCCTTATCATTTACCAATTATAATTTCTGCTAAGTGTCCTGTTTTTAATACATGCAATAGTAAGTCTTCATAGACCATAAGCTTAGCAAACTTTTTATTACTCACAAGGTATAACATACCAAGGAAACCATAGTAACCGATTTTTCTATTATCGGCGATGAATCTTTTCGAAAAATCAAAGAGTACTCTTTCTTTGAATAGAGTACGACAATATATGTTATTTTAATTATTTTCCTCATTGATTTTATCAACTGCGAGTGCCAACTATGTATGATAAAAGCGCCATATGAGGATTGGCGTAACCTAGTGCGTCCCATAGATTGCTTCCATGCCTGATCAGTATGGAGGTTTAATGCATGGAACCATTAAGATATGCCAATGGTCATATTGCACTAAAGTCAACTAGTGGTATTCAAAGAAGATATCCATAATAGAAAGGCCTAAGCAGGCGTATCTACTTAAGGCATCCATGCACTCATAAAACAGATGTGTCATTTGCATGGCACAAGCAACGATAAGGGGACCAAGGTCAAAGATTGAGCTACCTCTATCATATTTGGATAACTTGATTTCTTCTCAGTAGAACTACCCTGTTTTACCCCTGGGGGGGGGGGGGCAAAGTGAAGTTAGGATTGACATCCTATTAGGAGCTGTATCTGTTACAGAAGCTCCATATCGGTTAGCATCAACGGAAATGGAAGAACTAAGGGCTAACCAGATGAGTTTATGAAGAAAGGCTTGTACAGCCTAGCTCATTGTCTTAGGAGCTCTGACTATTATTGTTGATAAAGGAAAGCACGATGCAATATGCTTGTGCATTGGTTATTGCAACCTAACTAGGAAACGATTAAGAATCGTTATTAGCTGCCCAGGATCGTCGATTTGTTCGACTAACTTTGAGAGTAGATGATTCCTTAAGATTGATTCGGGTAGTAGTTGGAATGACTATCTCACCCTAATTAAGTTCTCCATAACCAATAGCATTTTATAAGCATCAAGGCTGCTCCTTTGGAGACCTTGTTTGGGAGAAAATGTCAACGCCCGTTGTTGGGCAAGAGTTTGGAAAAATCCCAATTATCAGAATCTGAGAATTTTCTTAAAGACGACGGATAAGATAATATGAATCGGTAATTGTTTAAAAGCTGCTAGTAATCGGCAGAAGAGCAATGCGAACAAGAGGCGCAAATCTCTTAAAGTTCCAAATAGGGAACAAGACTCTATTGAAAATAGCAATATGAAAGAGTATGATACGATTTGGTATAAGGGGAAAGTTAGGCCCTGGATATATGAAATCATTCGAGATCATCGAAGTGTCGGCAGTATGGCTTATAAGCTAAACTTGCCTAAAGAGCTTAGTGGAAATCCACAATGTGTTCCACATTTTTTTTTACTTAAAGAAATGCCTAGCTGATAAATCGCTAGCAATGTCTCATAAAGACATATAGATTGATAAAAACCTGAGGTTTATTGAAAGATCTATCTCGATCAAGGATCGACATATTTAGAAGCTTCGAAAAGAAGCATGCACTTATTGAATGGGTCAATTGGGATACCCGTAGAAGTCCCCAATATAATTGCGGAAGTTAAGTCCATTATACGACATAAAGTACTTCCATCTTTTGAGCAAATCTCGGGGTTGAGATTTCTTTTAAGGGGGTGTGGATGTAACACCTCGTAAAATCGTGTCCAAAGGGTGTGTTGACACGTGTAATGAACCCTAATAAAGTCAAACGTTGACTGTCAGGGACTATTTTTGCCAAAAATGAAAACTATGAATATAGAAGGACTGAAAGTGTCAACATACCTAAACTAGGCCTCTGAGTGACCTTATACGGTGTCCGTATTCTCAAATGAGCCACTTGTTGGACGAGAGGAGCCGTTTGTGTAATTATGTGAAAGTTTGCGCGTCGAAGGGTTAAAAGTGTCAACATGTTAATTCTTACCTCTGAGTGACCTTTTAACGAACCCGAAGCATTACGATGTGCAATCATACTCTCGAGAATGCCTAATATGTGCTACATAGGGCTTTGATGCTATTAACCGTCGATACGCGCAAGTTTACGCGTTAAAGGGACCAAAAGCGTCAACGGGTGAAACTACGCATTTGAAGGTCTTTTAAAGGAACCGGGAACTCCGCAATGATTAATCGTACTTCCGGGCATGCCTAAGATTTGTCACATATGATAATTATACCTTATATTATCATAACACATAATATACATGAAGTTTCGGGCCATTTATGTCACATTTGGAAGTTTAAAAATGATTCAGAAAGAGACAGGGACTGATGTTGTAAACATCTTAAACATGCTTGGGCTGGTTGGGCCTAATCGCGGGCTATGAGCCCAATGGGCTGCCCTTTTCGTGGCCTAATTAAGCAAACAACAACAATTAGCATACTGTTTGAAAAGTATAGAAAGAACAGGGACTGAATCAGTAAATTGCCAAGGTTGTCGCTGGGCTGGCAGCGCTCGCGGGCCGCGTAGAAGTGGGCCTGGGGCGTACGCGGGCTGCCAGAGCCCATATCTGCAGCTTTATTATTATTATTTTTCTTTTTCTTGCTTGGTGTCCACTCTATTCCCTTCTCAGCCAATAATACTCGAATCCTTGGTCATCAAGATAGTTTTAACAGCTGTCATAACAGGTGTAATGATCTGGTTAACCCTTCAAACACTTGTCTTAATCCAAATCATATCCAAAACCTATAAATAGGATGAGAATTCATCCATTTCATGGGACCTTTTTCATTCTATCATCCTATAACTCAAACCTGGAGCTTCCAAAGCTGAAGTGGAACTTAATTTTTGTAGAAAAGATAGCTAGGACCCTTTGTAAGTGTCTTAGCCCTCTCATTAGTTCAGTTTTATGTTTTAAAAACCGAAAAGTCACGTTATCGTAAATTAACTTTGACTTTCGGTTTAAACTCTAATGGTCCAGCCACTGATCAAAATGAATGTGGGTATAAGACCATAGTTAGGTAGGTGATTAACCCTTAAAAGGGCACCTCCTAATTCCTTCGTTTGCTTAGTTAATTGTCGGGTCAAACCATTTAGGTAAAAAGTCAAACTTGGCAGATTTGTAAATAATAATTAAAATTAATAAACCAGAGGTTCTAAATTATATTTTAACATTCTAATGACTTGGTAATTGGTATTAGAACATGTTTAATCAGGTCTAACCCGACAATTATCAGTCTAAGGTCAGTTTATAACCGAAAGTCCCAAAAGCTTGACTTTTGCTTTGGCTTTCAGTTCTGACCCGATTAAGCTTGATTCTTCCATGTTTTAAGCTTCCATTAGGACCGTATTATATAGTAGTATAACCCCCTGAAGTTATATTGCTTGGTCCTTAGTAGTTTGAATTATATGCACATGTCTGTTATTATGCTTATAAATGCCAAAATTGCCCTTTTGAACCTAAAACGAGATTTTTGAAAATGTGAGAGGACAAAAACCTTTATTACTAATTTATAAACATGTCCTAAAAATTTGACATCAGTTTGAGGTCTAGATTAGGAGTTATGCTCAATAGCGTAAATTGAAAGTTTTTTATTAATTAAACGGCATAATTAGCATAAAGCCTATCTAAACCCAAATTTTGACACCAAACCTTTTACCCACTGATGTAATATAATATTTTGGGATTTTTGAAGATTTTTATTTATTTTTAAACTGATCATGGCATAGGGTTCATGCTTTGATTCGGTAATTGTCGGTTATACCCTTTTTGCTAATAAAATGAGTTTTACATAACTTTTTGATACCAAACTTTTTGCTACTGATTTTATATGATAAATAAAATATTTTGAACTATATAAACTGATCAAAAACTCAGATTTCATATTTTAACCCGAAAATCGCTTAAAAACGACTATTTCGCATTTTAAACGCATAGTATGAGTTAAAACTATTTTGGAGATATAAAACTTAATACCTACTGATGTTTTAAGTAAATTTTTATAATTTAACAGTAAGAAAAAGTTTTGAAACCAGATTTTCAGTTTTGACCTTTAAAGCTTATGTGAAATTACCAAAATGCCCCTACGGTACATAGTTGGGTTATGAATGATAAATTTCACATATATGCAATACCCTACTGATATAAATTATTAAATTAAATATTTTTACTGATTATTACAGACCTGAACCTCAGATTAAAATTTAATCTCTTTTATAAAGGGTAAAATGACCAAAATGCCCCTACGGACTTAATTTGGTTTTAAATACTTTTTGGGCATATATGTTAACATCCCACTGATGTATTAACATATTCTAAGCATAATAACATATAGGACTTGTATATGATTCATTTGGTTACCCGTTACGCATTTACGCGTTCGTATCGGTTTATGTAACTAGTTTACGTAAGTTTGCCGAAATGGGTTTAACCACCTTATCGTTTTTACTTCAAAATCCAGAATGTACTTAGTTTACCCATAATATACAAGTCTTCGTACTTGTTGGGTCTAAATTACATTCTATTCCGGTCATCGCTTAATCTAGCGTATCGTACCGTTTTAAATACTTTAAGCTAGCCGGTCTAAGTCTACGACTTAAATAAGACCATTAGCATTTTGAATTGGTTATATATTACCATCACTCCAGACTAGAGCCACCCGGTAAAAGCTACCTGCATTTAGATAGATTGGATACGACTGAGTTATTATGCTGTGAATCAAGTATTAGCTCAGGTAAATACTTTTAACTTATTTTCCCTTATACGGGCTTGGGGTACGGTATATAAAATACCACTTGGTCAGGTATGAAATCATTTAATTGGATTGTGATTAATAAATTTACATAACCCGTTTTAATCTGTCTTGTTTGATAACATAAGCATTGGGGGTTAATTCGACCGTGTCCTGGATATCCTCGGCTCACTTAAGTTATTAATGTCCACGACCTATGCACGGGGTGTAGGCATACACCTGACAGATGCAAATGCTAAATATTAAATTACCCACAAGTTGGGGATAACTCCTCGATGGGTTTTATAAGTGGTGAGTCGGTAATCATGACCGGTTTCCAAACCGGCCCCATATGCATGACAAACATGTAAAACTGCATACAATATTTTATTAAAGATTGTCCCAAGTTATAAATGGTTTGTGCCTTGTGCACTTAAATCAATTTTCATAAAATCTTTTCAAATGAGTCAGTTAATTGTATTTACCAGTGAAAACTGACGTATTTTCAAAAGACTAAGTGGCAGGTACTACTCGTAATAGGCTGGGAGTTGCTCGGTGTCGAAATAGAGGATCTTGCAAATCCTTAAAGATGCCTTAAAGTCTGCTAAACTTCATTTTATACATTCTGTAAAGATCCACCTGTGGATTTGATATTACAGGCTCGTCTATAATAAATACTTTGATATTTTCAGACATTTGAGTTTGTAATAATATTTTATATTCCAAGTCTTCCGCTGTGCTATTCTGTGTATGTTTGACCATGATGATATCAACTACGTCACGATACTCCCCACCGGGCCCACCGGTAAAATGTGGAAATATCGGGGTGTGACAAATGAGGGCAGACAAATTGGCGTTTCTCCCTCCTCTCTCTTCCTGCAAGTCAATGGAACCGTCCAAAACCCTAATCGCACAGTCTTTCCTTTCCTCGCCTTCTTCTTCTTCTTCTCTCCTTCTCTCCTTCTCTCTATCCTACAGATCAATACCCTTTCGAGTTTAGATTCAAAAAAATCCACAATCGCACCTACTATATCCATGTTATTCAACAAAGACAGATTATTCAGTCCCATCTTCGCATAAAACTCCAATTTTTATTCAACAAACATAGATCCTACGACTGTGTTTAAATTTGAAACTTAATCTGACGGTATAGATCATCATCCACACGGATTGAAGTTTGAAATTGTGTTCCTCTTCTTTGCCCAAACCCTCTGATGAAGTCTTTAAAGCCATACCATTTCTCTTTCTCTCTCCGTTGTGTATCTGCTTTGATCTACTGGTATTTTTTTTATTTTGTTAAATTTTCTATACTTTTTTTAATTTTTTGTGGTTTATGAACTGAATTATTGAAGTTAATGTACAGGGTGTTAGTTATTGAAGAAATGTTTGTTGTTGTTTCAAGAAATCAGGTATGTGAAATTCACCTTTGAACTTAATTTTCTTTTTATTTTAATGTTTAGGGATTAGATTGTGCAATTTGTCCATTTTGTTAATTTTTGTTACTATTACATGTGTTTTAGGGACTGATTTAGATATATAATAGTTTTCCATAGTTGTAATTCAGCTTTCAACTGAATTATTACATGTGTTTTAGGGACTGATTTAGATATAAATGTGTTATAGGGACTTTTTTAGGTACTGATTTAGATTTTTCGTGAAATTTAGCTTTGAACTGATTTAGATAGTTTGCCATATTGTGACTGCTAAAATGTGTTTTAGGGATTGTTTTAGGGACTGTTTTAAATTTTTGAACAGATTTTTTTGTGAATTATACACAACTTCTTGCTGTTTGGCTACTGCATATGCCTCTGTCATTGTTTTTGGTTTAAAAGCTTTTACTAAACATCTTATTTCCTATTTACTAAACATCTTGCTGTTTTGTGAATTATGTTCTGAATCTGCTGATTAAAGAGATTTATGATGTTTTAGGGACAGATTTAGATATCAATGTGTTTTAGGCACTGTTTTAGGGACTGATTTAGATTTTTTGTGAAATTTAGCTTTGAACTTATATTTTCATGATATACATGTCTTTTAGGGACTGTTTTAGAGATTTTATGATTTTTTGTGAATTATACACAACTTCTTGCTGTTTTAGTAAAAAGAGTGACAATAATAAAACCAAAACTGGCATAAATTCTTAAGTTCTTCTGAGTAAAGATGTTTAAGTTGTAATTTTTTGTGAATTATGTTCTGAATCTGCTAATTAAAGAGATTTATTATGTTTTAGGGATAGATTTAGATATCAATGTGTTTTAGGGACTGTTTTAGGGAGTGATTTAGATTTTTCATGAAATTTAGCTTTGAACTTAATTTTTCATGATATACATGTGTTTTTAGGGACTGTTTTAGAGATTTTATGATTTTTTTGTGAATTATACACAACTTCAGCTGTTTTAGTCAAAAGAGTCACAATATTTTTGAAGAGAACCAAAACTGGCATAAATTCTTAAGTTCTTCTGAGTAAAGATGTTTAAGTTGTAATTTTTTGTGAATTATGTTCTGAATCTGCTTATTAAATAGATTTATGCTATTTTAGGGACTGATTTAGATATAAATGTGTTTTAGGGATTGTTTTAGGGAGTGATTTAGATTTTTTGTGAAAATTAGCTTTTAACTTAATTTTTCGTGATATACATGTGTTTTTAGGGACTGTTTTAGAGATTGATGATTTTTTTTTTGTGAATTATACACAACTTCTTGCTGTTTGAGTCAAAAGAGTCACAATATTTTTTAGGGACTGCAAGATTAAGAGTTTCAGATTTTTTGTGAATTATACACAACTTCTTGCTGTTTGGCTACTGCATATGCCTCTATCATTGTTTTTGGTTTAAAAGCTTTTACTAAACATCTTATTTCCTATTTAAGCCCCTCCACAAACAAACTCACAGCATATTCTTGGCAAACTCCAACTCTGTTCAAATAAGAGTCAAAAGAGTCACAATATTCTTGAAGAGAACCTGTTTGGTGTAAATTCTTTAGTTCTTCTGAGTAAAGATGTTTAAGTTGTAATTTTTTGTGAATTATGTTCTAAATCTGCTGATTAAAGAGATTTATCCTGTTTTAGGTCAACTTTTTGTTTTAAAGGGTAAATTACACTTTTCGTCCTTTATGTTTGTACTGGATTGCAATGGATAGCCTTTAACTTTAATAATTACAGTCACGGTCCTTTATTTGAAAAACACGTTACACCCTACGTCCTTTATCACTAACAAGGTTAAAATTTTATGTTAACTCTATTAACACGAGGGTAGTTTTGTAATTTTACCTATTTAATTAAAAAAATATATTAAAAAATGATGAAAAAACAAGAAAATATACTTATTTATATTTATAAAACAAAATTCACTCTCAACTCTCTCACTCTCTCTACAAAACTGTAACCTAAGCTTCTCAATTCTCACCACCGCCAGTCCTGCCATCGACCACCACCAAAAGCCTCGTCACAACCACTCCAGCCATCACTCACTCTAAACCTCCCTCATTCCTTAAACACCCAGAAATCTCCACTACATGTGCAACTCCATCGCCCCATCTCGATTCTATTTTAGCAGATCTGCAATCGATTAGCCGGATCTAGGTAGATGGTGAGATGAAGGTGCGACTCCCGAATCTGGCGGTGGGTGGCGAAGTGGCTACGACGATGAAGTACAGAGAGAAAGATGGAGACACAGGTACAATCTGATTATCTTTTCTCTGGCCATTTGTGTGAAGAAAATCATATGTGTGTGTTTAGAGAGAGACATTCTGTTTTTAGAAATAGAAAATCTTTGTTGCTTTTTCTCTCTCCCTCTCTAAACACCACAGATTCATTGTTTGGTGATGGTGGGTAGCTTCTAAATATGGTGGAGGATGGGGTTTTCAGATTTAGAGATTGTGCGTGATGGTGGAGGATGGGGTTTTCAGATTTAGAGATTGTGGTGCTGGTTTTTGGTGGTATTAAGATAGGGGATTTGGATTTGGTTTTGGTTGGTGAAGAAGGGGTTTAGAGAGAGAGAGAGAGAGAAAGTGTGTGTTAAATTTCTGGTATACGTCGGTGGTGGTGGTGGGGCTCGATTCGGTGGTGGTGGCTGGGATACGGTGGTGGTGGTGGTGGTGGTGGAGGTTGGTTGAAGAGATCAAGAGAAAGAGGGGGTTGAAGAGAGGAAGAAGGTGAACAGAAGATTTATGTGCATACATATATAATTTTTTTCTTTTTTAATAAATGAGTAAAATTACCAATCTGCCCTCATATGCAAGTCACATGACTAGACTTAACTAAAAAATTTAACCTTGTTACTGCTAAAGGACGTAAGGTGTAGTGAG
This sequence comes from Helianthus tuberosus, assembly GCA_030545235.1. Lineage (NCBI taxonomy): Eukaryota > Viridiplantae > Streptophyta > Magnoliopsida > Asterales > Asteraceae > Helianthus > Helianthus tuberosus. The sequence continues at coordinate 85,487,908 of CM060362.1, forward strand.
TTTTCCAAATAAAGGACCGTGGCTGTAATTATTAAAGTTAAAGGCTATCTATTGCAATCCGGTACAAACATAAAGGAAGAAAAATGTAATTTACCCGTTTTTTAAATTAACTTTACTTATCTATAGCTATGTTGCCAAGTTTAACTTTGTTATATTAATGTAATGGTACTTAATAATCATATTGGAAGTTTGAATATTTGAATATTGCCAATTCTGATTATTTAATTATTTTTAAGAGTAATAATAATCAATACCCCATTTTTGTATTTCAAATGATGATGTCTAACTAACATGATCCATGCATTCGTAAATATTCGCCCTCACACAATTGATACAGTCTTTTATAATGATAACATTTCAAATGTTGGGCCAAATTACATATATGCATAAAACAACAGTTTTCTAATGTTCCAAAAACTCCTTGAACATTTCACAACAATTGTTGATTTAAAGACCCTCAGACAATTGATACAGTCTTTTAAAAACTAAAATTTGTTTATGATTCCGAGATTTTGTTTTCTAAAATAAATCTTTAACTATAAAGGTCAATGGAGAATCCTCCCATCACTTCTCTTAATGAATTGGACGTAACCAAGACAGACGTGACTATTAAAGTTCGCATACTTAAGCTTTGGAAGCTACTATCATTTAAAGTCAAGAATGCTATTCATGCGGTCAAACTGATCCTCATGGATGAGGAGGTACTTTATAAGTTTATAACACATTTATTTAATTTTTTTATATCGTATGTTACATCTTAAAAGGTTATATTTGTTTGATAGGGTACCAAAATTCAAGCAAGTGTTGGTGATAATTATCTTGTAAAGTATGGAAGATTACTGGTAGAAAAAAGTTGTGTCATGGTTACTAAGTTTGAAGTTGGTGACAACGTGTCTCCGTACCGCCCAACCAACCATCCACATAAACTGTTTTTCAATTTCTCTACCGATATTAGAAACTGTGATGACTTTGGTGGTTCAATTCATGGATTCTCTTTTACATCCTTTGATGTTCTTCGTAACCGTGCTATTCTGCTATACTCTCCGGTTGGTAAGTGCACCATATTTTAAAATTTGATATTTACTTATATTACGCCATTGTTATTGTTCTAATTTATTCTTTTGTTTGTTTATAGATATCATTGGTTATGTTGATGGTTGGTTTCCTATGGTTGATCATACCAGCAGTAATGGGAGATTGAACAAAAAAATGAGCTTACAACTTCGTGACTTAGAGTTAGAATTTATTTATTTCTTTGATCTCCTTTATATATTTATCAATTAGTTCATGTTTTATTAAATTTTTATTAATAGGTACCTTAATGTTTATCTCACTTTGTGGGGAGATTATGCGGTGCAAATGTCAAAGTTTATGAAAAAGAACCCGAGTGATGTTTTTGTGATATTGCAGTTTGGAAAATATAGCTTTCATGAAGGTTTTATACTTAATTAATTTCTGTTATCTTTCTCATTAAAATTCTATATATTTTACATTCTATTGTTGTAGTTATGAATGCTTAATTGTTTGAATAGAATTTTTTTTCTTAACTATGTAGGTAAGGCATACGTGTCCAGTTCTTTTCAAAACAGCAATTTGTATCTGAACGAAAGCATTGATGAACTAATTGATTTCCAAAAGAGGTAAGACGTACATATTTTTTCAAATTAACTGTTTGATTATTTGTTTCAGTATAGTATTTTATGTCACAATGTTGAAAGGTTTTATAATTTATAGACTAATTATATTTATAATAATTTGAAGGTTACTTGAAAAAAGACCGGATGTTGGTTCTTCAAGCCGTCCTTTTGGTTCATCTCAAGCTGGCAAAACTATTCATGATGATTTTTTTTGTTGGAACTGAATTCAAGAACATAGATGAGGTTAATAAAATTGATGAGACAAAGAATGTGATTGTGCTTGGTATAGTGATAAGTTTCCCTCCTGGTTTTGAGTGGTATTACAATTCTTGTAAGGATTGTATGAAGAAGGTTACTGTTTTGTATTTTATAAGCAATGGAGAGGATGGATTAGATTTAAGTGAGGAGAAGCAGACAATTCGATGCATAAATGATGTTTGCAATCAAAAAGGTGTTTCTATGGTTCCCAGGTAAAGTCATAACTTTATGATAACTTTAAATTTAAAATGTTATATTTCAATACTATACTAATACCAATTTTACAACATGTATAATTTAACTTTTTTTATTAATCTTTTTTAGGTTGAAACTTCAACTTAGGTTACAAGATTCTACTGGTATTGCATCTCTAACTTTGTTAGATCATGTAGCTCGAAAATTACTTGGAAAGAGTGCTCAAGAGTTGGTTGATAAGTTTCTTGATGTATCTCTTTTGGCTTTATTATTTTCCCAATTTCTATAATTTATACAATCTCATATTGTACCACTGTTTTTACATCTTAAATTATTATGTAGGGTGAAACGGATAATTTGCTACCGGATGAAATTAGTAATTTGGTTGGCAAAAAGATAGCGTTTAAGATTAAGATTTCTCACTTTAATGTGAAGAATAACTACAAGTCATTCACTGTCAAAAGATTTTCTGATGATCCTGAAATCATTTCTCAGCTTGAATCAAAGTTAGGGATTGACCATGTAAGTATCTAATGTTATTGAACTTAAGTTTTTACAATTATATTATATTTTACATACATTCTTTATTCAACAATTTAACACAGCCTTCTTTGTTTACAATGTAGGTTGACCTTTCAAACTCTATGAATATCTCATCTGGTGATTTTGCAAGTGTTGATACTGTCGATCTGAAGGTATTATTTTTAAACAAACTATAGGATAAAATCTATTTATTCATTTATTTTTATTCATCACTATTATGATTACAAATATTGTTTATAATAATATATTATATTCATTTCAATTCATTTGAATATCTATATAATCTATAAAAGGAGATTAGAAGATGACCTCGATTTGCTTACGTGTCAACCTCTGAGATATGCCACATTGTCCATGCTGATGTCATAATTCATATATATATATATATATATATATATATATATATATATAAATCTAATTAATATAATGAGTTAATAGCCAAAATGGTCCCTGAGGTTTGCTAACTTTTGCCACTTTAGTCCAAAATCCAAAATTTTTAAATCTGGGTCCCTGAGGTTTGCATTTTGTTGCCATTTTAGTCCAAATTTCAAAAACCCCCTATTTTGACTGTTGCAACCAGCCTATTTTGTCCTTTTGTGCAGGGGTATTTTGGTCATTTTTATGACTTATTATAACAAACCCATATCAGATCAAGAACCCAGAACTTCATCTTCAACATCCAGAACTTCCAACATCCAGAACTTCATCTTCCCACCACCACAACCATCCCGACGGCTTCAACCACCATCCCCGACGGCTTCACCTTCACCCCCGCACCACCACCACTGCACTACCATCATCCCCACCTCATCTTCTTCCCTTCTCTCTCTCCCTCTTTCTCAAATCCAGACAAATATATATACCTTAGATATTAGGGAAATTGGTCGAAGGTGGTTGCAGATCCGGTGGAGGGTTAGGGTTTTGACATTTTTGAGAGGTTGTTGACAGTGGAAATACATCTCCGGCCAGATTCCGATCAACATCTCCGGCCATGTACTCCATAACCTCAAATCATCTTAACCGGCCAGATTCCGATCAACATCTCCGGCACCGGCAACATGTAACAAAAACATGCTCACAAGGTCACACATCCTCTCAAATCCTCCAAACCCTAGAAGGTGGATCCATTTGCTTAATCTGCCTATCAAATCTCATCTCAAACCCTAATTCTCCAACCGTTTACGTTTCTTACGCACTCTCTCAGGCCATATCTGAACCTAATTTTCTCCACAATCTTCTCACATATCATCCGCATTTTCTCGTTTCTCCTCTAGTTACTGCAATATCTTTGTTCGAAGATGAACCAGTTGCGAAACAGACGATTGATTTGGTTTTGGAATTGTGTAGATCTGCTAGCTGTGAGATTTATGGTGAGTTTGTTGCTAGGGTTTCGGATCGGTGGTCGTCTGGTGAGTTAGCTTGGAGCAAACGTCAGGTTTATATGGTAATTTTGTGATTCATATTAGTTTTCAAAGTATTTGAATGTATTGTAGAATGGGGGTGGTTGTGCTCTGAAGAGGTGGTGCTTGTGGGGTGGGTGTTGATGGTGGCGGTGGCGGTGGTGAAAAGGGGGAGGAGGTGGCAGTGGTGGTGGTGCTATAGAGAGAGAGAAAAGAGAGAGTTGATATGGGTTTGTTGATCTGCTTTGAGAGAGATCTGGGTTTGATGATCTGCTTTTGATGATCTGGGTTTTTTAATGTTTGTAAGTTATCAGATTATTTTGTTATATATTTTTTATAATAACTCATAAAAATGACCAAAATACCCCTGCACAAAAGGACAAAATAGGCTGGTTGCAACAGTAAAAAATAGGGGTTTTTGAAATTTGGACTAAAATGGCAACAAAATGCAAACCTCAGGGACCCAGATTTAAAAATTTTGGATTTTGGACTAAAGTGGCAAAAGTGAGCAAACCTCAGGGACCATTTTGGCTATTAACTCTAATATAATATATAATAATCTGATTTTTATTTGAGATTAGGAGGGAATTTCAAAATTGCATGGGGAGTTGTTTTGTGCATTTAATGCATCTGAGATATCATCATATCTTCCATCTCTCTCTTTCTTCTTCACATTATATCCTCCATCTCTCTCTTTCTTCTTCACATTCTTAAATCTTTCATCCAGGCGAAATTCTAGGGTTTCTTGACATTCTTAAATCTTTCATCCAGATCATATCTTCCATCTCTCTCTTTCTTTTTCACATTATATCTGTTCAATGCCTTTTTTCAGGCACGATCTCGGTCCCTCTTCTTCTCTCACTATGAAGATGAAGTGGAGAGAGAAAGTCGTCGCCTGTGAACCTTGAACATCTGTACTCAGACCGATGAAGATGATTTTGTCATCTGAGGCTACGACGGCGAGATCTGGCCTGTTGTTGTAACATATAAACCATCGTTGTCGGCTGCCGTTCGTGGCTGTCCTAGGTAGCGTTGGCTGTAATCCATGTTCGATCGATGATGATGAGATTGATCTCACCTAAGACCACGTTTTTTAGATTGTAAGGGATATTCAGTCAATGACGTTGATGAGATGCTTCTCACCTAAGAGCCTTTTTAGCTCTTGCGATGTTTAGGTATTGATTATACCGTCAATCATTTAGGGTTTTTTGTTTCCATATTTGATTTGGGGTTTTTTCGTAAGTTGGGTTTCTGTTTATGTATTGATCACACCCTGAATCATTCAGGTAATTTGAATCTGATTTTTAAGGAAGAAAATTAGTTTAGGGTTTATTGATCGATTGAAGTTGAGCATCGTTTAATGTTGTGTTCTCATGCCTTCTTGGCTCTTGCGATGTTTAGGTATTGACTATACCTTCAATCATTTAGGGTTTTTTGTTTCCATATTTGATTTGGGTTTTTTCGTAAGTTGGGTTTCTGTTTATGTATTGATTACACTCTGAATCATTTAGGGTTGATTGTGATGGTGAATAAAAATGAATGCAAAGTGTATTTTTCTTGTTTTTCAAGATGAGGCTATGATGATTTTGTAGATCTGAGTAGAAATTGAATGAAGATAGCATCATGGCATGGCAAGGTTGTAGGATGGCAGTTGTTCATGCAACCTCTCTTGCAGTCATGGTGTTGTCATCTTTATGCACAATCTGAGCCTGGCATTCTGACAATGCGAATGTTTTGCAAGTTCACTATGAATGACCTTCGCCGACGGTGTGTTGGTGATTAAGGTTTTGAAAAGGGATCGTGTATAATCGTTGTCACATCTATACAAGAAAATGGAGTTTGGTTGGTCTGAGATGCCTATTTAGCCATATGTGATGACGCCGGTAAGTTTTCCAATTTTTCGTTTGTAGATCGGTCACATAAAGTGACGTTTGGACCCGATTCCTGTGTTTTGTTTTACAAGTGGTCGTGTGGCTATGGTGGTTTTACCAACAGATCTTGGTGAATTAGACACACTGCACGTGATGTTGCTACCGAGGTACTGTTATTTTATTTATTTTTTCATGTCTTGTATTGATTAGTAATGCTATTAGGAGTTATTTATGTAATTATTCTTTTTTACTCGCTGTTTTTAGTTTCGTTTAATATATCGCTTTCTTGACATGTATAGATTTGGTAACGAAGAGGATGATGGCGGTGTTTCGGGTTGGAGAAGCGACGATGGTAACTGTTTAAGCTTATTCGCTACTTATGTTGTTAGTTTTATGTGTTATTTGATGTTATGACTTGCAGGATGTAAGTGAAATCATATACACAACCAACTGTTGTCTCAATTCCAATCACCTAATATGGAGGTATGCTAAATTTTATTGCTGACATTTAGAAGCAATTCACCAGCATATGAGTGCGATGGTAACTGTTTAAGCTTATTCGCTACTTATGTTGTTAGTTTTATGTGTTATTTGATGATAATTTGTGGATATTGTTGTGTAGGATTGAGTAATTTTAGTTTATAGGGTTTTGGCTAGGGTTTTAGGGTTCAGTGATGTTAGATTTAGCATGAGGTTTGATTTGCAGGTAATAATGTAATGATTTTGAGGTGTAGATTGTTATGGTTTGGTTTGTACAGATTGTATTTGTGGATTTGTGTGAAAAAAATGTATACGTATAGGTGTGGATTTATGTTTATGTTTATACATACACAGACATGCACATGTGTTTTGATGTGATTGTTAAGTACGATAGACGTTAGAGCTTTAAAAGTTATATTTACATGTAGTAGTTTCACTCTGAGAAGCGAGAACAAGCTAAGTTATATCAGGGTTTGATTGCTTAGAGCTATATCTCGATTCTCACCTCAAGATGTTCTATATAGACTTTACCGGCGTTTTTTTATTTGTTTATGGTTTAGATATCTTGGTTAGGACATCTTTATAAGTATAGTGTTGATTGTTTCTATCCTAAGAAATATTATATTGTGTAATGTTAGTCATTAGTTTTCCCGCATGACCAAAAAGGTCAACACTGTGAAGATAATTTATGAAGTTAAAGCAATCTCATTTAACACTTAAAAGTCAGCAATTGAGCATTGTCACATGTGCTACTTGCCATATTTAACTGAACATTACAGCTATGTGAACATTTTCAGCTGCCGATAATACCCTTTTTATCCATCACTTCATAAATGGGTACATCCTTATGGGTCACTCAAGGTTATTTGATTGGTAAGTTTATATCCTGCTATAGAGTTGTTACATGGTAATAAACTAGGTATTAAACGAGTGTAGGGGCGTTTGAGATGCACATTTTAAAAGTGATTATGTGATACTTAGTAAATATAATGGAAAAAATAGTTTCAGTTGTTATAAATGAGAAGCAGATGATGGTGTTTGGATATGCTTCTTCCACTTGAAATTGTACTAATAATAAATGATCATAGAAGGCATTTATTTAAAAAAAACAGAACATTTTGTGAAATGTGAGTAAAAGAATGGGCAAACAAGTAACTTCAGTTTGCCGTAAGATCATAAGTTTTGTTGTAGCCCGTATGAAACTAATTACTTGAACTTTAAAAAGCTCGATAATCATAGGAATAATGTTCTTATTCAGACATTAAAAACCGCTTACTGAGCTTATGTTCATGTTTTCCACTGTTGGTTATATTACACATATTGCCTTGTAGACCTGTTAATAGAATTAATAGCTCAATTGGTAAGGACCCAGACTCAAAATACATTCTATAAGTGCTGGACATATATGAATTCGAGAGTATCAAGACATACAGGTGCAACATTTTAGGGTTTTTTTTTTTTTGCCTCTGTTGATTCTTGAATTTGTTGAATTTTTTGCTAACTGCCAAACTCATGCAGTCAACAGCTAACCACAGTTTGGAACAGCAATGTATGGTTACATGTCCTAGACTTGCTTCTATTGCATCAGCCCTTGCAGTCGAATTGTATGTGTGCTTGCAATTGTGTGTGTATAGCTCATTATATTATTCTTGCGGAGAACTGATGGTTATATTGTCGTAGTGTCAGATTATATTTACATTATCAACTTCTCATAAGTTGGAAAAAAAAAGAATGGGCTGCATGCAACTGACTCCGGCGGATTCGAACATCATGGGTATCTCGGGCTTAAATGCTAACAACAGTGATGATTTTAGAAGTTAATCCGGCGAAGTAGGTAAGTTCCGATGAATTTTCTTTCGTTTCTTATTTTCTACAATAATCCAAGGTTTAGCTCTAGAGTCAAAACATTTTTGCCAGTGCCAACGTGGGTGGTCTCTGTTTGACCTAAGTGCTTCAAAGTGACTCACACTTTTTTATTCAAGCTTTTAAGTTCAAAATAATATACCAATAAAAAGTCATTAGATTTGCACTTCTTTTCTATTTAGTAGAATTTATGTTCTATAGTTATGAAGGGTTTGTTTTGACTTTTGATTGTAGCCTAGAAGAATGGTTGTTGTGTGGGTGAAACTGCTAGAGTAAAAGATCAACTATGGTTGTTGTTACCCATACTTTTCGTCTTGCAGGTGATTTACTTCTTCATTAGTTTTATTTATTATGCAATTTCTTGATTTATACACTATCTTGTACATAAACATCAATTGTGATCTACTTATTACAGGTTTTTGATTGTTATTACTACAAACTGCAGTGGTGGTGTTCTTTCTGAATGGCAGGTAAGAAACTCCACACTTATAACTTTATGCAGAGGTAGATTTTTCGAGCTTTTATGTGGGCCAGTTTGGGTGGTGTTTATTCTCCAACGTGGTCAAATGGGTTTAAAAAAAGATTATGTAAAAGTTAAACAGGTCAATGGAATTTTCGACCTTTCATATGGGCCTGTTTAGGTGGTCAAATAACAAGATTAGTTAAAATTTTCGACCTTTCATATGGGCCGTCTATCTAAACATTGGCAATACATTTAATTTCTATGAAATATGCTGCTAATTACATGGGTCAAACTTGTAAAATAGGTTGATTTAGGTTGTCTTATATTTCATTAATAATGGGTTAGATGGGTTAAACAAATAATTATTCAAGTGTTTGAAATTTCATAAATTGCTTTACTCTAAAAAGCTAGATCATATATTCGTAACTACATTTAATAGCTTAGTAGTTTTAAAATTCAAAAGACAACTTTTTTTGCGAGGCAAGCATACTTCTTGTGAGTTTGACTATTACCTTATATATAACTCGAATTATAGTCGAATCTGAAAACAGGTGGTTTGACTTTTCATGGGTCAGTTGTCTTTGTATCGCCTCGACCCATTAGCGAACTCAATATTGTTGCGAATACAATTCAGAAAATATACAAAAGTTATCGACGAAAAATTTAGAAGATTGTGATGTTGTTGGGTAATTATGATTAGTTTACACCAATTTGGGTATTATATTAGTTTACACCAATTTAGGTAATAATTTGATTTTTTTTACTAAAAAAGTCAAATTCAAAGTTGGTGTTCTTTTTTTTATTTCTTCTAAAATTTGGGTGATGTGTTGTAGGTGGAAGGCGTTGGACTTTGCAGCTTTGAATCAGAGTTCGGTTTCGTTTTTTAATGTTGTGAAATTGGCCTGGGCCATAATTCGGACTTCTAAAGTTACCTTGTATTGTTTTGTGATTTGTGGATAGATTCATTGGAATATGGACTGTTACTAAGCTTTACCATCATAAATATGATACTATATGGTTTCTTTTATACTCTTGACTGTTACTAAGCTTCACTATCATAAATAGGATACCATATGGTTTCTTTTATACTTAGCACCCTATTTTTTTGTAATACATGTGCTTAAACAAATATAAAATTCTAAGAAGTTGGACCTATATATAAAATTAATAATCATCACTGTTTGAACATAAAAGTATTTCTTTTTAAGGATTAGGATGCCACCGGTTAAAACTTGAAATATTGAAGCCATTAGTTTGATGTGTCTGGGTCCTTTTTCCAAAGTTACGTGACCAAGGTAATTTTATATTATATCGATGTAGTGTCTAACCAAACATTATAACCTTCTTATTGGTGTTTGGCATACATGATAACCAAACTATATCATTAGTAATAATAATAAAATATACTCCGTGTAGATTTTTACCCGTTTAATCCATTTAACTAGGTCATGCTGAATTGTACAATAACATTGGGCCTTTACTGAATTGTACACTGACAATGTGTCAAAAAAAAATTAAGGTCACGTTTTAATTAATAGACAACATAAAATTAGGTCATGATTTGATTTTAGACAACATATTATCAATTACTTAGCTTATTTCTATATCAAACCTGAACTAATAATTTTTTCGTAACATAGTAATGAAATTTTTATGTCCTAACATATACTGTTTTTAACATTGTTTTATAAAGATATGTAACTAAACGCAAACAATTTAAATGATATATTATAATCTGTTTTTTAGTATTTGATTTCGATCGTTATTAAACCTACCCGTGTGTTCACACGGGTCCTACTACTACTTAAGGATGATACCCCGATGTCACTGATTGATTCAAGTGCTGGATCAATATCTTTGGCTACAAAAATGCTGAAAAGATAAGTGAACATTTCGAGTTGAAGCGTAATCTTGCGGACTCTTATGATCATGACGAGTCAGCAACAAAAGCTGCTTTAGGTTGCAATGAAGGTCCGCATTTTGTTTCTATTTGTTTTTTCAATCTTTTGGATTTTGTAATTCTATATTTCTAATCCAGATTTTCTATTTAAATTAGAATTCAACACTTATAGCAAAGAGAAGCGCAAGACGAGAAAACATACTACTAACCAGAAGGTACTATCTATTTTTTTTTAAACACATTCCTATTTCAAAATACAAACCTTTGTGTATTTTAACAAATCTATTTTCTTTAATATGAAGGATTCTATACCATTCAACAATGGTTACGAGACTCCGGTTTCACTGATTGATTCAAGTGCTGGTGGTATGGCTTTGCGTAACAAAAGGCCAGGAAAAATGAAGCCACAAACTGAGCTGAAGCGTGTTCTTGCGGAAGATTATGATTGTGATGCCTCTGGAAGTAAAGATCCGTTATCTTTGAATGAAGGCCCTGAGTCACTTTTGATTTCGAAGAAGGAAAAATGATCATATCTATCCATTGTTAAGACAATTATTAATCCATGTTTAGGATATCTACTATTTGTTTTTGAAAACTTATGTTGTTTAAGTCACTTTATCTAGGAATTATGGTTTAATGTTTGGATTTGGTTATTTAAATTTATCCTCGTTTTAAATTTCAAAATTTGAGTGTGAGCAATATAAGTTTTTTTATTAAAATTGTGTTAAAATTAGTTTTATTATTAACATGTATTTTTTTTCCAGTGTTGGTTATTAACATGTATATATTTTTTTTCCATTGTATTTTAAATTAACATGTATGTATTTATTTTCCATTACCTTTTTGACGTTTTAAAACCAAATGAATGGAAACAAGTTTATAATATCCAATAGATTATGATTTAACTTTAATTACTAGCAGAGTTTCTTTTCCTCCAAGGTAGGATATAATATTTGACTTTGTTTTTTTTTGTTATTATCTCAAATATACATCATTATCCCAACATAAATACAACACCATTGTCGAATGCTACATGAATGTCTATTAACACTCCCAGTAAGTTTTTTGTTTAATGATTTATTAATTTATTTTTTCAAATAATTTCCTACATCTTAATTATTTTCTCTTTTCACAGTTTTAAACACAAACTCTACCGATTATGAGAGTCATCACAGGAGAAAATTACGAAAAATGTATTTGGATAGAAGAAAGGTTAAGAACGGTTCTGTTGAAGAGAATGTTTTTAATAACAAAGAGAATGTCATCAAAGACAATCTTTTATGTAATTCACTATCTTTTACTAATTTTCCCAGTGGAAGTATTAGAAGCCCTTTGTCTGACATTACAACAGGTACTATATTAAAAATCTTTTATATAAAAAATCTACAAATATACCGCTTACCTATTTTTATTTTCATTATCACATATACGTTTTTTTAATATTATTTTTATTTTCTATTTTTTAATCATTAATCATTTCTATATAATTTTATTACAGGTTTAAATAATTGCACAAATACAACACCATTTTCAAATATTACACCAATATCTATTAACCCTCTCAGTAAGTAATTCGTTTAATGATTTTTTTTCTAATAAATTCCTATATCTTAAATATTATCTTTTTGTACAGTAGTAAACACAAACTCTACCAATATTGAGAGTCACCACAGGAGAAAGTTACGAAAATTGGATTTGGATACAAGAAAGGCTAAGAACAAAGAGAATGTCATCAAAGAGAATCGTTTATGTAATTCACTATCTTTTACCAATTGTACCAATGGAAGTACTAGAAGTCATGTCTCTGACATTACAGCAGAATACTCAAACGGTAACACCATAATTTTTTCATATTTTTATATATATTTTTTTTATCAATCATTTTTATATTTTTTGTTACAGGTTTAAATAATTCCATGGACAATTGTAACAGTCAACAAAGGTGAAATTTAAGAAAGACTATTTTGGATAAAAGACGATCGAATGACTTATCCGTTCAACGAGTTCATGAAAGTGATACTAAAAAAGACGAATTTGTGGGCATCTCAAAAGGTACATTTTACATAAATATAAAATATACAATTAATTAATTTTAATTGAAATGGCATCCAACTTTATAATTGCTTATTACAAATATTATTTAAATATTTTTCAACAGATTATGTTGATCACTTAGATCAGAATGTCACTTGCCAAATATGTCAAGCAAAATTATGGGATGTCGAAGCTCGTAGAGGGAGTACAAAAATCCAATTTAGTTCAAGTTATTCAATTTGTTGTGCATATGGTAAAGTTCAACTTTCTAATATGAAGGAACCACCACCAAGTTATCAGTGTCTTTTTAATGGATTGGATTCAAAAAGCAAGTCATTCATCAAGAACATCCGTCGATACAATTCCATGTTCTCATTTACTTCCATTGGCGGAAAAGTTGATAAATCCATTAACAGAGGCAATGCTCCTTATATATTCCGATTGGGTGGTCAGAATTACCATAGAATGGGAAGTCTTCTACCAGAGGATGGATCTAAACCAAAATTTTCCCAGCTTTATATATATGATACTGACAATGAAGTTTCAAATAGACAATCCTCTCTAGATTGTTTAAAATCAAGCTCAATGCTTTGATTAAAGACTTGAAGGAGAAGTCAATATTTGGCAAAGTCTCAGCAGGCATTTTTTAGATATTTACTATTAAGCTTCATTTCTTCTTAATATTTAAAAATTGAATACAAACATTTAATATGTTATTTTCTTTATTTTTTGTAGTTGTTTATACGGTGGAGTTTCAGAAGCGTGGGTTGCCGCATGCGCATATATGTTTATTTATGCATCCTAATCATAAGTTTCCAACTATTGAACACATTGATCCCCTCATTTCTGCTGAAATTCCTGACCCAAACAATGATCCAGAGTTGTATACTCGTGTCAGTGATTTCATGATTCACGGTACTTGTGGTCCTAACAACATCAACTGCCCATGCATGGTAGATAATAAGTGTTCTAAGGGCTTTCCAAAGAGATTCCGTGATCATACGTCTGTCGACATGGATGGTTTTCCTCTCTTCAGAAGAAGAGATTCAGGAATGTTTGTTGAAAAATCTGGAGTTAAGCTAGATAACAGAAGTGTTGTTCCCTACAACAAAACACTTTTGAAGAGATATCAGTCCCAATTCAATGTTGAATGGTGCAATCAAGCTGGATCTATAAAGTATTTGTTTAAATATATCAACAAAGGGCTTGATCGTGTTACCGTTTCCATTATTGAAAGTAACACATCAAACGAACCTGACCCGCCGGTTGATGAGATTAAAAAAATACTATGATTGTCGATATTTGTCTGCATGTGAGGCACCATGGCGTATATTCGCATTTGATGTTCACTATAGGCACCCAGCTGTTATTCATCTCCCATTTCATCTTCCGAACCAACAAAATGGTGTATACGGTGAAGACGATGATATTGACTTAGTCCTCAATCGGCCGTTAATGAATTCTTCAATGTTTTCATCTTGGATGGATTGTAACCAAAGAGATGAAGTTTCCCGAGAGCTTACTTACGTTGAATTCCCTACTAAGTTTGTCTTTAAAAAGGATGAACGTTGTTGGAAACATCGGAAACTGGGTGGTTTTGCAATTGGAAGAATTCATGTTGTTTCTCCTACTTTCGGGGAGGCATATTTTTGAGGATTCTTTTAAACAAACTTAAAGGTCCCCGATCCTTTGATAATATCCTCACTGTAATGGTCGTAAATTTAATACCTTTAGAGAAGCATGTTATGCTCATGGTCTACTAGATGATGACATGGAATATATAGAAGCTATCCAAGAAGCAAGTCATTCAGGCTCTGGTTATTATCTTCGCACACTGTTTGCTACGATGTTGACGTGCCAGACTCTGTCTTTGCCGGAATGTGTATGGCAAAAAACATGGGAATTATTATCAGATGACATCCTCTATAAACAACGACTTATTTTAAAGGCTCCAGGTACAAGTACTTTATGACAATTACTCTTTTTTATGTTTATTTATAATCTTTATGTTTATAATTCACATTCACATATATTTATATATATAATCATGTTAAAATGTTTTATTTTATCCAATCACTTCTTTTAGATTTTAACAAATATTTGTTTCTTATACATTGGATTATTTTAATCTAAAAAATATATCTTTAATGTGTTATTTCAGATTCATGCCTCACTGATGAAGAAGTTAAAAATCTCACATTGTACGAGATTGAGAAGATTTTAGTTCGTAATAATTCCAGCTTACGAAATTTTAATACAATGCCTTATCCTGATCATGAGTTGATTTCTACTTCAAATAATCGTTTGATTACTGAAGAGCTGGATTATGACAGAATTGATCTTCAAGAGAAGTTTGAGAACCTTTTAGCTTCATTAACCTATGAACAAAGATTTATTTATAATGATATCATGAAAGCGGTTGAAGACAATAAAGGTGGTGTTTTTTTTTGTTTACGGTTATGGAGGTACCGGTAAAACATTTCTTTGGAAAACGTTATCTGCATCTCTAAGATCGAAAGGGGAAATTGTTTTAAATGTTGCCTCAAGTGGGATTGCATCTTTGCTTCTTACAGGAGGTAGGAAAACTCACTCTCGATTTCTCATTCCGATTAATCTGAATGAAGACTCAATTTGTCCTATAATCCCTAACAGTGATGTTGCAAATCTATTAAAGAAAACATCGTTGATTATATGGGATGAAGCGCCAATGGTACACCGACATGGTTTTGAAGCTTTAGATAGAACTTTAAAAGACATATTGAAATGTGATGGTTCTCATAATTCCCAAAGTCCATTTGGAGGTAAAACAATCGTATTTGGTGGAGATTTCCGACAAACTCTTCCTGTCATTCAAGGTGGTACTAGACAAGACATTGTTAATGCTTCGTTGACTTCTTCGTACATACGAGACCACTGCAAAGTACTCACTTTAACCAAGAACATGAGGTTGACTGCAAGAAGTGGAATGCATGATGTCGAGCAAACACGAATGTTTGCTCAGTGGTTGTTGGATTTGGGTGAAGGGAAACTAGGCGGATCTAACGATGGTGATGCGATTATAGATATACCCGATGATCTTTTAATCGTGGATTCCGCTGATCCTATTTCAAGTCTTATAGAGTTTGTTTATCCTTCTCTTCTTGAAAATTACCAAAGTTCCGGCTTTTACCAAGAAAGAGCGATTCTTGCACCGACGAATGAAGTCTTTGATGAAATTAATTCTCAGTTGTTGCTGATCTTCCCAGGCGATTCCAAGGAATACCTAAGTTCCGATAGTATTTGTGAGACAGAAAATCTACATGATGGTTTTGATCAAAGTTTATACTCTCCCGACATACTAAATGGTCTTAAGATCTCAGGTGTTCCAAATCACAAATTAGTACTAAAGGTCGGTGTTCCCATCATGCTCCTCAGAAATATTGATCAAAAAAATGGTCTGTGCAACGGAACTCGCTTAAAGGTAATATCACTTGGAAATCGCGTTATTGAAGCAGAAGTGATATCTGGAAGCAACATTGGTGCTCGAATTTTTCTTCCTAGAATTGGTATAATACAGTTGGATAAGAAGGTTCCTTTTAGATTCCCAAGAAGACAGTTTCTCGTTGCTTTATGCTTTGCTATGACAATTAATAAAAGTCAAGGCCAGTCATTATCCAGAGTTGGTTTGTTTTTGAAAAATCCAGTATTTTCTCATGGTCAACTTTATGTTGCTTTGTCGAGAGTCAAGAGCAGAGACGGACTCAAATTATCAATTCTTAATAATGATGGTAACCTTACTAATAGGACATCTAATGTTGTATACAAAGAAGTTTTTAGTTACTTGTAATTTGTATTTGTACATGTATTTTGTTTTGTTATCAAAAGCATAGTTTTTATATATTATTGTTTCATAGCATAAACATGTTACTACAGTTGATTAGTGTTTCATAGTATAACACATAAACATTTACAAGCTAAACATATCTATAATAATTGAAACAAAAATGAAGTTGTACCAAAATTCGTCATCTATTATATACAACACCATGACAAGACTAAAGTTTAATAAATCATCAACCGTCTATTACCATTAAGCATAACATATAATATCAAAATTAGTCAAGTTATTCTACCCAAAAAGACCAACTAACCACGTGTAAGGCCCCAAACCGGGCACCCTATAGTCAGGTCACATCACAGTGTACTATATTAAAATAACACTTTATTTATAGACGCAGCAGAAATTTTCAATTAAAAATAATACATAATTTATTTAAACACAAAACGATTTTTTTTTCATTAACAACCCGAATGCCTTCCACCATAACACGAGTAATCTCATCAGCTAGCCAAGAGCAACCCCGACTCGAATCACCCACCTGTAAGACAATCTAACATACATCCAAAAGTCAGCTACGCTGAATGAGCTCTAATAGTTTAAGTTAAAGCACTTGAAACACATCTCAAATGATTTATTTGAAAACCAAAACACCATCATTGTAAAATCACCAACGTCTATTAAAATACGTTAACATCATTTTAAAGTTTAACGACTCAAACCCGTCACCCAAAACGACCCAAAACTCAACCCATATCCTAGGTCCAATCATCCTACAAGTAATCCTTTCCGATGTGGATCAGATTACTTAAACACCAAAGGATGACTCACATCGCATCTTAATTCTTTGGACGATTAACCAAACCGACCTGTATCCAGGACATAACAATTAATGGCCTAAAAACTCAATTGTAACTTTACCTTGTCCGTAAACTACACAGTTTAACATTACTCGACAGATGCATAATAAAATATCATTCGTCACCCGCATCATTTAACATCATTCATCAACTGCACAAATAATTATCATTTACCCACCATTTGACTAGCGAGAAACATATAAGCACAAAAGCTGGGAACCTAACACATTAGTTGTTGCCCGTAGGCTATCATCATTTGCCCTCGTCAGGGCACCCTCGTCAGGGTTTCGTCACCTCCAATTTGACCCCGAAGAGTCTGTCACCCACATATTAACCCCGAAGGGTTCGTTGCCACTAGGGCTAATCATCTAAACATCTTAGTGATGTTTCTCGTGACCTGACGCCACCCCGAAGGTAACGCCGCTATCACAAATAACCCGTACCTCGTGACCTGACGCCACCCCGAAAGTAACGCCGCCATCACTAGTAACCCACATCTCGTGACCTGACGCCACCTCGAAAGTAACGCCGCCATCACGAGTAACCGACATCAAGCACCTCAAGGATGCTAATTCACATAAGTCATAAAAATACACACATAATGTTAAAAGCACATCAACTACTCGACAACTACTACCTTCATGTCGCAACCCCGCCCCCTATCTGTCCCGGGAACGGGCGGCCGCGAGACCAGTTTTGGTGGTATCATTTTGTTTAACAATTTGGCAGCGGAATTTACATCAGGACCGTAGTTAGAAAATGTTTATCAGAGTAAATACCACACTTCTATAATATTAAACATGTTGGGATAAAACCCAATTTTCATTACAAACTGATTTATAGAGATAAACTCTATTTTATTTAATAAAACATCTTCTTTTATTTAGGTAACTTTTATAGCCACTTTTCCAAGCCTTCAGTGCTGTCCAGTTGGCTTCTAGTTGGCTTTCACATTTTGTTACCAGAAACGCGTTTAAAAATATTTTGTCAGTGGAAATACTGGTGAGTGAATCCCAGTTTAATCAAGAGGAGTTTTATCCTTTAACAGTATTGAGAGCTATCACATTGTTTATTTCTACACAATTACTCATTCAGTACTGTCAATCCTGACTGGTGGGTCATATTACACATTGGCTAACTCGTTGTCCAATGGTAACGTGTTCCACATTTTGTATACAAAACCCCAACATACCGGCAGTAATTGAAGAACTACAAAGACTCAATCATTGCTTAATCACATTGTAAAACATTTAAGGTTTTGTAAAAACAATTTACAAAAAGGAGATTACTCACATTGCTATCTTAGGTTTTCTGTAAGGGTTTCCTGGTAATTATCTATAATTTACACAAATGTACATATGTTAGTATAATAACCCTTTATTTATATTAACGATACCCTCCCCGAGACGCCATTCCAACGACTACGTCCGGCAGAACCACGACAGCCGTTACGGAACCCTAGATCAATCGGGCAGCGTATCTAATACGTAACCGGGGTTATAATACTTACAACGGAGCAGAACTTCGTTATTTAGGGGGATATTATACCCGAGTATAGTGCCTACTATAAGAAATTCGAGAGAGAAAGTCGATAATTGAATGAACTGACTGAAGGCCCGATGCCCTTCTTATATAGGGCCTGATTTTAGTTTCCTCGCGGCCCGCGTAAGATGAGGCTAAGGCCTACGCGGCCCGCGTAATAGGGGATCTACGGCATAGCTTTGACTGGTCAGCATCCTAGCCTCGACACGTGGCAGCGCAGGGCTGTGCCTCGTCTTGGAGCTGTCGCGCCCCACGTAAGATCCTTAAGGGATCTACACAGCCCGTGAGCGACATAAAAATTTGATTTTTATTTAATTCTTAATGTTATATCGTATTTTGGGCTCGGTTTTCACATACGGGGTATATTTTAGGACATATTGGGGTATATTAAATATATTAGGGCGTCGAAAAATATTTTGGAGGGTTGTTATATCCTCCCCACCTTGTTTTAGAACTCGTCCTCGAGATCTACTGGAACAGGTGTGGATGTTTCCTTTGCATTTCTGATTCAAGCTCACATGTGTATTCTGGTCCTCTTTTGGAGTCCCACTTCACTTTGACCAGAACTAATCTCTTGTGCTTGAGGTTCTTAACTTTCCTGTCTTCAATCTGTAGAGGCTTCTCTACAAACTTTTACTGTTTATTTACCTCTATATCCTTAAGAGGTACTATCAGTGATTTATCAGCTAAGCATTTCTTGAGATTCCATACATGAAATACATCATGTATTCCTACTATTTCCTCTGGCAGTTGTAGTTGATAGGCTACAGGTCCTATTCTTCTAATAATCTTAAAAGGTCCAACATACCTGGGGCTTAGTTTTCCCCCTTTTATGAATCTTACCACTCCTTTCCAAGGAGAGACTTTCAATAACACTTTATCTACTACTTGAAATTCCAATGGCTTTCGTCGGTTATCAGCATAACTCTTTTGTCGATCACGTGCTGCTTTCAGTCGTTCCTTGACTTGAATGATCTGGTCTGTTGTTTCTTGTACTATCTCAGGTCCGGATAGTTGCTTTTCTCCAATTTCTGCCCAACAGACTGGCGTTCGGCACTTTCATCCATAAAGTGCTTCGAATGGTGCAGCATTGATACTTGTGTGATAACTGTTATTATAAGAAAATTCTATCAATGGTAAATGATCGTCCCAATTACCTCCGAAATCAATTACACAAGCTCTAAGCATGTCTTCCATTGTCTGAATTGTCCTTTCGCTTTGTCCGTCCGTTTGAGGATGGTAAGCGGTGCTTAGATTCAACTTGGTTCCCATTGCTTTTTGGAAACTTGTCCAAAAATGAGAGGTAAAACGACTATCTCTGTCAGAAACAATTGATAGAGGAATTCCATGTAAAGAAACTATTTCATTTACATATAATTTAGCTAACTGTTCCATACTGAAAGTTTCCTTCATTGGTAAGAAATGAGATGACTTGGTTAGCCTGTCTACAATCACCCAGATTGTATCATTACCTTTTCTTGTTTTGGGTAATTTAGTAACAAAATCCATTGTTAATAATTCCCATTTCCATACAGGCATTTCCAATTGTTGCAATAAACCTGAGGGTTTCAGATGTTCAGCTTTGACTTGTGAACAGGTTAAACTCTTTGCAACATATGCTGCTATATCCTTTTTCATTCCTATCCACCAATTTTTTTCCTTAAGTCCTGATACATCTTATTACTTCCAGGATGCATCGTATACTTACACTTATGGACTTCTTCTAATATACGGTGACGTAGGTTTCCTAATTTAGGTATCCACATTCTTTTCTTATGGAATCTCCAAATTCCATCTGTTCCTGGTTCTAATTATTTAATCATTCCTTTTTAACTTTTCAGTATCATCCTTGATTACGGATTCATGTGCCTTTCTAATCTGATCATTTAAATCTACTTGCAGATTTAACTTAAGAGAACGTACTCTTTTTGGCTTTTCATGATATTTTCGACTTAAAGCATCAGCTACTATGTTCGCCTTTCCTGCATGGTACTGGATATTACAATCATAATCACTAAGTATCTCCATCCATCGTCTTTGTCTCATATTCAACTCCTTTTGCCCAAAAACATACCTTAAACTCTTATGGTCGGTGAAAATGGTAAACTTACTACCGTATAGGTAATGTCTCCAAATTTTAAGGGCAAAAATTACAGCTCCTAACTCTAGATCATGGGTTGAATAATTCTCTTCATGATTCTTAAGTTGTCTAGAAGCATAAGCTATAACCTTTTGACGTTGCATTAACACACATCCATAACCTAACTTAGAAGCGTCACAATAGATTACAAAATCTTCAGTTCCTTCTGGTAACGCTAGTATGGGTGCATGGGTTAATCTTTGCTTAAGAATTCTAAAGGCTTCTTCTTGTTTCGGTCCCCATTCAAACTTAACGGATTTACAGGTTAACTTAGTTAAGGGAATGACTATTCTAGAAAAATTTCGAATAAATCTTCTATAATAACTGGCCAATCCTAAGAAACTTCTAACCTCAGTTGGTGACTCAGGGGTTTTTCACTTGGTAATCGCCTCGATCTTGGTGGGATCTACATGAATTCCTTCATGATTAACTAAATGTCCAAGAAATTGTACTTGTTCTAACCAAAACTCACACTCCGAAAACTTAGCATAAAGCTTTTCTTTTCTCAATAAACTTAGAAGTGCGTGCAGATGCGCTGCATGTTCTTCTTTGCTTTTGGAATAAATAAGAATATCATCTATAAAGACAATTATGAATTTATCCAAATATGGCTTACATATTCGGTTCATCATGTCCATGAATGCGGCTGGGGCATTGGTTAAACCAAATGGCATGACAGTAAATTCATAATGGCCATACCTTGTTTTGAAAGCGGTTTTAGGAATGTCCTCTTCCTGTACCTTTAATTGATGATATGCTGACCTTAAATCGATTTTAGAGAAAAATCGTGCTCCTTGCAATTGATCAAACAGATCATCGATTCTTGGTAATGGATACCTATTCTTAATCGTGACTTTGTTCAATTCACGGTAGTCAATGCACATACGCATTGATCCGTCCTTCTTTTTAACGAATAAAATCGGTGCTCCCCATGGTGATGAGCTTGGCTGTATGAATCTTTTCTCCAACAATTCGTCTAACTGTTTCTTCAGTTCCTGCATTTCTGCGTGTGCCAAATGGTAAGGTGCTTTAGCAATTGGTGCGGTTCCGGGTATCAAATGGATTCTGAATTCAACTTCTCTGTCTGGAGGTTGCCCTAGTAGCTCTTCTGGAAATACATCTGAAAACTGGGATACTACTGGAATATCCTTTAATTCTTTTCCTTTAGTGTTAGTGATTATAGAAATCAAATACACTAATGATCCTTTCCTTTTATAACTTGTTGTTTTCATCACAGAGATGAACTTTGTGGATTTAGAGGTTTTATTTCCTTTAATTGTGATCTTTTCACCCCTTGGTGAATTTACTTGAATTGACTTTTGATCACATAAAATACTGGAAGTATTGGCTATTAACCAATCCATTCCTAACATCACATCAAATCCTGCCAGATTCATGGGGTAAAGGTTTGTAATAAATTTCTGATTTAAAATTTCTATTCTTGCTCCCTGCAAGATTTCAGAAATCTTAATGGTTTCCCCATTTGCTGTCTCTACTAGACATTCTTGTGGGAGTTTAGTTAATGATTGATTAAGAAGTTTGCAAAATGAAGTATTGATAAAACTTTGGTTTGCACCAGAGTCAAATAATACTTTAGCAAAAACATCGTTAACTAAAAACGTACCAGTGATCACATCCGGGATCATCTTTGCTTCTTCTGCAGTCAGAACAAATGCTCTAGCATTTTTCGTATTCTTGGTGTTCGTAGCTGGAGCTAACTTTGGGCAGTTAGGCTTGATATGGCCTTGTTCTCCACAGTTGTAGCATATCCTATTGTTAGGCTTCTTCCTGCAGTCTTCCTCCTTGTGTCCCGATATTTTGCAGAAGTTACAGTATATGGAGCATCTTCCTGAATGCTTCCTTTTGCAGTACTTACAGTAGGGTGCAGAGGTAGAACCTACATTTCTCCCACGGTTAGAATTTCCAGAACGGAATTCTTGGGTAAGCTTCTGGGTTAGGTTCCTCCTTTGATCCTCTTCTCGTGTACGGATTAATTCATCTGTCAAGGTGTTGGCTAGTTCTACAGCTTTTTCTATGGTTTGAGGTCTAACTGCCTTGACTACATGTCTAATTTCTCCAATTAATCCCCAGATGTAACGGGTGATTAATACTGGTTCAGGTGAAGCAAGGGTTGGTACTATTCGGGCATATTCAAATAATAATGTAGTATAACCCTTATTATCTACTCCAGTCATTCTAAGGTTTAGGAATTTGTTTGCTATCTGTTCTTTTTCATTAGGAGGGCAGAATTTCCTTTCTACCATGTTTTTAAACTCCTCCCATTCCATATTGTAAGTTCTATAACTTCCCCTAGACTGGAGGATAGTGTTCCACCATTCTAAGGCTGAGTTCTTAAACAGATTGGAAGCGAACATTATCTTATCCTCTTCCGCGCATTTACTTATCCTTAAGACTGCCTCAGTCTTTTCTATCCAGCGTAGAGATGTAATGGCACTTCATTGCCCGAGAATTCCATTGGTTTACAAGACCAAAATTCTTTATAAGAACAACCGTAAGACACGGTTCTTCTTCTTTTGGGAATGGGCACTTGAAGTACGGGTCTATTGTTCATGTTGTTTTCAGGTTCAGAAGGTCGTTTGCTATCATGTTTACTTTTATTTTCCGCTTCCTTAACCGTTTTGATAATATATGGCATCGCATCTATTATTCCTTGTGCCACTATATGTTGCATGGCGCTATTATCCACTTGGTTTCCATTATTGTTGTTGTTCGGGTTTTCATTATCCGGGTTAATGTTACTCTGGTTATCATTATTCTGGTTTTCCTGGTTTACTTCATCGTCCATCTGAATTTTAAACATTTACCAATTATTAATATCACAAAATAATTAATAATTTAGGCAACAACCACACAACACACATATTGGTCAAAAGCGTCAAGCATTGCGACTTTACTCTTTCTTATATAGTATGCGTCTAATACATACTAAAGCTGAAATTAAAATTACAACACTACTATGCATCGCTAACCACGAAGTGGTCTATACTACAACATATATTATTATTATTACACATATATAAAAATTATTATTATTATTATTATTATTATTATTATTATTATTATTATTATTATTATTTTCATACCAACATATTATATATTATTATATTATTATTATTACCAACTCCACCATCACCTTCATTGATCTGGATTCATCCAGTAATCTATATTGCGCTCGTCGTACTTCCAGACGAGTCGCTTTCCTAGCTGCCTCATCCTCTCACTACTCTCTAAAATCTTTTATCCGAAAGTTCGGAGCTCGTGCACATTTTCTACACTCATTGGGGGTGCAGGTGCTGGTACTGGGGCATGGGATCCTCCTGAGGGTACGGATTCTCTAAGATCTCCCTAATGTATTCATCGTTATCATAGTAGGGATCTAGAGGGTCCAGACCTGGATAGGCTGCTAAGTTCGGCATGGGTTCGTCTTTTAGGTGGTAGCGTGGCACATAATCCCTAAGATCATCGAACCATGGATCATAATCTGGGTCTAAGGGATTAGGGGTTGGTATCCTAGGTATCTCCTCAGGGTTGAAGTCATGCATTTGGACTTAGTTTTCGGGGTTATTTTCTATCTCCATCGGCTGAGTGGGAAACAAAGGTAAGGGTTGTGGGGCTACTAGTTGCTCCAGGTTTGGGTCGGCAGCAGTTGTTGCTAGGATATGAAAATTGGCTAAGCTCCTATTAAGCATATCCTGTGTATGGGCATCTGAATCTCGCTTAGCGGCTGCTAGGACTCTCTGCTGTTGCAACTTTCGCATTCTTTTCCTACGCTCGAATGCTCCCTTACTGAACCATCCTCTCTTTTTCTAAAGGAATGGCTATTCAGACTGAGCCTTAAAGACAAACATCCCTTCTTCCTGATCAACTGAATACCCAGAGAAGGCAGGCTGGGAAGAAGTACCTTCACTCCTAGGTGAATCGAACAACTGATGATATGCGTCTGAGAGTCCTTGATCACTCATACTGTAAACTAACAAATAGTCAAACAACGCACAACAATAAAATACAATTATGCACGTATTTCCATAATTAATTTCCTAACAATTTAAATAATATTTTGGTGTCAGCAGAACACTTCTACGGCTGAATAAGTGGCTTAGCTCTGATACCACCTTCTGTCGCAACCCCCGCCCCCTATCTGTCCAGGGAACGGGCGGCCGCGAGACCAGTTTTGGTGGTATCATTTTGTTTAACAATTTGGCAGCGGAATTTACATCAGGACCGTAGTTAGAAAATGTTTATCAGAGTAAATACCACACTTCTATAATATTAAACATGTTGGGATAAAACCCAATTTTCATTACAAACTGATTTATAGAGATAAACTCTATTTTATTTAATAAAACATCTTCTTTTATTTAGGTAACTTTTATAGCCACTTTTCCAAGCCTTCAGTGCTGTCCAGTTGGCTTCTAGTTGGCTTTCACATTTTGTTACCAGAAACGCGTTTAAAAATATTTTGTCAGTGGAAATACTGGTGAGTGAATCCCAGTTTAATCAAGAGGAGTTTTATCCTTTAACAGTATTGAGAGCTATCACATTGTTTATTTCTACACAATTACTCATTCAGTACTGTCAATCCTGACTGGTGGGTCATATTACACATTGGCTAACTCGTTGTCCAATGGTAACGTGTTCCACATTTTGTATACAAAACCCCAACATACCGGCAGTAATTGAAGAACTACAAAGACTCAATCACTGCTTAATCACATTGTAAAACATTTAAGGTTTTGTAAAAACAATTTACAAAAAGGAGATTACTCACATTGCTATCTTAGGTTTTCTGTAAGGGTTTCCTGGTAATTATCTATAATTTACACAAATGTACATATGTTAGTATAATAACCCTTTATTTATATTAACGATACCCTCCCCGAGACGCCATTCCAACGACTACGTCCGGCAGAACCACGACAGCCGTTACGGAACCCTAGATCAATCGGGCAGCGTATCTAATACGTAACCGGGGTTATAATACTTACAACGGAGCAGAACTTCGTTATTTAGGGGGATATTATACCCGAGTATAGTGCCTACTATAAGAAATTCGAGAGAGAAAGTCGAGAAATGAACGAACTGACTGAAGGCCCGATGCCCTTCTTATATAGGGCCTGATTTTGGTTTCCTCGCGGCCCGAGTAAGACGAGGCTAAGGCCTACGCGGCCCGCGTAATAGGGGATCTACGGCATAGCTTTGACTGGTCAGCATCCTAGCCTCGACACGATGACGACACGTGGCAGCTCAGGGCTGCTCCTCGTCTTGGAGCTGTCGCGCCCCGCGTAAGATTCTTAAGGGATCTACGCGGCCCGCGAGCGACAAAAATTTGATTTTTATTTAATTTGTAATGTTATATCGTATTTTGGGGTCGGTTTTCACATACGGAGTATATTTTAGGACATATTGGGGTATATTAAATATATTAGGGCGTCGAAAAATATTTTGGAGGGTTATTATACTTCACCATCTCGCTACCACTAAGGTTCGAAAACTATGATAGAATTATCAAATAAAATTTATCACGACACAAATCATGCTTTTAATATCGACACCTACCACGCCTCATCCCTATACGACCTCGGCATCACTAAATAAAATGTCATTCGCCCATGCAGGACTAATAAATCCCGATTAATCAACACGTCGTATAAAAACATTGTTCGTGGGAAAACGTTTATGAAACATTTTAATTACAAAACTCGTTAATATATAAAACTCGTAACCACGTATGAAAACATGTATGCTAGCCCCGGAAATATTTAAGAAAAAAAAAGGGATTAGAACTCACCGGTTGCAAAACTTCCGATCCACGAGTTAACCCTCTTGCAACTCGTCCTCAAACACGAACCTATAAACGACTAGTTCATGGTTACTAACTAAAATATATAAATTCTATGCGAGAGACTTGAGGTGTGTGCATGCTTGTTTAATTAAATCATCAAGATTTCCTTCCTTAATTCACATGGCATTTTTTTTCATGCGATGATATACAATATCATTATCCTTCCCATGAAATGCATAATTTAGTTTGTTCATGAATTAATGAAAACCCAAGTTTCCATCATCAAACCCAACGACATCATCATTGTTATTTTATCCCAACCAGTAGCCCTACCATAAGAAAATCCCCCATATGGAGCTTCATGCTAATACTTCATCATCTCCCCATAATTTCTAACAACGAACCCCACCAGCAAACCAGATTCCACCATGCAAACAACTAAAACATATTTTTTTAAAAGCAACCTGATCATCATCCTCATCAGTCCCTATAAACCCACCCATTTACATTTGGTTATATCGCATATCACGGTTCCAAGTCTTGGTCTTGGCTAAGCGACACGATCGATCTCATCTCAATGATAACCATCGTCGAAACCCACACAAAAACATCGGGTCGCCAAACATGCGGAACGGAGTCAACGACCTTACCAAAACCGTGATCCACCAAGACCCAATCGTTACGCATCGAGCCCCTAAGATATATCATGTTCAAGCCAAAACAACCCATCACCCTGACCCCATACACTACTAATACATGAGTTTAAGAATGAGCGACATACCGGGAACAAATATCGTGTAAAGCTTCAATGGATCACTCTAATGGTAGCCCTTAAACCCCGGAATGATCAAAACGATGTCGTGTGCCACCCGAAACGAACCAGGTTTAAAACAGATCTATACTCGCAACCAACGACTCGGTAACATCCTGTACTCATGGTTCCTTCCTATCCTAGCCTTCGGCGATGAACAATATATTTGGCTTGTGATCGAAAGTTGTGAGGAAGGCAAATATCGTCTGATGGAGTTTGGCGAGCAAGGGAAACCGCAACAATTTTCCACGGCATTAGGGTTCCCATATTGTTCTAAATACTTGGTGATAATGATCACCACTTTACATTATAGTCCTCCATCTATGCTCCATAATTCAATGTATTCACATAGACACACTTCAGCCCTCCAATAATCCAACCTAATGCAATAAAGTCTCAAAGGTATTTAGACACCCTATATACAATTCTTGTCTCATTTGATTCACAAAACAATCCATCCATCTTTCTCAAAAAATCGTGATGTTAAGCTCATTCATAATCATAACATTACACTATTGTAGACGGGAAAAAAAATAATGGGGTGTTACACCACGCATTCACATGTTAACCTAGATTTACATAAAGCCCAACCCAAAATAACCAAAACGTGTCTAACTTAGCCACAAGTTTTTCTACACCAACTAGGACTCTAAAGCCCAACCAAAAAAACTACCATATAGTGTTTATAATAACAACCACAAGGACCACTTCTCAGTCATGCACATAACTTTTTGTTTTTAACACAACCCTTCTCTACAACCTTTGACAATCTCAAGAGCTTACTAGACTTGTGGAACTTATGAGTAACAGTTCCGCACCAATGTTGATCTTCCAAGCCTTCAAGTAAGCAGACCATCCAACCAAGCCATAAAGGAACCCTTTGCGATGTTTTTCAGATCTGGTCATGATCTTCTTGACTTCACCTCTCAGGTTTTGAACGCTGACTTCTTTGAGATTACGAGGAGATAGATCCAACACATTTGACACGTTTGCTGGTAGTCGCTGAAAAGCACAACATATTCCAGCCATCAGTAAATATAGCCTTTGGATAAAAAGTTGAACAAGCAAACAATAAAAAATCTACAAAATCTTACAATTCTGTGTTCAGCAACTCTTGTGAAGTTCAAAACAGGTGGTTGTGGCTTAACTTTTCGAACTGTCTTCCTGCGCTTCGTCTGAACATAATTAAATTAATTAGAACATATTCTAGATATATATTATAGAAATTATATATTATCACGAAACGAACACGAAACTATATTATCACTAAAAACAATATTATCACGAAACGAACACGAGACTATATTATCACTAAAAACAATATTATCACCTATATTATCACGAAACAAATAACTCCTAAGTTATCATCAAACCAAATGAGCAAATGACTATATTATCATGAAGCAAATAACACCTATATTATCACCAAACCAAATGAACAAATGACTATATTATCATGAAACAAATAAAGCATGTATTATCACCAAACGAAATGAACAAACCACTATATTATCAATTAAGAAATAACGCCTATATTATAACCAAACAAATAGCGCCTATATTATCACCAAACCATTTCAACCCAAACCCATTTATTGCAGAAACCATATTGACCCAAAGCCACTACGTAATTAAGATAGGTCAACTATGTAAACAATAAAAAATGTCTAAAAAACTTACAATTCGGTCTTCCACCAGGTCTGTGGATTTCAAGACCGGTGAACCAGTGATTGGCGCTGCATCAACCCTTTTAACTCTGCTTCGAAGATTTCGATGTGTCTGTACCAAAAGTAACACAAATAAGTAATAACTTTTAAATAAATCTATTACTATGAAATATAAAATGGTAAATGACTTAAGCGATATTCATTTTTGGTTATAAATACCTGAGCATCATCTACCTTGGACTTGCCTTTAACCTTCACAATAAAACAATAAGTATGAATATGTAAATGTTAAATAATAATTTGAATAAATAAATGACGTACATGATTTTCATTCTTTGTTACCAAAACCTCATCAGTATCTATCTTACACTTTCCTTTAGCCTTCACAAAAAAAGTAATAAGTATTAATATGTGAAAGTTTAATAACAAGAGTAATAAATAAATTCGTAAAAATAAAACAGATTATGTACTTACCAGGTCATCTTTTTTTGAAAACCATTTCAGTGCCAGTCTCCGGATTAAAAACAGAAAGTTCAAAGGTTTTCAAATCAATCATTGTAAAAACCAAGTAAGGTTCGTTCTCCAAAGGCACCTCCTCAACCAGTTTAAGTCATCCATCTTTGAAACAACAACACTGGGAACATGCTTCCAACTTGACATTCCAAAATCTTTGTCCAACATACACCCTTGCCATTTCACCCTTGTAGTTTTTACCATAAAAGTTGTTCCAAAATTTATCAGGCATAAGCTATAAAAAAATTCAAAAAATCATTAGTAGACAATTACAAAAAATGAAACAGTTGTTAAAAATGAGTACTGAACTAATATAAATTCACTTACAGTCATTTCTGGTACAACATTTATTTGTGCTGTAAAATAAGAGTTTTGACAGACATATTCTTTGAAGCATGAAACATTGAATGTGTATGGCCCAGTGGCTGTTATCAATACTCTATCTTTTAATTTCAAATCATTTTCTCTAACCAACATAATCTATCCGTTAGTAAATATAGGTTCTCCATTTCTCTTTCTGATCCTTACAAACCTTAAACTGTCACCATCTCTTATTTGTACTGTTTTACCATAGGGGACTTTATCTCCCCACAAATTAGTTGCAAAATCAGATGGTATGGTCTAATAAAGCAATAGAAAACATAAAGCAATAGCAAACATGTGAGATGATAATATCAAATAACAATATCACATTACAACGAAAGAAAAAAAAAAACATACCAAAAATACAGTTTCGTCTCCAATAAATGTTAAGAATGAAGGAGGTATCTTCGTTGGATCCATTTCGGCACCGAATTTATGTAGGTTGAGGTTTTCTTTTGGAGGTATCTTCGTCTAAGAAAGCATGAATACGTAAAAGTTAAATAATAATTCAAATAAATAAATCCATAAATGTTAAACATATAAAACACTTTCAGAATGAACAACTTGAATACTTACATCTTTTTGATTTCCTTCAATATCATCTTCACACACTTCAGCCGGCAACTTTGATTCAACTATCATATCATCATCCGCAGTAGACTAGAAATTTTAAAAAATATCAGACAAAAATCAGTATAATAATAAACAGTTTTAATTAATGTGTTCCGATATACTTTTAAAAGAACCCGTCAACTTTTTTTAGAAAAACTTTTGTTCTGGTGTCAGGATCGAATACCGAAACATCAAAAGTTTTTGAATCCAGCCCGGTAAAAACCAAGAAATAGTCACTGTCTAGAGGGACCTCTTCCACCACCTTACGCCATCCATCCTTGAAATAACCACCCTCCGAGCTTCCTTCCAGTCTTACATTCCAAAATCTTTCTCCAAAATAAACCTTGGCCATTCCACCTTTGAAATTTTTGCCGTAAAACTCATTAAAAATTTATCTGCCATTAGCTATAAAACAAATTCAACAAATTATTAGTACAGAATTTCAAAAAATTAAAAAGTTGTTTAAAATGAGTACTGAACTAATATAAATTCACTTACAGACATTCCAAGTTCTGTTTCAACTTGTGCTGTAATATACGAGTTCTGATATACCAAATCTTTAAAACCCAATACTTCAAATTTCAACTGCCCAACTGCCTTGATCAATACCCCATATTTGTATTTCAATTGATGATGTCTAACTAACAAGATCCACCCATCCGTAAATAATGGCCCATCATTTGTTTTCCTAATACGCACCTTCCTCAAATTTTCACCATCCCGTATTTCAACTATTTTATAATATGGGATCTTATCACCCCACAGATTATAAGCAAAATCATTTGGTATCGCCTAATAAAGCAATAACAAACATGTCAAATGATAACCTCAAATATTCATATAACAGTCCAACGAAATAAAAAAAAATTTACCATTAACACAGGCTCTTCTTTATCAATAAACACTATGAATGAATGAGCGCTTTTTCTTGAATCCATATCTGCACAAAATCAAATAGATACTTACAATTCGGAAGGTAAATACACTAGCATATGCAGAACTTCAATATAAAATAGAACACCGAAATAATAAGGATTTTTTACAAGGATTTTCACAGCATTCATATAAAAACCATATGAAATCCGGTGGGTATCTAATGAATGCAATAACAGTTAAAGTGAGTGAGTACCTTGAACTATGAACATCAAAACAACATGAAAACAACTTTAAGAAGAGCCTCTTACATTAGCAAACTTTCACCAGCAACATTTTAACCCAAAAAAGTCCATCATTTTAACTCAAATACATCATCTATGCAATGTTTTAACTACAAACAGTGTAGATTTTTGACCGAAAACAGTGTAAAAACAATCATATACAGTTTGTGCAATCTAATTCACAATGATCACTCGTAAGAATTTTCAATTACCACACTAAAACAGAACTTAAATGGTTGAAAGAACATATATCTACAGAACGATAAAAGAAGCCTCTAATGAAGTATAAAATAACGGAATTATCGAGTTATCAAACAACATCCAGACAGATTCCAACAACTACCTTTGTAATGAATCAGAGTGAGGATCAGTCAAAATATTTAAAAAACGGAGTCAAGACTATTATGCAAATGAAATATGTTCGTAAGATGTAATTATAAAAAACAGGGCATTAATCAAGCACAAACAATGAAAATCTCCGTTTTAGGGTTTCAAGTAAACAAAATCAACAATCACCAACAAAATATTTACTATTATATTATGTAATCGGAAGATAAGTGTTTGATCATTATCAAGGATTTAGGGTTTGATGAAAAATGAAACATAAAGTAAACATTACTCAGATCGGCAAACAAGTCAAGAAATCAAACTGAAACACAAACGATTGAAGTTCCGGTCATCATTATTTTGTTTTCGGAAACTTATATTCTGACTATTTAACATATAAACTACAAAATCTTCAAAAAATCAAGAAATGAGATCAAAAAACATATACCCGATGTTGAACTTGAATGTAGAACGACGGAGTGATCGGATCCTCAGGCGAAATCACCGCGTTTTTGGAAGAAGTCTGGTTTAGGGTTTGTTAGGTAGAGAGCGAATGTGTGAAGAAGATAATGAAGAGATTTGGTGTTTTGTCTTTTTTTAATCTTTTTGCCAAAAAAGTAATCCGTTAAAAGTCTTTTTTTTTTTTCTAAAAAACTTGAATTGTTAATTTATGAGAAATCAATTAGAAAAATTACTTTTGCAAATAATTTTTTTTAAAACAACCCATAACCCGTAAAACTCACGGGTATATAACCTATAAATAATATGCTATATTTGTATTTGTATAAAAATATATAGTCCTACAGGTTACTGTGTACATTGAAATGTTCTGAGTTTTGGAATACCTTTAAATGTGTTGTGAAGTTTGTACCGAGCCGCATTTTTAGAGTTAATTAATGTATAAAATAATTATGTCATTATACCATTGATCTACCCGACAACATTGTTAAATAAGATATTTTTTCTGTGAAGTAAATGCCGTAATTTATTCAATTTATGTT
Organism: Helianthus tuberosus; assembly: GCA_030545235.1. NCBI lineage: Eukaryota > Viridiplantae > Streptophyta > Magnoliopsida > Asterales > Asteraceae > Helianthus > Helianthus tuberosus. The sequence continues at coordinate 85,521,165 of CM060362.1, forward strand.
TTTTTTTGTCTCGGTAAGGTCTGTCAAACATGTGTTTTACTATGTGAAGTTATTATTTTATAGATATACATTTTTTTAACACAACCCATAACCCGTTAAACTTTTGGGTATATAACATTAAGCGTGGGAGGGTATAAATAGGAGACATTAAGCATCACTTTAGCAAGGCGGCACGGTAAGAAAGACATGTGGTAGAAAGGACGTTAAAGTGGTGTTTTTCTTAAAAAAAATCAAAAACCAATAAAATGTTAGTATGAAGAGGTTATCCAATTATAAGAAATCAAATATATAAAATTCTTTTGTAAATAAAATTTTTTATAAAACAACCAATAACCCGTGGTTATATAACCTAGTCTATACTATATAATAAAAGAAACCACTTTTGGGACACTTGTCATCATATTAGGCCATCTGTTATAGATAATTATTATTTTAGTTTAATTTCTTCTAATTAATTATAGATAATCATCCTATTAACTATTATTTAGTTTAATAACTTAGAGATAATTATTATTTAGTTTAATCTCCTTCTTATTTATAATATTATTTATTTGAATTAATTAGAGTTAATTACTGTATTCGTCCCTGTGCTTTGTCAAAAATCACTATTCAGTCAATTAGTTTAAAAATTACGATTTCAGTCCCTACGGTTTTACTTTCGTAACTATTTCAGTCCACGTCGTAACCATTTCAATCCCTGTAATTAACAGAATAATGGATTGAAATTGTTACGAAATTGAAACAATAGGGACATAAATGGTTACGAAAGTGAAACCACATGGACGAAAACAGTAATTAACTCAATTAATTATTACTTTTATATTTATCTATTTACTTCAAATTCAAACTTAGTTATCTAATTTGATCTTAACTATATATTTGAACGTTTTGTTTAGTTTGGTATCAAATAGATTTTACGAAACTTGAAATAAAATTAACTAATATTATTTATCATTTATATATTTACGGAGTTTTAAATAAAGGGTTACATTTATTGAGACTTCGTTAACAAATTTTGCAACAACAGAATAATCTATTTTTATCACGAAAACCAAACTTTGTATTAATATATTAAATATTTTTATTTTCACTATACAAAATTACATTTACTCGACCCATGTAATACATGAGGTGTTTTAAGATATATCTTTTTATTATTTAATATATAAAGTTAGATTTATTCAATTCGTACAATACACGAGGTTTTTTAAGGATATATATTTTTTTTATTATTTAGTACAGAAAATTACATTTATTCAAACCGTGTAATACACATATTTTTAAAGATGTAATTTTTTTATTATTTGGTATATAAAATCACATTTATTCAACCCGTGTAATAAATGGTTTTTTAAGATGTATTATTTTATTATTTAGTAAAAAATATTACATTTATTCAACCCGTGTAATACACGTGGTTTTAAAGATATAACTTTTTTATTTGGTATATAAAATTACATTTATTCAACCCGTACAATATGGTTCTTATATATATAAATTTTTATTATTTAATATATAAAATTACATTTATTCAACCCGTGCAATAAAGGAGGTTTTTAAAGATATATTTTTTATTATTTAGTATAATTTATTTGTTCAACCCGTGTAATACACGGGGTTATAATACACGGGGTTATAACCTAGTTAATTAATATATATATCATAAGGATCGAACCCTAGAAAGGAAAGGAAAGGAAAGGAAAGGAAGGAATGGTGAAGAAACAAGTGGTCTTCTCCCTCCCGATCACCTTCTCCGCCACAGCAACATGAATCCTCCTCCGTCAAGTCTTCTGAACCCCCTCCCTCCCTCCTACTTTGATCAGACCTGCTCCTAGTGAATGATGATGACCTTACCTCCTCTTCTTCTCCTGTTCAACAAGGCCACGTTTCTGCTCTATTACAACAACCTACAGGTATTATAACTAATCACAATCATAACAATTTACCAATTTACTGCTTTACTTAATTTGCATTGTTGTTTCATCGATTAACTTAGGTTTTGTAATCAAAGATATAAGTATGATTTGTAACTGTCAACCCTAGAGAAGCATACACAGTAGATTGTCGAGTGAGACGAACATGGTTTCTAAGTAATTGTTTACGCGGAAAATACTAAATTTCGACTGGTTGTGTTTACGGTGTAAACTTAGGTTTTTGAAATTCATGTGTTTAGTGTTAGGTGGAATTGACATTGTTACTGCCATTTTAACAAACAGTTGTTATACGCTTTTAAATGATCAACGATATAAGTATGATTTGTAACAGTCAATCCTAGAGTTCTTACTGCATAGTTTAATTGTTTATACATTGTTCAGTAAGTTCTTTTCATACTTAATAACAGTGCCTACCTAATAATGTTCATATATAGCTACTTGACCTTTCATAATCTGCTTTGGGTTACGTATTACTGTTTGGTTTATCTTGATAAATATATTCCGGGCTAGACGAACTAGAGAGAAAAAAAATTAAATAAGCTAAACCAAACACTTTTTAAAGGGATGCCATTTTTGGTCATTTTACATCAATAAGCTAAACCAAACACTTTTAAAAAAAACTACTTATTAACTTATTGGCTTATAAGCTAACCCAAACACTTTTTTAGAAATTTCTTGTCGAAAAGTCATAAGTTAATAAGTCCTTTTAATAAAAGTGCTTTTGAACTAAAATAAGCTATAAGCCAAACACACCCAAATACAAAAGGCTAAAATCTCATATGTATTTTTTTTTCTGAATTTGCTTATGTAAAATGCAGCTCTATAGGAAAGTCATCAAACTGTATGGAAGGGTCACAAACACTTGATACTTTTTTTCCTGCATTAACCCTAGGAAGGAATTTGCATCATTTGGCTATGAAAGCTCTTCGTGTGCTCTTCTCAAAACCCCCTCCCGCCAAAAAGCCTTCTTCATTCATCAATGAACCCCAGTTCATCTCTCTCATCCACTCCTCCAAATCCATCAACCACCTCCAGCAAATCCATGCCCAAATCATCCTCCACCACCAGTTTTCTAACTCCCGAATCGTCACCCACCTCATTTCCTCTTATTCTTTCAAAAACAACTTCACCAATCACGCTCTCTCCATCTTCCGCCACTTCAAAAACCCTAATTTATACATTTTCAACTCACTAATTCGTGCACTTGCTGATAATTCCTACTATATGACCTCAATTTCCTACTTTCTTCTCATGTTGAGCTCGAATATCAGGCCCGCCAATTTAACTTTCCCCTTTGTTTTGAAATCCACAGCCGCATTACAAGAGGGATGGCTTGGTATGGAGATTCATACTCAGATTTTGAAGCTGGGTTTACTATGCGATCGGCTTGTTTTACTTCATTTGGTGGATATGTATGCTAAAGTTGGTTTACTGGAGTGTGCATGCCAACTGTTTGATGAAAGTTCTCAATGGGGGGATGACGCAAGAAGTACATTATTATGGAATGTTTTAATTAATGGGTATTGTAAGGTTGGGAAATGGGGTAAGGCTGTGGAATTGTTTGAGGTAATGCCGGAGAAATATGGTTCTACCTGGAGCACTTTGATTAATGGATTAATGAAAGCCGGTGAGATTGACCGGGCTATGGAGCTTTGGCGTTCCGTAGAGGAAAGGGATGTGGTTTCTTGGACTACAATGATAAATGGGTTTTCACAAAATGGGCAGCATGAACAGGCGCTATCAATGTTCTTTGAAATGTTGGAAGAGGGTGTCAAACCTAATGATCAGACTATTGTTTGTGCACTCTTGGCTTGTGCAAAAGCAGGAGCTCTCGAGACAGGAACCAGAATACATGACTATATTTTGAGCAATGGATTCGCTTTGAAGAAAGGGATCACGGCTGCTTTGGTAGACATGTATGCAAAATGTGGGTCCCTTGAGAATGCAAGTCGGGTATTTGATATGGCAGTAGAGAAAGACCTTCGTACTTGGAGTGTTATGATATGGGGCTGTGCCATTAATGGATATCTTGACAAGGCTCTTGATTGTTTCAACAAAATGAAGTCTACAGGTAAAAGGTTGACTCCCATTTTCAGATTTTTCTTTCTGATATTTTGAACTTTTAGAAGGATATATGTAAAGTTACCCTGCTGAACAAACATGTTACAATGTCTCTTTGTCTGCAGGAATAAAGCCAGATGGGGTAGTCTTTCTTGCGATTATAACCGCCTGTTTGCATGCTGGAAATGTTGACCAGGGTCTTCATTTTTTTGACAAAATGAAGCATGATTATTCAATTGAACCCACCATGAAACATTATGCAGTAATCGTTGATCTTTATGGTAGGGCTGGTCGTCTAAACCAAGCTTTAAGATTCATTAAAAACATGCCAATAGATCCCGATTTTGTCGTCTGGGGGGCACTATTCAGTGCTTGCCGCACACACAAGAACATTCAAATGGCAGAATATGCATCAGAGAAGCTTCTAGAACTCGAGCCTAAACATCCTGGTGGCTATGTGTTTCTTTCAAATGTTTATGCTGGGGCAGGCAAGTGGCAAGATGTAGAAAGGGTGAGGACCAAAATGAAAAATAAAGGTGTAGCAAAAGATCCCGGTTGGAGTTATATTGAAATACATGGTCAAGTCACTAGTTTCGTAGCTGGTGATCATTTTCATGATCGCTCAGATGAAATTCATTCAAAACTAGATGAAATTACTAAAAATGCAAGAGAATTTGGCTACACGCCTGAAACTGAGTGGGTGCTTCATAATATTGAAGAAGAAGAAAAAGAAGAATCTTTGGGAAGTCATAGTGAGAAACTGGCACTCGCTTTTGCCCTAATCTCTGGTGATGATTTAAAGGCTATTAGGATTGTGAAAAATTTAAAAATTTGTGGGGATTGTCACTCTTTAATGAAGCATGCTAGCAAAATGACCAAGAGAAATATTGTAGTACGGGATATAAAGCGTTTTCATCATTTTAAAAATGGGAGTTGCTCGTGTCAAGATTATTGGTAACAATGTAAGTATCAAATGCTATCTTTCTTGTGTGGTAGGGTTTGCTAATTTACAAAGTTACATATATAGCATGGAATATATGACTATACTTCAAGCAATTTCATGACTTGAACTACATAAATATCAAATATTCATTTAGATCTATGATGCCTTGTAGTGCATCCCCCCTGAAAATTTTTGTTCTTGTTTTGTGATTCATCATTCGTTAAAAAGTATGATGGTAGAAGATTTTCAGGGGTGTTTAGATGAAGGATGAATCACCAAAAATTTTCAGGGGTGATTCATCCTTCGTTATATTGTTCTTGTTTTGGTGATTCATCCTTCGCTAGAAAGAGTGACACCCCTGAAGATTTTCAGGGGTGTTCTTGTTTTGGTGATTCATCCTTCGTTAAAGTTTTATAGACCAATATAAAAAGTTTATATGTTAATGATGAATATCCTGGTTATATTGTTTCTGGTGTTCATTTATGATGGTGGAAGATAGTTAAATAGTACTATGATAGAGATTGGGTGTTTGGGATTGTTTATTTATACATCTAATTTGCTTAATACGTTTTAAAAAATATCAGATAATCACTTTTGGGGTGTTTAGATGAAAAAACGCTTGTTCTTGTCTGCCTATTTGAGAGTGAAATAAGTAGTTTTAAGCATACAGTTTGAGATTGTTTATTCATATTGATTATTCTTGGTGGATTTGAAATGACAACTTTACCCCAAGCATGTAATAAGTAGAGATTGGGTGTTTGGGATTGTTTATTTATACATCTAATTTGCTTAATACGTTTTAAAAATTATCAGATAATCACTTTTGGGGTGTTTAGATGAAAAAAACGCTTGTTCTTGTTTGCCTATTTGAGAGTGAAAGAAGTAGTTTTAAGCATACAGTTTGAGATTGCTTATTCATATTGATTATTCTTGGTGGATTCGAAATGACAACTTTACCCCAAGCATGTAATAAGTTGTTTTCATTCATAAGCTGATTAAGTAAGCAATCTCATACGCACCCAAAAGTTGTGGATAGTTTTTATATTTGTCCCAATAATATAACAATCATTATCTTACAACCAGGTGCATGAACGAGCCGGGCCCCGAGTTCGCCTAATCTCGAGCCCAAGTCGTTTAATTTAAAAGAGCTCGAACTCGGCTCGTTTAAAATATTAAGTATTTTATTTATACATGTATAATTTATACATATAGTTATTTTTATTGTAGTTTTATACATAATAATATTTATCATGTGATTTAAGTTATTATAATCATATATAAGTAATAGGGTTGTTTTAACTCGCGAGCCTAATCAAACTCGATATGTGAAGCTCAGGCTCGAACTCTTTTGTTAAATGAGCTGCAGGTTAGGCTCGAGCTCAATTAAGCTCGGTTTGGTTCGGTTCGGTTCGGTTCGGTTCTAGCTTTTAGGGAGCCGATCACCAGTACCTTATGAGCGGCTTGGATCATTTATAAATTACACTACTACTTACTACTTACAACTTCTCAAAGTCTTAACTATATCATAATAATTTGAAAATTATTTTCTGTTATTATTATTTTTTTTTTCTGCATAGTCATAACTGTTTATTTTAATTTCAAGCCACTTGTAGAAGCACATTTGAACATCCCCTGAATTGCATCTTGTAAATGCAACCTTTTCAGGTTTATGTATTAACACTAGGTGATGAAAACAAAAGCTGAATGCATCCAGGAAAGACTGCAATCATGTTCTAATCAAAGACTGTTCCAGAAATATCTCATGAGTAGATTCTTTTTCTTGCAGACAGCAAATAATTTAAAAAAATGGTATTAACATTATATTAAGACAGGAAGATGTTACACAATGGATTAGTCAATGGAGGATTAATGCTACCCAAATGAATTTCAGAAGGGCAATGCTCAAGTGGATATCAAATTATCAATTATATCATAAGGTCAGGAATTCATTTTAATGGCTAGCTTATAGAAAGTTTGTAGCATTCCTCTTTTGTATTTATTTGCATTCTTTGTATTAAAAACAATTATATCATAAGGTCAGGAATTCATTTTCATGGCTAGCTTATAGAAAGTTTGTAGCATTCCTCTTTTGTATTTATTTGCATTCTTTGTATTAAAAAAAAAGAAAGAAAGGAAGACAGGTGTTTTGTTTTAACTTGAGATCATTGGTTCATAATCCTTACTAATCTATAGCTTCTATTGCATGAGATATTGATGGTTCCTTGAGATTTGGCCAATCATTGGCCATAGTGGGATTTAGTGATATTTAATTGTTAGTGCGATCACTCTATGTCAAGTTCGGACATATTCAACAAAAGACTAATGGTCAATGCATGGTCCGGTTCACTTGTGTCAAACTTGGACAAAGCCACTTCACGAAGCTTGAGTCTTGTTTGAGCAGGCTACATCAAGCATTCAATTAACGAGTAAATAAGAATATTGATTGATTTAACAGACAGAGGTAAAGAAGAATAAAATAAGATGATTATATATGTTAATAGGGCAGTGTATGGAAAGTAAAGTAGTGCAACATGATTGTGTTGAAGGGATTGTTGGGAAATAAGCAAAGCTGTAAAGTAAGGAAGATGCAAGGGGGAAAAGACAATTGCTGATCAGATAAATTAATATATATCATAAGTATCGAACCCTAGAAAGGAAGGAATGGTGAAGAAACAAGTAGTTCCATGTGGTCTTCTCCCTCCCGATCACCTTCTCCGCCACAGCAACATTGCCGTTCCGAATCCTCCTCCGTCAACTCTTCTGAACCGCCTCCTACTTTGATCAGACCCGATCATACCTGCTCCTAGGGATCCCTAGTGAATGATGATGACCTTACCTCCTCTTCTTCTCCTGTTCAACAAGGCCACGTTTCTGCTCTATTACAACAGGTATAACTAATCACAATCATAACAATTTACTAATTTACTGCTTTTCATCATTACAAATTCTATTGTATTTACATTTCAAACACCTTCAAATACAAAAGGCTAAAATCTCATATGTATTTTTTTTTTTTTTTTCTGAATTTGCTTATGTAAAATGCAGCTCTCTAGGAAAGTCATAAACATGGCAGAACTGCGACGACTTGCTTCCCTCGGAATTTCTGATTCTGCTGCCATTCGTTCAACTGTATGGAAGGTCACAAACACTTGATACTTTTTTCCTGCATTAACCCTTCATTTTGGCTTCCATTCTTTGTTTTATTACAATTCAATCATCGGAAGCATAGCTTTTTTCTGCAAGCATCTCAACATTTTTACACACTAAGCCAGGGTTGTTAATATGTACTTCTTTTATGCTTTCAGCTGTTGTATTATCTTCCAGCTGATAAAGGGATTTGGTCTCATGATGAATTGGCTAAAAAGAGGTCTCAGTTCAAAGAAGAACTTTTGATGAATCCAGTAAGTTTTCATTAATCATGCACATACTATGCTCTACAAATACATGCTGAAGCTTAGCAACGCACAGGATGCTATATGCTTAATCTTTTCATCAGCTCATTTTTTTTTCTATTTCAACTAGTGTTTTAAGTCCTCATTAGGGAGCTACCTACTTTTTTTTCTTTATTGAATGATACATCGTTTAGGAGTTTGATTGACATATGATAAAGAGCTACAGCTACTAATTAATCAAAACTTAATTATAAGTTGCAGTTCATAACTCATACTCCCTATCTCCCATAAAAATTGCAACAATTACTAAATTAAGTTACAGTTCATAATTTCATACTCTCATTTAGTTGAATTTTTCTCCAAACATAAAATATTGCCAAACTGTACGTATGTGCAAGAAACAATCCCAAAAGTTCTATGTGGATGGATCATGGATGGCCAAATGACTCATTTAAAAGTATAAGCTTGATAGTTAAAGTAGCAAGTTTTTGAGAGGAGGAAGTATTTGGCCTTTTTTTGCATATACTACTAACATACTTTCACTTTTATACCGTTTTAGCCATTTTACATTGTTTGGGCATTTGAATCATTAGAAGATGGCTTTTTGTCATCTTAGGGTCATTTATGCAGACTTTTTGCCCTCTTTGGGTCATTATGTAGACTTGCTGTAAAAGTTTATGCCCTACGAGGCTACGAGTCATCATTAAATACCATGTAATGACTTAAATGTACAAAAAAGTACGATGATGTAATCAGAACAAAAGTGAAAGCACGTTGGTTATTTAGACCATGGGGTATGGAGAGCCTCATCCCCAAGGGGATGGGCCGTCACGTCACCGCCACGTAAGCGAGGCCTAAAGGGGATGGACCTAGGGGGTGGGGGGATGAACCCCTTTATATATATATATATGTATGTATGTATAGGTGTGTGTGTGGGAGAGAGGCCCGTCGCCAGCGGCTTGTGGAGGACGGAGAAGCCGGGCCTGGCCCGGCGCCAGAGCAGAGGGGTGGGGAAGACGGGGCGGCGAGCAAGGGACGGGCATGGGGACGGCCCCCATACCCTCCGGTCTTATGCAAAAAAAATCTATTAGTTTCCCAAAGTTGCATGTGTCTTCCAAGTTGAGGATCCTAAATGTTTCCGTGGCTAGCTAGTCAGAAATCACAAGGAAATTGGAAGATTCTACAACTCTTCAAAATGGTGAACAAAAGGGTTTACTTTCAAGATCAGAAATACCTCATGGAGAACATCCTTTGAGCCTAGGGAAGACTAGCATTTGGAATCAATTTTTCAGGTATTTTATTTATATAATTATATCTTTTAAGGTTTAAAAATATAGTTCCTTTGATACTCTTTGTTCCAAACAGTTTTTAAATACAAATGACTGCCTTATCTTATAAGAATTAGGAGTTGATGTCTCCATGCTTTCATGTAGGGGTGTGAATTTCTGACACGACCCGAAAACATGACACGAACCTAACACGAAATTCGCAGGTTTGGGTTTAGTCTAAACAGGTTCGGGTTAGTTTCAGGTTGAACCCGCCAACCCGTTCAGGTTCGGGTCAACCAGGTCGGGTTGGCGGGTTGACCTGTTTAACCCATTTCTATAACATTATATTTTTTACAATATGTTTTATGTTATAAATTAAATTTAATATTTATTTTATGCTATACTTATAACTTAAAAATAGAAATTGACATAAGATTTTATGATTTTTAATGTAATTTTAGGATAAATTACACTTTTCGTCCTTTATGTTTGTATCTAGTTGCAATGGATGACCTTTACCTTTAATAATTACAGCAACAGTCCTTTATTTGGAAAACTTATTACATTTTTCGTCCTTTGAGACTAACAAGGTTAAAAATTTCAGTTAAATATATTTGTATAAGGGTACTTTGGTCTTTTTACCAATCTAACTAAAATATTTTATAAATAAAACAAAAATCAATCAATAAATAAACACCTGCATCTTAACCCATCCCCACCCCACTTTCAACTTCATCCCGTCACTCCAGACTACATCTAGATTTCTCTTCAGGTTCACAAACCCACTCTCAAAATCAAAACTTTTTCAACACCCATTTATCATTTGTTGATTTCAATAAATACCCATTTGCTAGATTTCACAATTAACCCACTTCATTTTCACATTTGCAGATCTTGAACATAATGGGTTCTGTAACCCTAAACCCCCAAATCGCCAATGCCAATCCAAATCCCAACAATGTCAACACGAAAACACCATACAGGATCTACATAGGTTACGATCCGAGAGAAGATGTCGCGTATGAGGTTTGCCGCTACTCAATTCTTAACCGATGATAAGTACGCTGTGATGTGTAAGGAAGAATTGGTCATCGATGGTGTTGTATAACTGCTGTCCCAACAATGTCAACACGAAAACCCCAACCAAATCTACACATACCGTTGGAGAACAGTGATCGGCGGGAAGCGTGTTGACTGGTTCGTCGAGTCTGAACTCGAAGTCAACGATATCTGAAAGTTCTGGATCTGATTTTTCTGGTAGATCTGAGAGCTTGTTGGTGAGTGAATCATGTTGGTCATGCATTTTTTCGGTGACGTATGGCGGTGATGAGTAATTGTTCAGATCTGGGGCGATTATGGCTTCTAATGGTTATGGTTTTGTGAGTGAGAAGACAGAGAAGTGTTCCAACGCTGGTGGTTGCGAAGATGGCGGTGGTGGTCGTGGTTGCCAGAGGTTGGGGTGGTGGTGGTTGTGTGGTGGTGGTGGAGAAAAGGGTAGAGATGGAGAGGTAGTTGCAGAACTTTCAGATATCGTTGGGGGATAAATGGGGGCTTTAAATGGTGGGTAGTTGGGGTTTTGAATTGACAAAAATGCCCTCACGTGTTGTGCACGTGATGTAACTTAACCTAATTTTTTAACTGGGTTTAGGGTAAAGGACGAAAGATGTAACAGGTTTTCAAAATAAAGGACTGTGGCTGTAATTATTAAAGGTAAAGGTCATCCATTGCAACTAGATACAAACATAAAGGACGAAAAGTGTAATTTTTCCGTAATTTTATTATCTAATTTGTGTTTTTTTAGTAGATGTTATTTTTAATATATTAATTTGCTGAAAAAATAAATAAAAAAATAAAAAATTCGGGTTGAACGGGTCGGGTTCGGGTCAGCCTACGAATATTCGGGTCAGGTTCGGGTTCATATGTAGGAAACGATTTTCGGGTCGGGTTGAACCCGCCAACCCGCGAACACGACCCGTTTAGCATCCCTACTTTCATGGATAAATTCCCTCCATTTTTATCATGCATTTAATATCTATAAGTAATGGTATTGTAGGCTATGCAGTTAATCTCGGCTATATATCGTCGAGATATCGGTTATCGGTCATGGCTTAGAATATCGGTTTGTTATATCGGACCTTATATCGGTCACCGATAATATCGCCGAGAACTACCGATATAGCGCCGATATTCTGCATAATTCATCTCGGCCATCTCACCGAGAATCTCGGTTGGGCCAATTTTGAGATTTTTTCTTATATCCTGCCATTAATAGTCCAAAGCCCATATCGTTTTTGTTATTCTTGGCCCAATTGTAACCTTAATCCAGTATCAAAACACTTATCCCTCAATGATCCGGTCAACCCTAATTCATCATTCATCGACGGCAATTCTTCTCAGTCCCAAAGTTCCAGTCGCATCTTCCGGACTCAGTCGCAAGTCACAAAGGTATGCATCTTCTTCTAATTTCAAGTAAATTGTTCAATTTTTCCATGTTTACATCAAATTGTTCAATCGGTTCCAGCCTAAAATGTTTGGTTCTTATCTTCAAACTTCAATATGCAGCTTTAATGTTATGAAGCTTTAATTGTTTTCACTTTTCAGCTTATTTAATGAAGTTTATTATTTATTAATGATGTTCATCACTTATTTAATGATGTTTATTAAATATTGGTCAGTAGCTTTAATGTAGTTAATATTCACAATAGCTTTTCTTTAATGTAGTTAATAATCACAGTAGATTATTAATAAAGTTCAATATTTTGTGTAATAAAGTTCAATATTTTGTGTATTAATAAAGTTCAACATTCACAGTAGATTATTAATATTCACAGTATTTGTGTCTCTGATACTTTGTGTACATTCTGTCATACTTTATGTACATTCTGTCTCTGATACAATGTGGTCTAACTAGTGAAGTTTTCAACTTTTCACATGTTCACAGATTTTATAATGGATGGTACAAATCCATCTTCACATGCATCTGCATCGACACACCCTACAAACACAAATACAATGTCGTCTGATGCGAACACTGTCCCAAAACCTTCAAATAGAGATATGGCATAGGAATGGGGAGAGTGTAGAGATCCCTTGAGAAAACAATGCGTATGGTGCAAACTTTGTGGTCATAAGATGAGCGGAGGAATTACACGACTAAAGCAACATCTTACTCATACCGGAGGACAAGTCAAAGGTTGTTCGAAAGTGAGTGTGGATATCCAGTATAGAGTCTTAGTGTCAATTAAAGAAAAGGAAAAGATACAACTAGAAAAGAAAAGAAATATGGAGATTCTTAGATCACACTCGATTGACGTTGATGAAGACGAGGATGAGGACGATTAATATAATGTACAAGAAGTTGGTACAAAAAAAAATGTTTCAAAGAAAAAGAAATTTGTGGCTTCTAGCAACGTGCGAGGTTCTATTGATAGCATGTTTAAGACCGATCATGGAAAAACAAAGCAAGCTACAATGGATAGAAATAATTCAATAAAAGAGAAGTTAAAGACGGAAGCTTGGGATAAATTTGCAACTTGGGCTTATTCTGTTGGTTTACCATTCAATGCCGTACGTGATGAAGGTTTCCAAGATATGATCAATGCCATTGGAGAATATGGAAGAGGTATTTAAACGTGATAAAGATTTAATGATAGTTTATTATTTATTAATTTGTTTATTACTTAAAGTTTATAAGTTATTACATTATTATAGGTATGCCAGCACCATCTTATCATAATATTCGTGTGTCATTGATGAAACGAAAGTTGGAAGAAACGAAAGAATTTGTGGATTCGTTTCGGCCACATTGGGAAGAATATAAGTGTAGCATCATGTCCGATTTTTGGACAGACGGGAAAGGAAGGTGTTTGATATACTTCCTAGTAATTGTCCTTTTTGAACGGTATTTTTGAAATCAATTGATGCATCGGAGCATGTGAAGAGTGCTGATTTAATTGTGAAGATGATAAATGATATGATAATAGAAGTTGGAGAGGCGAACATTGTGCAGGTATTTTTACATATTTGTTAAAAATGCCAAATTATTTGTTATGTTTTGACTTATGTTTTTACTTTGTTTCTTATAGTTCATTACAGATAACGGGTCAAACTTTTAATCCGTTGGAAAGATTTTACAAGAACATCCTAGGATGTTTTGGACTCCTTGTGCAGCACATTGTGTGAACCTCATGATTCAAGATATTGGTGAGAAAATACCAAAGATAAAGACTACCCTGGCTGATGCAAGAGCAATTGTGGTTTTCATTTATAACCACGGAAGGATTCTTAATCTAATGAGGAAGTTGACTAGGAACAAAGAGTTGCACAAGTCTTGTGTAACTAGGTTTGCAACTCAGTTTTATACCATTCAGAGTGTCCACGAGAATCGACATCATATTCAAGTATTGTTTGTCTCTGAAGAATGGAGGAAAAGCAGTTTTTCAAAGACAGTGCCTGGAAAGAGAGTCGAGCGAATAGCGGGAAGAACGAAATTTTGGGACAACATACAACTAAGTGCTAGCTCCTTTGGTTGATGTGGTTAGATTGGTTGATACGGAAGAGAAGCTAAGTATGGGTTATATCTATGATGCAATGGTTAGAGCAAAGGAGCAAATCAAGAAAAATGTAACTGATGAAAGACTTGCCCATAAAATTTTAGGTATGATTCAAGCAAGATGGACCGACCAACTTCATCACCCGTTACATGCAGGTATTAATTATTGAACTTAAAATTTATTCGTATAAAATTAAATTAATATAGATCGTTTACTTTTAATATTAACTCTTTATTTAATGTGTTGAAGCTGGATATTACTTGAACCCCGCTATTTTACATGGGGAAAATTCGAAAGATAAAAAGAACGCGGAAGTTTTGACGGGACTTTACGAGGCTATTGACTATCTAGTGCCCATTATAGAGGAGAATGATAAAGTGAGGCAGGACTTGAATCTATACATTGATTCAGTTGGGCAATTTGGATCCGCGGCTACTATAAGGGGTAGAACGAAAGTTGCACCATGTAAGTATATATATATAGTTTATTTTATTTTATTAAATCATTCCAATTATTTATAACAAATATGTAAATGATTAAATGTAGATATATGGTGGCGTATATATGGGATCGACACACCTTTGCTCCAATCATTTGCTATTGGTGTCCTCGGTCAAACTTGTAGCGCTTCACCTTGTGAACGCAATTGGAGTACATTTGACAATGTAAGTTCTTTATATTAAATTACATTTAATTTAACTTATTTACTTCGTTAAGTAATTCTTTTATTCTTTATGTTCAGTTACACTCAAAGAAAAGAAATTGTCTTTTGCAACAAAAACTCAATGATCTTGTAGTCATTCAATACAACACAAGGTTACAAAGACGCTTCAACTCATTAAAAGCCAACAGATCTTTGGATCCTATTTTGTTGAGAGATGTAGAGGATAATGATGATTGGGTTACACCAACACAAGATGAGCTTCAAGACATTGTTGAGGGTACGGATGGTCTTCGTTGTTCGGATGTACGAGAGGCAATGGGAGAAAACGAAGAAGTTGGGCCAAGTACTAGGACGAAAAGATCGCGCTATAGAGATGATGATGATGTTCCAATCAATGTGGAAGATGATCTTATTGTACAATTGGATGAGATGGTTGATGTGGACTCGGAAGAAGATTTTATGGCTTATGATTAGGTTTTAGTGTTTTAGGTTATGAATTATGTTTCGTTTCCTCCCATTGCCTATCGTACATCCGAACAACGAAGACCATCCGTACCCTCAACAATGTCTTGAAGCTCATCTTGTGTTGGTGTAACCCAATCATCATTTTCCTCTACATCTCTCAACAAAATAGGATCCAAAGATCTGTTGGCTTTTAATGAGTTGAAGCGCCTTTGTAACCTTGTGTTGTATTGAATGAATACAAGATCATTGAGTTTTTGTTGTAAAAGACAATTTCTTTTCTTTGAGTGTAACTGAACATAAAGAATAAAAGAATTACTTAACGAAGTAAATAAGTTAAATTAAATGTAATTTAATAGAAAGAACTTACATTGTCAAACGTACTCCAATTGCGTTCACAAGGTGAAGCGCTACAAGTTTGACTGAGGACACCAATAGCAAATGATTGGAGCAAAGGTGTGTCAATCCCATATGTACGCCACCATATATCTACATTTACATATTTGTTATAAATAATTGGAGTGATTTAATAAAATAAAATAAACTATATATATATACTTACATGGTGCAACTTTCGTTCTACCCCTTATAGCAGCCGCGGATCCAAATTGCCCAACTGAATCAATGTATAGATTCAAGTCCTGCCTCACTTTATCATTCTCCTCTATAATGGGCACTAGACAGTCAATAGCCTCGTAAAGTCCCGTCAAAACTTCCGCGTTCTTTTTATCTTTCGAATTTTCCCCATGTAAAATAGCGGGGTTCAAGTAATATCCAGCTTCAACACATTAAATAAAGAGTTAATATTAAAAGTAAACGATCTATATTAATTTAATTTTATTCGAATAAATTTTAAGTTCAATAATTAATACCTGCATGTAACGGGTGATGAAGTTGGTCGGTCCATCTTGCTTGAATCATACCTAAAATTTTATGGACAAGTCTTTCATCAGTTACATTTTTCTTGATTTGCTCCTTTGCTCTAACCATTGCATCATAGATATAACCCATACTTGGCTTCTCTTCCGTATCAACCAATCTAACCACATCAACCAAAGGAGCAGCACTTGACAAGCTAGTTGTATGTTGTCCCAAAATTCTGTTCTTCCCGCTATTCGCTCGACTCTCTTTCCAGCCACTGTCTTTGAAAAACTGCTTTTCCTCCATTCTTCAGAGACAAACAATACTTGAATATGATGTCGATTCTCGTGGACACTCTGAATGGTATAAAACTGAGTTGCAAACCTAGTTACACAAGACCTGTGCAACTCTTTGTTTCTCGTCAACTTCCTCATTAGATTAAGAATCCTTCCGTGGTTATAAATGAAAACCACAATTGCTCTTGCATCAGCCAGGGTAGTCTTTATCTTTGGTATTTTTTCACCAATATCTTGAATCATGAGGTTCACACAATGTGCTGCACAAGGAGTCCAAAACATCCTAGGATGTTCTTGTAAAATCTTTCCAGCGGATTTAAAGTTTGACCCGTTATCTGTAATGAACTATAAGAAACAAAGTAAAAACATAAGTCAAAACATAACAAATAATTTGGCATTTTTAACAAATATGTAAAAGTACCTGAACAATGTTCGCCTCTCCAACTTCTATTATCACCTCATTTATCATCTTCACAATTAAATCAGCACTTTTCACATGCTCCTATGCATCAATTGATTTCAAAAATACCGTTCCAAAAGGACAATTACTAGGAAGTTTATCAAACACCTTCCTTAACCGTCTGTCCAAAAATCGGACATGATGCTACACTTATATTCTTCCCAATGTGGCCGAAACGAATCCACAAATTCTTTCGTTTCTTCCAACTTTCGTTTCATCAATGACACACGAATATTATGATAAGATGGAGCTGGCATACCTATAATAATGTAATAACTTATAAACTTTTAGTAATAAACAAATTAATAAATAATAAACTATCATTAAATCTTTATCACATTTAAATACCTCTTCCATATTCTCCAATGGCATTGATCATATCTTGGAAACCTTCATCACGTACGACATTGAATGGTAAACCAACCGAATAAGCCCAAGTTGCAAATTTATCCCAAGCTTCCGTCTTTTAACTTCTCTTTTATTGGATTATTTCTATCCATTGTAGCTTGCTTTGTTTTTCCATAATCGGTCTTAAACATGCTATCAATAGAACCTCGCACATTGCTAGAAGCCACAAATTTCTTTTTCTTTGAAACATTTTTTTTTTGTACCAACTTCTTGTGCATTATATTGATCGTCCTCATCCTCGTCTTCATCAACGTCAATCGAGTGTGATCTAAGAATCTCCATATTTCTTTTCTTTTCTAGTTGTATCTTTTCCTTTTCTTTAATTGACGCTGAGACTCTATGCTGGATATCCACACTCACTTTCGAACAACTTTTGACTTGTCCTCCGGTATGAGTAAGATGTTGCTTTAGTCGCGTAATTCCTCCGCTCATCTTATGACCACAAAGTTTGCACCATACGCATTGTTTTCTCAAGGGATCTCTACACTCTCCCCATTCCCATGCCATATCTCTATTTGAAGGTTTTGGGACAGTGTTCGCATCAGACGACATTGTATTTGTGTTTGTAGGGTGTGTCGATGCAGATGCATGTGAAGATGGATTTGTACCATCCATTATAAAATCTGTGAACATGTGAAAAGTTGAAAACTTCACTAGTTAGACCACATTGTATCAGAGACAGAATGTACACAAAGTATGACAGAATGTACACAAAGTATCAGAGACACAAATACTGTGAATATTAATAATCTACTGTGAATGTTGAACTTTATTAATACACAAAATATTGAACTTTATTACACAAAATATTGAACTTTATTAATAATCTACTGTGATTATGAACTACATTAGGGCAGGCGGGGTGGTTTACTAGTGATAGAATTCTATCACTCACAAGCACAAATCAAGTTCCGCCATGTCATCAACCATTTTTTCATCACTCACAACATTTTTTAGTGGGGGTGGTCATCACTCACCACCACACCCAACAATTTCCCCCCAACCAACAATTACCCTCACAAAAAAACTATCACGTCCGTGAAGAAAATAACGCGTTATTGATTTCGTGGAAGATTAACGCGTTATACTTTGGATCGGCGGTGGGATATAACGCGTTATACCATGTTCCCGTGATGATATAACGCACCGCCCCGGCAACTCTTAAAGAAAAGCTATTGTGAATATTAACTACATTAAAGCTACTGACCAATATTTAATAAACATCATTAAATAAGTGATGAACATCATTAATAAATAATAAACTTCATTAAATAAGCTGAAAAGTGAAAACAATTAAAGCTTCATAACATTAAAGCTGCATATTGAAGTTTGAAGATAAGAACCAAACATTTTAGGCTGGAACCGATTGAACAATTTGATGTAAACATGGAAAAATTGAACAATTTACTTGAAATTAGAAGAAGATGCATACCTTTGTGACTTGCGACTGAGTCCGGAAGATGCGACTGGAACTTTGGGACTGAGAAGAATTGCCGTCGATGAATGATGAATCAGGGTTGACTGGATCATTGAGGGATAAGTGTTTTGATACTGGATTAAGGTTACAATTGGGCCAAGAATAAAATATGTGCAAGGGATGAATGAAATACTGCCCCCCTTGTTCTTTGTCTTCAAAAATGACCCTGATGAGGATCATGTTGTAAGTAAATAACTTATTTTCCATTTTGCCTTTTGAATTGCTAATGCTTATTTGCACTACACAATCATACTGAACACAATCCCCCTCTTTTTATGCTAACAGTATGCAAGCTTGTGTACAGCTAATATATTTCTGCTTATTATTCAATTTGTTTTACTTTCATTTCAGACAATTTGTATGATCATTGATGTAGTTTTTGTCTTTAAATATATTTCAGAGATTACAATGTCCATATCTGAATCATGCAGGTCAATGCTGAAGCAGACACTTTCTTTTGTTTTGTTGAATTATTAAGTGGATTCCGAGATAATTTTGTTCAACAACTTGATAATAGTGTTGTTGGTATTCGTTCAACAATCTCAAAGTTGTCACTGCTCTTGAAGGAACATGATGAAAAGCTATGGCGACATCTTGAGATCACCACGAATGTAAGAAACTATTGTATATCCCGTATTCTTATATTAAAATATCTGAAACACTTGACACACTTGACGGTTAACACTTCATGGTATTTTTTAAGCTAAATGTAGAGGTGGCAATTTCCACCCATTTACTTATGAATAGGTCGATTTAGGTTGTGTTTATTTCAAATGAGTCAAATAAAGTTAGCTAAAAGGAGAACGGTCAAACCGGTTGCATAGTTATTAAAGGCGCGAGGCGCACCCAGGGCGATTTGTTGGGCCCGGGGCCTAGGCGAGAAGCGCAAAAAAAGTGCGGGCCGGAAAAAAAAGCGCAAGTAACATAATTATATAACAATAAATATATCTTAAAACAAAACCAAAGTACCAAATTCATATTATAAAAGTCGGTTATGTCAGGATTAAGTTAATGTTCTGGTCCAGTTTGATACTGGACAGTTAACAAAAAGAACATCCGATGACCAGATCAGTTGGTTTCACTGGTTTGAACTTTGTGAATTTATCTGAATGGCTGAATCACCACATAATAGTGTTTGGTTCTGGTTTTGTGATGGCAGGTTAACCCACAGTTCTATGCATTTAGATGGATGACTCTTCTTTTGACCCAAGAATTCAGTTTTGCTGATAGTCTTCGCATATGGGACACACTTTTAAGCGACCCTGAAGGTCCTCAAGTGAGTCAACTCCGTCATTGTTCTTTACAGATGTTATCATAGGCTTCATGTTTTGGAAATTAACCGTGTCGTTCATTGCTAGAAAATAACTGGGAGGCGCTGAATTTCATAGGTTTCTTCTTTTTTTTTGGGTAAATTGCATTTTACGTCCTTTAAGTTTGAGCAAAATTGCAGGCGTTGTCCTTTAACTTACGAAATTACACTGGATGTCCTTTATGTTACAATTTCTCATCATGACGTGTCCTTTTGCTTTAACCCAGTTAACTTTGTGTGTTAATTCTTAACATGCCCACTCATGTGAGGGTATAATTAGTCATTTTCAATTAAAATATCTCCCTCTCGAAGTTTCTTAGGCAATTTTTTTGTTTTTGTTTTATTTATTAAGCGAAAACGGCCATTCTGCCCTCATGTGAGTGGCACGTGTTAAGAGTTAACAGAAAAATTAACTGGGTTAAGACAATAGGACACCAAATGATGATAAACTATAACATAAAGGACATTCGGTGTAATTTCGTTAGTTAAAGGACAACGCCTGCAGTTTTGTGGACGTAAAATGCAATTTACCCTTTTTTTGCTTGCATGACTTAACCAAGAGATTTATAAATTACATATATTTAAATTCTCAATAACCACAGGAAATAATTTCTTTTTGGATTCAGTTATGGATGTCCAAAGGTTAATATTTACAAGCAACCACCTTTCGATCTTTAGACTTCCGTTTTGTCATAAGCGTGGCCCTTATTAATACATTTACTTACGAATGAGTTGATTTGGGTTTTGTTTGATCTTTAATGGGTCCAACAATAAAAGAAAATGTTAGCTGAAAAGCCATATGGGTTAAACAGGTCCTGAAGTGTATACCTATTACATAAAACCTCACGTTATTTTTCTTTATAATAATTGCAGGAGATGTTGCTTCGGGTTTGTTGTGCAATGCTGGTTCTTGTTAGGAAGCGGTTACTTGCTGGTGATTTTACAGCCAATCTCAAGTTACTCCAAAGTTGTCCATCCACAAATGTCAGTCATTTGCTTTATGTAGCCAACAAACTACGTTCTCATTCAACTCACCGACATTAAATCATTCTTCAATAGATGTCCTTGTATTTTTAATGTTATGATCCGCAGCGTGTAAATTCCCTTCCAGCCAGTAACATTCGCTCTACATTCAAATTTAACAATCTTTACATGATTCGACTTACAATACACTCGTGCGAACCAGCGACCTAAGGATTAGCTGTTAGCTACTGCCTACTACAGTCCTCCGCTCTACCAACTGAGCTAAGATCGGTTTTAGTTCTAATAGAAACATCAAGTGATTTTTTGTCACACCATATCAATCACTAAGCTGAAAACTATATTGAAAGTTTGAAAATACAGAATTACTTAAAACAGTATAAGAAAAGTATCATGTGAAAATACATGAAGTTAGTCATAGGGTGAGGTAGTTGTATTTCATGAAAGTGTATTTTAATTAAAGTATTTACATAAGGTTCTTAATGAAAGTATAGAGAAAAATATAGAGGTTTTTTTTGTCATTTTTATTAACATCTCTAAAATAGAATAGAGAAAAGGTTAGAGAACCTACACTAGTTCTTTAAATATTGAGACTCATTGTTCATCTGTATACATAATTTTGTTTTTTTTAACGTTCAATTTCATTAGAAAACGGCTAAGCCCACCAAAAAGAGGACCGCCAAAACAAACAATTACAACATATACATTGGGTATCTACACCAATCCTTCCAACTAATGTTATCGACTTTAGATCTACTACGAAACCACAAATAAGACCAAGATGTGTATAAAAACAATAAAAAAGTTTTTATAGTAAAATAAAAACAGATATGAGAGGTTTTTAAAAACATACAAAATTTATAAAAAATTGATAGAAAGTAGATATTATAAATAAAGCTATAAGAATCGAAAAACAAGGAGTTGATAAAATATCTTCCTATACTAATAAATGGAAATTTTTATGGACACGTGACACTTTCTGGTGCTTTCCCACCTTATTTTCTTATTTACCTCTTATATTAAATAATAATAATAATATTAATAATAATAATAATAATAATAGTTTTAAACAAAAATCAGATAAGAATAAATATTTGTTTTTCTATAATAAATAATAAAAAAAGATATACATTTAAAAAACCCCATGTATTGCACGTGTTGAATAAAATATAATGCCATATGTTAACAAATACAGTCGTCAAGATTTATCTTTTAGAAATGAGCTTTAATGTACTATTTACTTATTATAACATTTTAGTTTATTTTTTATTTATTATTAGCTAAAAACACATGTATTATATGGGGTTGAATCCCGTTTTTATAATACATTTGAATTATGAGATACAATGATTTCTAAAAATTGATGCAATGTGCGATAAATGATAGGTTTAAACCAATTATAACAGTACATCTAACATTACAAAATATATATATCTACTCATAATATTGCGGATATGACTTTATGATTATATAAATAAACAAACGTTTATCCTTATCTAAATTTTTGTTTATAATTATTTAGAGAAAAACAAATATTTATTATTATCTGATTTTTGTTTAAAATTATTATTATTATTATTTAATATGAGAGATAAACGTTTATCCTTATCTAAATTTTTGTTTAAATTTTTTATAGAAAAACAAATATTTATTCTTATCTGATTTTGTTTAGAATTATTATTATTATTATTATTTAATATGAGAGATAAATAAGAAAATAAGGTGGAAAAGCACGAGAAAGTGACACGTTATTAGTATTGACAAACTATATAAAATTACATTTATGCAGCTCGTGCAATACACGGGGTTCAAACGCGCTTGAAAGGGTTTCAATGACTGGTTTCAATGGCTATTGAAATCAGGCGAAAGGGAACTATAACGATGGACAGTAGTGGTGGGTTTCAATCGGTATAGATCGTTGTAGAGAGGAGATAACGAGAGAAGAACATAACTGACAGAGACGATAAATGACGGTGGTGAAGTGTTTCAGAGGTGTGCGGTGAGGGTTGGTGGTGTGTGGTGGTTTCCGAATGGTGATGGTGGCAATGGCGAACAATGGGTGAAGGGGTGACGAGTGAGGCGAGCGATAGTGGTTCAGCTAGGGTGATGCGGCGAAGCTGATGGTGTTAGTAGGGTTGTCGATTCAGAGTGAAGATGGAAGATGGAGGATGTTGTTTGGTGATGGAGAACGATAGGTAGGGGTGGGGTGGATAAGGGTTCCGGTCGGAAAGGGTGGTGTTGTGACAATGATGTGTGGTGGTGGTCGGTTAACTATGTTAATATACCGGACCTAAATCGGAGGATTGGATAGAATGAGGGGTCGTAAACCAAACGAGTATGGAGACTCGTGTAATATGGTTTAAGAAAGCCTACATACTAAAATGAAACCTAACCTAAGTGCTTACGACCCATTACGACCCGTTTAGGTAGCTTATGCTACTTTAACGCGTCGTTCGCGTGAAACGCGTTCGGAACGCCTAACTAGTCCTATGACAAGTAAAATATGCCTTAACATGTCTAATATTGTTTCCAAATCAGTTTAGATGTCAAAAGTTATGTTACATATGCTTAAAATGAATTTTGGCGTAAAAAGGGTATTTTGGTAATTTACCTAAGGCATATATACTACCTATCATACAACTAACTAAACGTCGTGACCATAAGGTATAACCTCGGAAGGTTATTCCCTATATACTATGGTCACCTAATGTGTTTGGTCGGATCCTAATGATCGACCAAACGGGTCGGGTTCGAAAGTATAAGCGATTGTTTAGATCGCTTACCTTACGACCCTATATAAGCACTAAACTAAAAGTGACGAGCTAAGCATGTTAAAACATGCTTAACTAAGTTAGAAAACAAGTTTGGTATCAAAACAAACGGTTTTGATACCTAAGAGTAGTTTGGTTACAAAATACGCATTTTGGCCGAAACTACGACTCGTCACTGAGCCTAGATAACGTGGTAATCAATAGGTATAGTCACTAGGGACTATAACCATCGTGATTACGCTCACGTTATGAAGTTCAAACGAACTTCGCATTGACCATAAACTGGTCAACGCAGAAAGTCAAACAAAGTTTGACTTTTAACGCTAAAAGAATAAAAAGAACGAATGAATACTTACAAAGGGTCCCCGCTAGTAAATCTTGATCAAATAGCTCAGGTATGAAGCAATGGCTTCAACTTAGAGCTTTTAGATCAGATTTGTGGGTTTTTGGAGTTGGGATGGATGGGTATTTATAGGAATGTTAGAACCGTTAGGATCGTTTATCGAATAACGTGCTTTGATCTCATCCGTACACTTGTTGAAACCTTATGGTACACAAAATTGGCCCATCATTATCCTGAAGAGGCAAGTGCAAATTGGCCCCTCATTATCCTGAAGAGGCAACATCTGTTTAAACTGATCTGCTGTTCTGGGGTTCCCTTACGGACCGTAAGGGTGATGGCTTACGGTCCGTAAGCCATTAACTTTGGCAGAATTACAATTTCAGTCCCTGCACCTTGTTTCGTTGCGTAACGGCATTTCTAACACCCGTCAATCCCAATTTCAAGCTCCATAATGATGTTAACACATAGGGAACATGAAATATGCTTGAAAACATCACGGATGTCGGTTCGTTTGGCCGTACGATTGCGTTGTTCGGTTAATTACGACGGGAGTCGTAACGAACGCAAAAACGATCCAAATTAAGCGACGAATGGATTTTTGACAAGCCAAACACTAAAGCATAATATTATAATGCTTACATAAATTTTTGGAGGTCCGGATGTATTCAGAACGTAAGATATGCGCGAAAGTGCAAACTTGTGCACTTTTTGACGCTTTTAGTCCCTGAATGACCCAAAAGTTTATTTTAGCACACCGAACCCCTCAAAGCCTATTTGTAAGCTATGTAAAGGATATTTATGGTATGTTTAACTTATGGCCATGTTCCGGAATGTCTGTTACAGTTCAAATTGGCATACTTTCGCAGCTTGTCAACTTTAGTCCCTGTAAGCGAATTAACTTGATTTCGGCATACCAACCCATCCAAAACTTATTTCTAAGTTATGTAAAGGTTATTTAAGGTATGTTAAGCCTATTTCACTATTACGGAGTGTTCGTTGCATTAAACTGGTTATATTTACGCATCAGTGCGCGTATAACCTTCCAGAAAGCGATTTAGAGCCCGAAATTGAACAAGAATTGATATGTGCAAATGGTACTCATATTTATACAAATCCCAAGTATGAAATACAATATCTCGTTGATTTGGTATTTGTTTGATGGTCACGGAGGCACAGTTGTCACAGTCTCCCCTACTTTAGGAAATTTCGTCCCGAAATTTATTTGTAGGAGCCTATCTGTGACCTTGTGTTAAATAACCATCAAGGATAAGGCAAAATCCTGATATTCCTCTTTAACGGAAATTTTTCAGAAACGAAAAAATGCACGGAATGAGTCATTTTCCTTAATGGGTATCCTTTAGAAACGAAAATGCACGGAATGAGTCATTTTCCTTAATTGGTATTCTTTAGAAACGAAAATGAACGGAATGAGTCATTTTCCACAATTTCTTCAGAAACAAAAATGAACGGAATGAGTCATTTTCCACAATTCCTTCAGAAACGAAAATGCACGGAATGAGTCATTTTCCACAATTTCCTTAGAAACGAAAATGCACGGAATGAGTCATTTTCCTTAATGGGTATTCTTCAGAAACGAAAATGAACGGAATGAGTCATTTTCCACAATTTCTTTAGAAACGAAAATGCACGGAATGAGTCATTTTCCACAATTTCTTCAGAAACGAAAATGAACGGAATGAGTCATTTTCCACAATTTCCTTAGAAACGAAAATGCACGGAATGAGTCATTTTCCTTAATGGGTATTCTTCAGAAACGAAAATGAACGGAATGAGTCATTTTCCACAATTTCTTTAGAAACGAAAATGCACGGAATGAGTCATTTTCCACAATTTCTTTAGAAACGAAAATGCACGGAATGAGTCATTTTCCACAATTTCTTCAGAAACGAAAATGAACGGAATGAGTCATTTTCCACAATTTCCTTAGAAACGAAAATGCACGAAATGAGTCATTTTCCTTAATGGGTATTCTTTAGAAACAAAAATGAACGGAATGAGTCAATTTCAACAATTTCTTTAGAAACGAAAATGCACGGAATGAGTCATTTTCCACAATTTCTTCAGAAACGAAAATGAACGGAATGAGTCATTTTCCACAATTTCTTCTGAAACGAAAATGAACGGAATGAGTCATTTTCCACAATTTCTTCAGAAACGAAAATGAACGGAATGAGTCATTTCCCACAATTTCTTTAGAAACGAAAATGCACGGAATGAGTCATTTTCCTTAATGGGTATTCTTCAGAAACGAAAATGAACGGAATGAGTCATTTTCCACAATTTCTTCAGAAACGAAAATGAACGGAATGAGTCATTTTCTAGACACACGACCAAACTTGCTGTGGTTTCTGTGCACTGAATTCCATAATTATGTATGCATCCATAATTACGCAATTCCTTGCACAGTCCGCACAATTTGTTTTGTAATGTGAAGGGGAAAAATTAAACCTGTGATGAGTGTGACTAGACCATCATAGGGTCCTTTTAATTAGATCGACAAATGATCTCTCTTAATTAGACCACCAAGGAGTCTTTTCAGCTATTTCATCACATGATATTCCTAACCAGATTTTTGGATCAATCTGTTTAACTAGACCACTCAAGGGGTCTAATTATGGAATAGTACAATATAATCCAAGGGTCTTTACTATTACGTAAAAGCCCATTGAGGATTTAATATAGTACCTTTGGATATCCTACTATGAATCCCTTATACGAAGATATGGAAGATTCTACGAGGATTTGGATAACAAAACTTGGATTACACCAAAAACATAAAAAGGAAACACATAAGCACATAATCACATAGTTGTTTAACTTGGTTATTAATTTGTTATTAACTTGTTATCGATTGAATATGGATATTCAAGGTACACCAGGAAACCAGTAGATGGGCTTCAATGTCCTCTAGGATCTATCTGAAAAGATAGGATGATCTCCCAAAATTTCGATTTTGTTTTCAAAGAAACGTAATATTCGAATTTAAGGAACACAACAATTTTAGGATTTACGGAAATACCCTTCGGTACCCTATTAAGGATTTATAGTGGTACTTTGGGTATTCATCCATTGTTGTAACTTGCGCCTTGTACTTCGTTTTTCCTTAGAAGAAACGGGTACTTAGGAATTTCGTGGAAACGCAAGATATCATAAAATGGAAAAAAATTTGGGGGGTAGTTTGCTTTTCAAGGAATACGATTCCTTGATTGTCGGTATTGTAGGGGATATGTTGTTTATACATATAACCACATAAATACATTGCAATGTAAATAAAAGATTTATTTATAAACAATGATAACAACTGTTTCATGGACCTTGACAACAAAAGAAAATAATACATAAGACGCGATTATTTCTAAAGGGTGTTGTCTTCTAGTCGGTCAGATGCTCATCCCTGTGCTGGATTTGCATTAGCAAGCTTTGGGCAATTTCTTCAGAAATGACCCATCTCGCCACAATTGTAGCAAGAACCTGGTGGAAAGCGAGCTTGAGCAGGATTGTTGTCAGCTTGATTTGGTGCAACTGCTGCTCGACAAACTTTTGCTGTATGACCTTTAAGTCCACAAATTTGTCATTCGCGGCACTTCACACTAGCATGATGATGAAGGTTACATTGGTTGCACAAGGGTGAAGTTCCATTGTATGGCTTCCTAGCAGGGGGTTGAGCTGGTTGGTTGGGGACGGCTTGACCATTGTGAGCGACCATGGCGAAGTTCTGAGAAGCCTTTCGCTTCTTTGACCTCTTAGGGGATCCAGTCTGTTCATCCATGGTCTTTGATTCCTCGATTGGTTTCTTAACACCTTTTCAGAAAAGTTTACCTTTCCTGATCTGAGATTCAGTCAAGGTTGCAGCTAGCTCAATGGCCTGTCTAACTGTAGTAGGGTTGCTACCAGTCACAATGTCTTGTATTGAGTCAGGGAGACCATCAATGTATTTTTCGATCGCCTTATCCAAAGGCGTAACCATGGTAGGACACAACAGGCTCAGCTCCTCATATCGATCAGTGTATGCTCGATGTTCATCACTGTCTTGCTTAAGATCGTCGAATTCCCTTTCTAAGGCCCTGATCTCATGACGAGGGCAGAATTCCTTCATCATCAGAGCTCGAAGCTCTACCCACGTTTGGGCCAGTGCCACATCGGCACCCCTATCTCTCATCACACCATTCCACCACGTCAAAGCTCGTTTCTCAAAGACACTAGATGCGAAATCTACCGTTCGCTCGTTTGGACATTGAACATGTCTGAAGGTGCTCTCTAAACTCTCGAACCATTGCAGAAGTGCAGTCGCTCCTTGAGACCCAGAAAACTTTGATGGCTTAGCCGAGTTGAACGTCTTGAAGTTGCAGGGGGCATTATTGTTGTTGAGAGCTTGGTTACATTGAGAAACGATTTTCTGGATTGCAGCAGTCATTTGCTGTGTAATGACAGCTGCCAGCTCTTCAATAGATACCTGATTTTCGCGTCGTGGAGGCATTCTAAAAGGGGAAACAAGAGAGAAAACAAATGAAATGGCATTGGGTAAGAAAAGGATGTTACAATTACCGACCAAAATCATGGGTGATGGTCATTTGTTTGAACCACAAAGCAAACAAACGACACACAAAGGCTGAATCAAAGCAAATAGATCCTTATAATGTATCGCGAAGACATGCTCGCCTATAAGTGGACACCCACCCCAAGAGTTCCCAGGTAAGAGTGACTGGTCCGATTATGTGGATTTGTACGAATACTCTAGCCTTAGACAGAAAACTCAGGGTACATGCATTCACTCTTCCAGTTTGCACGTGTTCACACTATTTAGGACCCAAAACTTTGACGAGATTTTGAAAACTCGAAGGGGTTCAAAACCTTACAATAGAGGGTTCAAAACCTAGTAATCAATCATCCAAAAACAGATGATTAATTTTCAAAGCGGATTCGGAATTGATGTTCTCGTCGTGGTTATCACCTAAGGATAGGTGACGTGCATGTTTTAAGATCTAAACACAAGATAACTTGCGTTGGGGTCCTAGAAAGGTTATAGTCTAGGTCAAAGCATTACTAATAACCTAATTCCCTATAACCATTGGCTCTGATACCAACTTTTCTGTCACACCCCGACCACGTGAGACAACGAAACGTGGCGGAAACGTCGGGGAGTGTTGTAACAGAATTAATTGTTTCAAATCCATGGCAATTAAAGTTTCATTTTATTAATCAAACAAGAGAGTTTACATCGTTTTATACAAGAAACAAAGAGTACATAACACAAATTAACTAGTTCTTGCTTCGTTTTAAGTCACTAAGGTACAAGTCTGCCTAGGTGTATCTTGATCAATCCTATGCATCAATTCCTGAAAACACATGTGAAAATAGGTACGCCAGCATAAAAATGCCTGTGAGATACATAGGTTTTGTGAAAATAAGATTCATGACTTAAGTTTAAGAAAATGTTTTAATAAAATTTAGCCATGGACCTTGTAAATTGATTTGTTTTTGTAAATCATTTGAAAAGCAATAAGACCAGATGATATGTATAAATAAGAGAATAATGTATGGTTAAATGAATAACCAAGTAAAATGAGTTTGTATAAGATAAGTTGTTTGTAAAACAATGTCTTGTGAATAGTGTTATTTGTATAAAATGTTATATGTCTCAAATTGAAATGATTCAAATAATGCTACGATATGTAATACCATACAAACACTTATATATAGGAAGTACCAGCGGCGTATCCACCATGCTTGTGTCATATTACACACGCCTCGTTACTTAAATCACTTACTCAAACCAAACCATCAAGATGTAATGTTTAACAATTGTAGAAATGTTTAGGTATAGTCAAATGCCTATTGTCAAATGGTTCACATGGTTCAATCGATACAAATGGTTCACATAATATAATATAATGTGTTCATATGCTGGATGAGCATATGCAACAAATTATAATGTAAAACAATGCACTAAGTATGCACACAATGGATATACATAGCATGAAATGTAATGTAAAACAATGTACTAAGTATGCACACAATGGACATACATAGCATGAAATGTAATGTAAAACAATGTACTAAGTATGCACACAATGGGCATACATAGCATGAAATGTAATGTAAAACAATGTACTAAGTATGCACACAATGGACATACATAGCATGAAATGTAATGTAAAACAATGTACTAAGTATGCACACAATGGACATACATAGCATGAAATGTAATGTAAAACAATGTACTAAGTATGCACACAATGGACATACATAGCATGAAAT
This sequence comes from Helianthus tuberosus, assembly GCA_030545235.1. NCBI lineage: Eukaryota > Viridiplantae > Streptophyta > Magnoliopsida > Asterales > Asteraceae > Helianthus > Helianthus tuberosus. The sequence goes on from CM060362.1 coordinate 85,551,627, forward strand.
GTAATGTAAAACAATGTACTAAGTATGCACACAATGGACATACATAGCATGAAATGTAATGTAAATCATGTACTATAAATGTACTAATGAACATAACAAGTATATGATGTGAAAACATGGAAAGCATGAAAGTAACAAGTAGGCACATGTGTTTCACCCCAAAACAGTTTGAAAACAGTAAAAGAGGGGTCTATGTACTCACTTTAGATTGCTTAGAAGTCCTTGAGTAACAACCAAACAATGCTAGAGATCACGGATATCAAACGACACCTAATATAGGTAACTATGTTAATATACCGGACCTAAATCGGAGGATTGGATAAAATGAGGGTTCGTAAACCAAACAAGTATGGAGACTCGTGTAATATGGTTTAACAAAGCCTACATACTAAAATGAAACCTAACCTAAGTGCTTACGACCCATTACGACCCGTTTAGGTAGCTTATGCTACTTTAACGCGTCGTTCGCGTGAAACGCGTTCGAAATGCCTAACTAGTCCTATGATAAGTAAAATATGCCTTAAAATGTCTAATATTGTTGCCAAATCAGTTTAGATGTCAAAAGTTATGTTACATATGCTTAAAATGAATTTTGGCGTAAAAAGGGTATTTTGGTAATTTACCTAAGGCACATATACTACCTATCATACAACTAACTAAACGTCGTGACCATAAGGTATAACCTCGGAAGGTTATTCCCTATATACTATGGTCACCTAATGTGTTTGGTCGGATCCTAATGATCGACCAAACGGGTCGGGTTCGATAGTATAAGCGATTGTTTAGATCGCTTACCTTACGACCCTATATAAGCACTAAACTAAAAGTGACGAGCTAAGCATGTTAAAACATGCTTAACTAAGTTAGAAAACAAGTTTGGTATCAAAACAAACGGTTTTGATACCTAAGAGTAGTTTGGTTACAAAATACGCAAGAATGCGCATTTTGGCCGAAACTACGACTCGTCACTGAGCCTAGATAACGCGGTAATCAGTAGGTATAGTCACTAGGGACTATAACCATCGTGATTACGCTCACGTTATGAAGTTCAAACGAACTTTGCATTGACCATAAACTGGTCAACGCAGAAAGTCAAACAAAGTTTGACTTTTAACGCTAAAAGAATAAAAAGAACGAAGGAATACTTACAAAGGGTCCCCGCTAGTAAATCTTGATCAAATAGCTCAGGTATGAAGCAATGGCTTCAACTTAGAGCTTTTAGATCAGATTTGTGGGTTTTTAGAGTTGGGATGGATGGGTATTTATAGGAATCTTAGAACCGTTAGGATCGTTTATCGAATAACGTGCTTTGATCTCATCCGTACACTTGTTGAAAATGGTACACAAAATAGGCCCCTCATTATCCTGAAGAGGCAAGTGCAAATTGGTCCCTCATTATCCTGAAGAGGCAACATCTGTTTAAACTGATCTGCTGTTCTGGGGTTCCCTTACGGACCGTAAGGGTGATGGCTTACGGTCCGTAAGCCATTAACTTTGGCAGAATTACAATTTCAGTCCCTGCACCTTGTTTCGTTGCGTAACGGCATTTCTAACACCCGTCAATCCCAATTTCAAGCTCCATAATGATGTTAACACATAGGGAACATGAAATATGCTTGAAAACATCACGGATGTCGGTTCGTTTGGCCGTACGATTGCGTTGTTCGGTTAATTACGACGGGAGTCGTAACGAACGCAAAAACGATCCAAATTAAGCGACGAATGGATTTTTGACAAGCCAAACACTAAAGCATAATATTATAATGCTTACATAAATTTTTGGAGGTCCGGATGTATTCAGAACGTAAGATATGCGCGAAAGTGCAAACTTGTGCACTTTTTGACGCTTTTAGTCCCTGAATGACCCAAAAGTTTATTTTAGCACACCGAACCCCTCAAAGCCTATTTATAAGCTATTTAAAGGATATTTATGGTATGTTTAACTTATGGCCATGTTCCGGAATGTCTGTTACAGTTCAAATTGGCATACTTTCGCAGTTTGTCTACTTTAGTCCCTGTAAGCGAATTAACTTGATTTCGGCATACCAAACCATCCAAAACTTATTTCTAAGTTATGTATAGGTTATTTAAGGTATGTTAAGCCTATTTCACTATTCCAGAGTGTTCGTTGCATTAAACTGGTTATATTTACGCATCAGTGCGGGTATAACCTTCCAGGAAGCGATTTAGAGCCCGAAATCGAACAAGAATTGATATGTGCAAATGATACACATATTTGTACAAATCCCAAGTATGAAATACAATATCTCATTGATTTGGTATTTGTTTGATGGTCACGGAGGCACAGTTGTCACACTTCTTGGTCTCTTGGATACCATTCTTCAATCTTCATTCCTAGTGCAATAGCTACCACCGATTGTTAGTGAATCAACAGTCCACTTGAAGTTCTTAGGGCTCAGACACTCAAGACCTTAAGGTATATTATTCTTAATGTGTTAGTGTTTAAATCTTTTTATTTCTAGTTCATAATTAACCCACCAACCTGTGGGCTTGATCGTGTGAGTGCTGGTAGTGTTACTATTTTGTTTATCTGCCATGTCAGATCATTAAAAACTCAAGATCTCAAGCCTTCCATTTGTTTGTTAAATTTATACACTCTACTTCATTATTAAATCAAACTTTGTACATAGTGCGGTGGTTTAAATCCAAATTATTAAATATTTTAGGTAGTGGTTTAAATCCAAATTAAAGATGATTCATCTTGTGTGTTCAACTTCCAGCCATTAGTAATCATCAAATGAAAAGGAAAAGAGAAATAAAGCATAGTGCAGTTTCAATTATAAGTAACAATTCCCATATAAGTTGAGGATACCAACAGTTACTATAATAATTTATCTAACACAAAAATATGTTTGGCTAAAAAGTTCTAATGGTTTAGAAACCTGACCTAGAAAACTAATACTATGTTAACAGGTCATTGAATGTTTTTATGCCAAGTTTGATACTTTTTTTTTACTAAAACAGGTTTAGATTAATACATTTGTATCTTTAATGATGTTATGTATGTTATTAATACATGTTTATAATCTGACATATTACATTCTTTTTAGCGAATATCAATATGGAAGGAGAAGGAATAATAGGGTGTCATAGTTCAAATACACAGGCACATGATGATGGTGAACAATTTACACAAGATCAACAAGCAAACACTGGTCAATCTCAAGAACGTGATCAAAATACCCACGAAGGAGAAACGGTTAATGACAACAATCTAGTTGAGAAAAAACGGAAACTATCTTCACCGGCATGGGATCATTTCAAAAAGATAAAAGTGAATGGTGAAGAGAAGGCCGAGTGCAATTATTGCAAGGACAAACTAGGTGCGAAAGCTCAAATGGGACAAAACATTTACTTGCTCATATGAAGAGTTGTAAGAAAAGAAAAAATAAAGATATACGTCAACAAGTATTATCTGTGAATCAGGCAAAGACACAAGGACAATCAGATCTCTTTTGCTATAATTTTAATGCTGATACGTCACGAACTGATCTTGTCGAGATGGTAATTTTGCATGAGTATCCACTTGCTATGGTTGAGCACCATGGGTTTCGAAAGTTTGTGAGCGGTCTTCAACCTTTTTTTAAGGTTCCATCTCGAAACACTCTCAAAAGTGACATATTAAAGATTTATGAATACGAAAAGAAGAAGACAATGAGGTATATCTTATTTTATTAGATGAAATATTTATTATGTTATCTTTATACTAATAGTTATCTATTTAAGGATTTTGGAGAAGAATGCGAGTAGAATCGCAATTACCACAGACATGTGGACATCAAGCAATCAGAAAAAGGTTTTATGGCAATTACTGCTCATTTCATTGATGACAACTGGGAAATGCAAAGTCGAATCATGAGGTACAACATTGTTTTTATTATATATAATTGGCCTAATTGATTATTTAACTAATGTTTAAAGATTTGCTTTAGGTTTATCTATGTCCCTTGTCCTCATACCGCTGAGGTTCTTGCCAGAGTTTTGTATAAATTATATATATATATACACACACACACACACACACACACACACTTTTAGGTAGGTATATATGTATGTACATGCATAGAACGTAATACACGACAATTCTGATCGAAATAGTTATAGAAACATATATATGTATATGTGAACATATATATATATATATATATATATATATATATATACCATGATACTTTTACTCCGGTGGCTAAACTGGTTACCATTCGAACTCTCCTTGTTGTGGCAGTCAAGCGTGATTGGGTGATCCAACAACTTGACCCAAATAATGCCTTTTTACATGGAGATTTGGAGGAAGAAGACTATATGAAGATTCAACAAGGATTTACAAAGGAAAGAGAAACAAGAGTTTGTAAATTGAAGAAGTCCATTTATGGATTAAAACAAGCTTCTAGAAATCGGTATCACAAATTCACCGCGACTCTTCTTAATCTCGGTTTCAGACAACCAAAGGCATATTATTCTCTATTTATATAAAAAGCTGATAACGATTATGTGGATGATGTTATCATAGTTGGCAACATGTAAAAGATACAAGGTACAAAAGCATATCTTGATGAAAATTCATCATTAAAGACCTAGAGATGTTAAAACATTTTCTGGTAATTGAAGTGGCAAGAACATCTAAGGGTCTTGTTCTTAGTCAAAGTAAGTATACATTGGATATTCTTGAAGACAATGGCCTTCTAGGATGCCGAACAAGCTCATTTCCAATGGAACAAAACTTGAAACTCGACAAAGGAGAAGAAGATGACAAAGTTGATGCAAATAAATATAGAAGATTGGTGGGCCGACTGTTGTATCTGCAAGCCACTCGGCCTTACATTTGTTACTATGTGAATGTTCTTAGCCAGTTTGTTGCTGACCCAAGACAAAAACACATGGATGTTGCTACTGGGTGCTTTGATATTTGAAGGCCACATCGGGTCAAGGGGTTCTTTTATCGAAATAAGGAGGAACGGATTTAGTCACCTATTGTGAATTAGTTCGGTTGGGGTGTCCTTATACCAGTCGATCTAGAATGGGGTACTTACTTCTCTTGGGTGGTGCTCTAGTCTCTTAGAAATCCAAAAAGCAGTCTATTGTTTCACGATCCTCATCCGAAGTAGAATATCGAGCAATGGCAACAATAGTTAGCGAAATTCTTTGGGTTCGCTGGTTATTTTTTGAACTAGAGGCTTCTCTTGTCGGCCCAACACATTTATTTTGTGACAATCAAGTTGCCAGGCACATAAAAACAATCCATTTTTTCATGAGAGAATGAAGCATTTTGAGATGGATTGTTACTTTGTTCGTGAATGTGTTGATTCAAAGGAAGTACAACTAGTGTATGTTGATTCTTAATGTCAAATTGCAGATTTATTCACTAAGCCACTTGGCTCACAACACTTGAGGACCTTTGGGCGTTCGAGACTTACACGCTCCAACTTGAGGGGGTACAGGGATTTGAAGTTGATCGTCTTTCCTTATTGTTGTATTATTTATGGGTGTGGATAAATGCACCTTTATTTTAACTTTTCATACCTCATTTCCAAAAATATAATATTAGAACTTTTCAAATTCCATCCCTTTAGAAAGAAATCACAACAACTTGGTTGGGTCGGGTCTTGTCACTACTAGAAAAGAGGGTTTTTGTCATTAAACTTTTGGTCACAAAACGGTAGCAATTTCCTTATTGTCACCATTTTGCCACCAAAAACTTGGTGACAAAAACACTCGTGTCAATTGCCCTAATGCCACCAAATAGCCACTATTTTTATATTTTGCTACCAATTTTTGCCATAACAAAATTGGTCAAAATTATTTGCCACCGTTCTTGTTTGCTACGGTCCGCCTTGTTTGCTACCGAGTTATGACGATTTTTTTGCCACTTTTTTGCCACCATTTATCTACCAACCATTTGCTACCATTTTTCATTGAAAATAGGTGGCATTTAGCACAATTGTTGAATTATTTACTACCATTATTTGCTACCGTTTTGTGATTGCTTGATTTTTTTTTCATAAAAATTATATATCAATAAAATTACAAAATTATATAAAAAAGTCTAATAAGTTCACGAAAACCCAAAATTATATAAAACATCTATATTGGAAAAGCATATAAAACATTCGAATAGAAATGTCAACTAAAACATCATCAAATAACTAAAATTATCCTAATATGACAAGCATCGAAACATTCAAAACCAAGTGTTTATAGCCTATCTTCGAATTGTACTTGTTAACATAGCTTCAATTTGTGACATCCTATCGAGTGTAGCATCTTTATCCACTTTATCTTTTTCTTTTTCAGCCAACAATCCCGCAATAATTCCATTTAATCTTTCTTTTTCTTCATCCTTTTCCTTAACTAGCCCCACGATAACTAAGTTCAACTTTTCAATCTACAAAATAACCAATGAATTGAATCAAGAAGTCAGAACTGACGAAAACTTATAACGGGTCAGATTACAATTATTTGCTAAATGTATAACAAACTACATTAAATTATAGACTGCATACAATTCCAAAATGTATATACAAAGCGAAACTAATGGAATACCTAACTGTTTAGAAGAATTCGTCATTAACGTCTTCAACAAAATATGAATTTCATCATCCTTGGCCTCTCTCATGTTGTTCCACATCTAAAAATATGTAAATAGAAAAAGTTATTACAAACATTATCAACAAAAACTAAATGGGAATTAATAAAAATTCAGCATCATCTTCAATAAAGTTGTAAAGTTTTTACTTGATGCAATAATCATGAGAATTTGGTGAACGAGTGAAAGGAGTTCATACCTGGTAGCCTACACACTAGAGCTCATTAGTATTTTGGGCTTCACGACAAATGAACATTAATATTTTGTGATTATACTTGTTCAGGTAATGGTCACCACCTAAAAGAATTTAGTGTATCATAGTCACAGACAAACATAATCTTTAAAAATGTTACTATTACATAAACAAAATTACAGATTTTTGTAACTTAAAGTTTCCCCTACTCATTTAGGAGGTAACGAAGCGTATACGTTAGGAATATTGTAGTCATGATCCACCCTTGTTAGCATCATAATTATTGTGTGATAACATTACTCGCAGAGATATGAATAGGGCTGTTCTTTTTTATCCGAAACCCGAAAACCGACCTGAAATCGAAGTCACCCGAACCCGAATTAGAGAATAACCAAAAAACCCGAACCCGAACAACCCAAACCCGACCAACCCGAATGTCACACCCCGACCACGTAGAACAACCAGACGTGGCGGAAACGTCGGGGAGTGTTGTAACAAAATTATTGTTTCATAACCATGGAATAAATAAATTCTGTTTTATTAAATAAATGAACTCATTGTTTTAATACAATCAAATAAGTACAACTATGATCTTCCAAGTTTTAAAGTTGCTAAGGCACGAGTCCATCCTAAATGTAGCATGTATCAACAGTCATTTAAAGCAGTACCTGAAACATGTGTAAAAATAGGTACGTCAGCATAAAAATGCCTGTGAGATACATAGGTTTTGTTGTAATTAGGATTCATGACTTGTAAGTTTAAGAAAATGTTTAATAAAGTTTAGTCATGAACCTCGTAAATTGATTTGTTTTGTAAATCGTTTGAAAAACAATATGATCGGATGATATGTATAAATAAATGTAAGGTTAAATGAATAACCATGTAAAATGAGTTTGTATAAGATAAGTTGTTGTAAAACAATGTCTTATGAAAAGTATGTTATTTGTATAAAATGTTATATGAATTAAATTGAAATGATTCAAATAACGCTACGATATGTAATACCATACAAACACTTATATATAGGAAGTACCAGCGGCGTATCCACCATGCTTGTATCATATTACACACGCCTCGTTACTTAAGTCACTTACTCAAACCAAACAACCAATATAGAATGTTCATGTTTAAACCAATAGTCCAATGTTATTGTATAACTCAAGTTAAATGTAAACCATGTAATGTGTAAACAAAAGTTATGTATGGTAAGTAAAATGAGATTTCTTAAACCACAAGTAAAAATGTACAAAACAAAGTGTTTGAATAAATCAAAAGTTATGCTTTGTAAAATAATGTAAGGTTAAACGAATAACCTTATAGTAGCATATTAAAAGTATACTTTTGGATTTGTAAATAACATATTAAACTATGTTTTGGTTTCATAAATAACACATCAAAATATGCCTTGGATGTGATACATAACATATTAAACTATGTTTTGGTTTTGTAAATAACATATCAAAATATGCTTTGGATGATTAACAAAATATATATGTTGGTTTTGTACAATACCACACATGAGAGTATATCAAACTATACCTTTGGGAGTATATCAAAATATACTTTAAATGTGTGATTTAAGAATTCATTCAGACCTAGTGCATCAAACTACACCTTTGAGACTATAAGGATACCACAAAGGCAATCCCTATTTGGATGGAGAAACAAATTGGTTTCAGACATTCCATGACAACAGGAATGGGGTGTCTAGTCCTATAGCGCTATATCATACTACCAATCGGTCTGGTGAACATAAAATAAGTACAATTCAACATTTTATTTTATGTTCATTGAGAAATCAGTGTTTAAACCATAGATAGTCATTTAGTTTGTCAAATGATAAGTAATAACATGTATAATCAATTATACTTTGAAATCATGAAAATAACACATAGGTACACATGCTTCACCCCAAAACAGTTTGGAAAACAGTAAAATAGGGGAACTATGTACTCACTTGAGATTGCTCAGAAGTCCTAAGATAACCACCAAGCAATGCTAGAGATCACGGAATCAATCGGCACCTAATATAGGTAACTATGTTAATAAACCGGACCTAAGTCGGAGGATTTAGATAGAATGAGGGTTCGTAAACCAAACGAGTATGGAGACTCGTGTCATATGGTTTAACAAAGCCTACATACTAAATGAAACCTAACCTAAGTGCTTTCGACCCATCGCGACCCATTAAGGTAGCTTATGCTACTTTAACGCGTCGTGCGCGCAAAAGCGCACTCGAGACGTCTAACTAGCCCTATGACAAGTGTTATATGCCTAAACATGTTACATAATCAGTTATGTGACAAAATTTTAGGTTACATATGCTTAATTACCAATTATACATGAAAAGGGTATTCTGGTAATTTACCTAAGGCATATAAACTACCTATCATACAACTACTTAAACGAAGCGACCATAAGGTATAACCTCGGAAGGTTATTCCCTATATGCTATGGTCACCTAATGTGTTTGGTCGGATCCTAATGATCGACCAAATGGGTCGGGTTCGAAGGTATAAGCGATTTATTAGATCGCTTACCATTACGACCCTAGACAACGTGGTAATCAGTAGGCATAGTCACAAGGGACTATAACCATCGTGATTACAATCACGTTGCGAAGTTCAAACGAACTTCGCATTGACCATAAACTGGTCAATGCATAAAGTCAAACAAAGTTTGACTTTCGGACTCGAAAAGCAATAAAAGAACGAAGGAACACTTACAAAGGGTCCCCGAATGCTAATCTAGATCAAAATAGCTCAGGTATGAAACAAAGGTTTCAACTTAGAGCACATTAGATCAGATTATTGTGAGGAATGAGTGAAAATGTGATGGGTATTTATAGTTTTCGGTTCACCGTTAGGATCGTTTCTTGGAGAAGAGGGAATGATCTAGCCCGTACACTTGTCGGAATGTTGTGGTAACTGATTTTGGCCACCACAAGTGATTAACATGTGGCACTTGACCTTTGGAGAGTGTTTAAAGGCTGAAACAGGCTGTTAAAAACGATTTGCTGCATCTGGCCCCTGCTTGCGCACCGCAACACTCCCATTGTTGAGGTGCGCAAGGACCAGTTTGGCAGATTTGCAGTTTTGGTCCCTGTTGTGTAATAAGCTCATTTCTGACACGTTTAAGGCCCGTTAACCCCATTTCAAAGCTCTAAAATGAAGTTAAAGTATAGGGAACATAAAATGTGCTAAAAAATATCTCGGATGTCGGTTCGTTTAGCCGTACGGTTGCGATGTTCGGTTAATTACGACGGAATGCGCATAAGCGCGAAAAACGATCCAAATGGCGTGACGAATGGATTTTTCTTATGCCAAACACTAAAATAAAATATTTTAGTGCTTACATAAATTTTTTGGATGTCCGGATGTATTCAGAACGTAAGTTATGCGCGAAAATGCAAACTTGTGCACTTTTTGACGCTTTTAGTCCCTGAATGACCCAAAAGTTTATTTTAGCACACCGAACCCCTCAAAGCCTATTTCTAAGCTATGTGAAGGATATTTATGGTATGTTTAACTTATGGTCATGTTCCAGAATGTCAGTTACAGTTCAAATTGGCATACTTTCGCAGTTTGTCAAGTTTAGTCCCTGTAAGCGAATTAACTTGTTTTTGCCATACCAAAGCCTTTAACACTTATTTCTAAGTTATGTAAAGGTTATTTAAGGTATGTTAAGCCTATTTCACTATTCCGGAGTGTTCGTTGGATTAATCTGGTTATATTTACGCATCAGAGCGCGTATAATCCTCCAGAAAGCGATTTAAAGCTTAAAATCGAACAAGAGTTGATATGTGCAAACGATACACATATTTTTACAAATCCCAAGTATGAAATACAATATTTCATTAGTTTGGAATTTGTTTGATGGTTGAAGTGACACAGGTGTCACAGCGAACCTTAAATGGGTCGGTTATCGGGTCACTTTTTCCCAACAAAAAACCCGTACAACCCGACCCGAATAACCTGAAACTTGAAACCCGAACATCAGTTGTCTTTTTTTATAGATGCGATTTGATTTGGAGTGTTTTGTATTTGAAACATTAAGTTTTAAGACCTTTGAATATTATGATACCATATTGTTAAATGATGTTTGAATATGTGATGATATTTTTTTTAACAACATGATATATGATGATATTTTCTAGAAAAAACATTCTTTTTTTTTCATTTTACATCTAAACCCAAAAACCGAATAACCCGACCCGAACTAACCCGAACCCGAATAACTCATATCCAAACAACCCAAACTTTAAATGGGTTGGTTATCAGGCTTTTGTGTAATTTTTCCACAAATTGCCACCGAAAATAAAAAGGTGGCAAAAATTGCAACCACTTTGCTACCATTTCATGATAAATACACCTATTTTCATTTCCATGGCAAATCGGTGGCTAAATTTGCTACCATTTTTTTAGGTAGCAAAATTTTGGTCACAATTGCCTAATTTTTCTAGTAGTGTGTTGCTTCACGCCCGTACAGCCTCTTCGTAGAGAATTAATAGGGAGATTAGTAGGTAAACTTTTAATTCTGTATATTGTCAAGAACAATGGCTTCGAGTTCATCACTTTTTTAATGGAATCGATTTTAGTCGATTAGTAGGTAAACTTTTAATTATGTGTTGGTGTAGAATTAGCAGAGAAATTGGAGGAGTTACAGAGTAGCTATACATTGTTAACTAAAGGAAGCTTTAATATTGATTTGAGTAAACTGCCATTTTGGTCCCTAAGGTTTTTTTACTTTTGCCACTTTAGTCCAAAACTCAAACCTTTTGCATCTAGGTCCCTGTGGTTTCAGTTTTATTGCCATTTTTATCCAAAAGTGAAACCAGGTCATATTTTATCACACCCCAACCGGTGGCGGAAACATGGGGGCATGACACTAAGCGAAACAAATTGTCCATGAGTATCCATAACAACTATTCATTACCAGATAATTAAACGTCATGTCCCATACCACAACATATCCAAATAAAAACAGTTATTACAAATAATTGTCTAAAAAACAAATACTGTTCCGACGACTCAGATTTAAGCGTGACATAACTAGACCCCTAGCTTGATTCACCAAAGCACAACAATTCCTAGCATCTTAAGCACCTGTCACATATGTTAAAATAAAGTCAATACACATAGTGTAAAGGTGAGAATACAAGTTTAGTAGTAGTAATAGAGTTCGAAATCCTTTACGCATAACCAGCATGTAACATGTATATTGCGAAGCTAGTAGGTTATCGACAATGAAATATGCACAGACTAGACTGCGAGTTATAGAATGCGCAACACATATCACCACTGTGACACGTGAAGAGGTAACCTTAACAACCCCCGTCCACGACAGGTGCTGAGTCCAAACAAATAGTACTATCGTTGCTAAGGCGTCAGACAACAATCACTGTGCTAACATAATGTACAAGCATTCATCGAGCAACAAAAAACATGCAATAACGGTCAGCGTATAAATAGTGTTTGCGTTGTGTGTTCGATTATTATTTAGAATATGTAACGTATGTAGTACCCAAAAGTGCATAAAGCAAAAAGGGATCGAGTATACTCACAGCGATGGAAATGGATTGAAGGGAGCGCTAGTGTGATTAGCCTGAACAGTTAATGATAGCATAAGCGAAGAGCGGTGCGTAAAACGGTGAAAAGTGACCAAGTGTCGAATGGTAATCCGATCGGATGGCAATCCGATCAGATGGCCAGTCGATCGGATGTCAATCCGTTCGGATGGTCATCCGATCGGATGGCCATTCGATTGGATTGACATTCGTTGGTAAGGATGTGTTTGTGTATGATGGCTTTGAAGTTTTCGTTGTAGCATTTTGAAAACAGAGAAGTATCTCTACCCTTCAGGTCGATCGATCGAACGACAGTTCGATCGGATAGCGATCCGATTGGCAAGACACTTAGTGAGAACAAGTTCACAGCAGGATGGTTACTCGATCGGATGGAAATCTGATCGGATAGCAATCCGTTGGAAACTGTTGCCCTTTGATAATGATCAAGTACCAAAGTTCCAAATGTCACATGGTCGGATGGTCGTTCGATCGGACGGCAATCCGATCGGATGGCAATCCGTTCGACGTTCAGTCCCTTGAAAACTTGGAAATGATTAGGTGCCTGGAAGCTCAAATGCAATCTGATCGGATTGCAGTTCGATCAGATGGTGATACGATCAGACGACAATCCGTCCCAACGCATCTGATCGTCTTGAACTTGGTTATATTGAAAGTTTGCGGTATGTTCGAGACGGTTTGACAACGTATTAAACAACAGAAACCCCATCTTGACCCAAGTGATCCGATCGCACAGGAATCACCCTAGTCCGATCAGTTAACTGTTCGAGACGGTGGTTCATGCTTAACCTGAAATCAGTTGTCCCTTGGATAGAATTCAGATCTTGGACCAACACATCACTAAGAAAGAGTAGAAGGTCGGAACGAGCTCCGATTCTATCGGTTTTGAGTGCCTTGAGTGTAAAAGAGTTGAAAGAAAGTTGGAAAACCATCTTTCAATCCTTTCAACCATGAATATGTGTAGATCTATGCGAAAACATTGTTTAATCTTGTGGAAATCCTTCAGATCTAAGTTGTTCTTGGTGGAATGAAGCCAAACCTTGAAGTTCATAAGAACTCCATGATGACATCACCCTAGAACACCTCAAATCCGGTGATTTCACGGTTAAAAGTTAAGATTCAAAGGTGAAAAAGATGAAGGAGTGCGTGTAGATCATAGAAGTACCAAATTTAGGTTGAAAACTTACAAGAATCACTAGAAATCGAGAGAAAAGAGAGCTTAAGTGCGGCTGGTCGAGTGAGGAGCTGTCACATCACAAATGATGTGACTGGAGGGTATTTATAGGGTTTTCAAAAGAGGAAAGTACTGAAGTGTCGGATTGGTCACCGATCGGACGGCCACTCGATCGGTTGGCCACTCGATCCAAGTGTCCAGCGTGATGAGTTTTGTCGTTTCGTTTCGCGTGTTGAGCGTTGCGATGCGATTCGAGTGAGCGATACGATAGTGTTATCCATTAGTTACACAAATAACCTTACTACTATATCGAACATACAATCACTATAAATGACCTGCGTTTAGCGTTTGCGATTTGAGATTGCGATGCGATAGAATTGCGATTGCGATTACGATTAACACCTCAACATAAACATAACATAACATGCACAAGTAACACATAAAAGCACACACACGTAAAACAATATCCAGAACACATAATTCGATTTGCGAATGCGATAGCGATAAGTCGATTAGTGATTAAATATGCGGTTAAACTTTGATTATTAATAGATACTCCACATAATACAACTAAAACAAGTAAATAATAGAATTCGGTTACAAGTCATTAACGTACAATCAATAGCCAAGCAAGGAGTGACAGATCGCAATTAGCAATTTTTTTTCCTTTGACTTTGACTTTCCAAAAAGCGGGTTGTTACAGCCTCCCCTACTTTAGGAAATTTCATCCCGAAATTTAAGAAGTAGGCATAACAAACAGTTGCGGGTACTTCGCCTTCATGTCGCTTTCGAGTTCCCAGGTGAACTCGGCACCTCGTTTGCCTTCCCAACGAACCTTCACTATGGGAATGCGTGAGCGTCTGAGCACCTTGGTTTCTCGTCCCACGATCTCGACAGGGTTTTCCACGAAGTGTACTATTTCGTCCGTGATGTGCGATAAAGTGTCGTATATATTAGGTGTATATTTTAAGCCCTTTTTTTAACACTTATTTTAGCCAAGTTTTAAATTTATAAAACACGATATTTTACTAACACTAAACACACATATGGGCAAGTGCACCCATCGTGAGCGTAGTATAGCGTTGGTGAGATACCGAGGTCGTCCAAGGACACAAGAGCTTTTAGTACCGGTTTATCCTCAACGTCTAATCAAAATAAAAAGTTTAGAAAAATGTTTTAAACTAAGAAAAGTAAAAACTAACTAAAATGCTGAAAAATAAAAATAAAATAAAAACAGATAGACAAGATGAATCACTTGGTTCCGACTCGTATCTAGTATAACCTTTGATTATTTCTGCACTTTTGCACATAATTAAGAGATTATCTTAGTTATTGTAGTAGGCCCCTCTTTTGAAGGTGACGTTACCCTCACCCCAGTAGTTTGAGTCAGCAAGGATACAATCCTAAAAGGGTGGATTATTGGAAGATAATGAATTAAGTTATTAATGCAGTATTGTGGTAGGCCCCGCTTTTGGCGGTGACGTTACCCTCGGCTAAGTAGTCTGAGTCAGCAGGGATACAGTCCTAAATAGCTGGGTTATAGTATTAATAGTAGTTAACTTATGACGGGATCAAAGAGTTTGGACCCCCGCCATCCAATACCGTGAAGTATTGAAGGAGGTCCTACTAAATTTGACCCAGGTCCATTGCAGGACCTCTAAACGCTGAATAATGGCAAGACCTTTACCAAACCATTCCCTTAACCCCCGACCAGGTAGCCAACATACCTCCATATAGACCGTGGAGATATGAATGGTGAAAATCCTTTATTTTATATAGACAGTAAAATAATGCCAAGACACCACGGACAAACGATAAGGAAAGATCACCTTCAACATAAGTAACTAGTTATTAAAGTCATTAATACAAAACCAAATAAAAAGTGCAAAAGATTAGAAATAAAAAGTATTATACTAGACACTTTGTCTTCACCAAGTGATGTAAGAGACTTAGGAAAACATGGCCTTGATTGTCAAGAACTCTTACGATCAATCTTGGATCCCGAGACGACTCACACACTCTACGATGGACAATGGACAATGGATGATGGTGGTGGATGATGGTGTTGTGATGGTGGTGGGTGGTGGATGAAGTGTGAGAGAGGTGGTGTGCCAAGGGATGAGTTGAAATGAATCCAAGCACTCCTATTTATAGGCTGAACAGAGAGCTGGGCACGGCCCCGTGCCTGTCTGACACTCTCTCTCCTCAGTAATTGTAATTCGCAATTACAATTAATGCGCCTGCTGTACTTTCGACACGCCCCCGTGTCCGCTGGGCACGGACCGTGGTGGGCAATAGAAGCTTCTATAGGTTTGTCTTTTCTGCTGCTTCTTGGGCACGGCCCCGTGCTGGCTGAGCACGGGGCGTGTTCAGCCTTCTGCCTTCTCTATTTTGCTTGGGAAGGTGCCGTTGAGGGGCCGGGCAGTCCACTTATGTTCCTTTCTTTGTATTTATGTTGGAATTAGCTGTCTTTTTGCTTCTTTTGTGTTTTTGAGCTCATTTAATCCTGAAAATACAAAAGGAAGACAAAAACACTCTTTTTCCAATATTAGTACTTAAAAAGGGTTAGTTTTATGCCTTATTTGATGTAATTTATATGTTGCATTTTACACACATCAAATACCCCCACACTTGAACTTTTGCTTGTCCTCAAGCAAAACTCTTTAACATGTGGCTTACACTCCCAAATGGAATGGGTAGAAGAGAAGGTTTTGGGCTTGTCGTAGAGTGTCGGGATGTCCAAGATCTTTTTGGGTTTTATTTTTATTTATTTACAATCCTATTCGTAATGATTTATTTAGAACGTTTCATAGGAGAAATTACTTATTTGGGCATAACATGCTTTTTTTTTTAAATTTCATCTATATACAAGTTCACATACCTCACGGGAGAAATCACTCACACTCGGCCGAAGGTGTATTTTTAGTGAATCACTCGAGAGCGGCATGGAACTTATTCCTACCATAAGCTTGCCAAGCAATCAATCCTCCTCCTTTTTAACTTTTATACCTTTGTAAATATCAAGAGGACTTTGTGGGTTAAGGGTTAGGCTTGGGTTAAAGGTAGGTGGTTGGGATAGTGGTTAGTGGTTAGTAGAAAAAGGGCGAAAAGCGTAACAAGTGTCGGTTTTCGTAAGACTTTCTAATTTTGTAACTTTTTATTTTGATGAAGCTTTTATTCAAACAAAGTTATTTTTGATGAACTTGTTTGTTTATTTTCTTTTTGCTTCATCATCAACACATTTTTTTTTATTTTTTTTATTTATTTTATTTTTTTTGAATGATCATACGAAAAAGAACCGAACTTGTTACTAAAACAAAGGGTAAAAAAAAATTAAAAAAAAATTTTGGTGGGTAAAAGGGTTTTTGGTTTTGGGTGATGAAATGAATAGGTTTAGGCTCAAAGGGGCTAACTAGGGGGATTTTTGGGTAGGTGGTAAAAGAAAAAGAAAAATAATGGTGTAGAAATAAAAAGGGTTAGTCCTAATGCCTCCATCATTTACTTACTCGGGTTTAAGTTGATAAGGACCGGGAATGTATCGTCATGGCAAGTTCTAGAGTTGTAAGAACCAAGCGGCTATTCACACAAGAAACGAAAAATGAGCATTTAGTCTAATGATATGTAATTGTATGCTCAATAAAGGCTCAAAACTCACTTTTGTGGGAATGGGTTTTTATGTGATCAAGTATATATAATCAAATTTTAACTAAGTTTGTCATGCCTTTTCATAATTTTCTTATGTTGGTTCTTTTTATCACTACGCTATCGGTTGTAAATTTGTAAAAATATAACCTTTTTGAGAACTTGAATTTCCCGAGTTAAACCTAGACAAGTAAAAAAAAAAAAATTTTTTGAAAAAAATTTGGGGTGATTAGCGGTTCCAATGGAGTTTTGTGTAAGGCTTGTATTTAGGACTTGCAAAATTCAAGGTTTTAGCATCCCCCCCACACTTAAATTACACATTGTCCTCAATGTGTCCCAAAAATAACTTTTTAGGTTGATTAGATGTGTAAAATGGTGTTTAAAAAGCAAAAATTTTCTGTTACTGGGCGCTGAACACGGCCCCGTGTTGTCCGGGCACGGCCCCGTGTTCAAGTGCCAGTAACAAAATTAAAACAAGAGAAACAGAAGTCTGGACACGGGGGCGTGTTGGGTGAACACGGCCCGTGTCCAGGTACCTGAACTGGGCATTTTTCTGCAGGTGGTTCAGCACGGGGCCGTGTTGGTCGGGCACGGCCCGTGTTGAACCTTCTGAAATGGAGAGAATTGTCGGGTTGCCTTGTTCTTGTGCATGAGTTCATTTTTCTCGTTCCCCTTTTCATCCCTTACCACCATGAGTGTGTTTTATTCCTGAAAATTAAAACTAACTAGAAAACATAAAAATTAATCTAAATTAAACTAAGGATAGTTCCGCGGAATGCCTCCGTGGTGCGCCACGTTTATAAGGGTCCTTGGCTAGACCCAAAGCGGGTCATATGTCACCCAAGTGGGATGTATTGCATCCCATGTTACACCGTCGGAGAGCATCATCCAAGCTTGAGTCTATGACCTGCATGTAGTTGACCGGGTCTTCGTCCTCAATTCTTTTTCCACATTCAAACTTCACCTCCTTATCCCCAAACTTCAATGTTAACGTTCCGTCATTCATGTCTACCACCGCTTGGGCGGTGGCTAGAAATGGCCTCCTGAGGATGAGAGGGACATCGGTGTCTTCTTCCATGTCTAGGATGAAAAAGTCGGTTGGGAAAACGAAGTTGTCAACTTTTACCAACAAATTCTCAGCGACACCTTGTGGAAATTTGACGGATCTGTCGGCGAGTTGTATACTCATCTTTGTAGGGCTTGTTGTTCCTAGGCCGAGTCGTTTGAACATTGATGTGGGCATGAGGTTAATCCTAGCCCCAAGATCGGCTAATGCATTATGAACGGGAGATTCCCCAATCGAGCAAGGAATTGTGAAACTCCCGGGATCGATATTCTTTTGTGGAAGTTTGTTGAGCACTAAGGCGGAGCATTCTTCGCCTAAGTTAACTAATTGCAATGATTCGATTTTCCTTTTGTTTGTGAGGAAATCCCTCATAAATTTTGCGTATTTAGGCATTTGGGTTAGGACCTCGATAAAAGGAATATTAACATGCAATTGTTTTAGTAAATTTTCAAATTTAGCGAATTGCTCGTCGGTCTTTTGACGATTTAACCTACCGGGGTACGGAATTAGAGGAGTCTTGGTGGGCTCTTGAGTTGGTAGAGAAGCTTTTTCTGGCGCAGGAGGAGTCACAGGCTGGCTAGAATGGCTTCTTTCATTTGGCGGCAATGGAGCATCCTCGGGACCCACGGTTCGATTTCTTAATGTGATGAGATGTACTTGTGCCTTTGGGTTGGTTTCGGTATTACTAGGTAACACGCCTTGTGGTCTCTCGGAGAAATTTTGAGCTAGTTGATTTAATTGTTTTTCAACGTTTTGAATGCTAGCTTGTTGATTTCTAAAATTCGATTCCAATTGTTGAAATCGGTCCGAGTTTTTCTTTTCAGTGTCAGAGATGAGGCGAGATACAGTATCTTCAAGCCTTTCTCTTCCACCTTGTTGTTGAGAGAAATTTTGTGGTTGTTGAAAATTAGTTCGTTGGTTTTGTTGGTTACTACCATTGCCGGGATCTCTCCAACCAAGGTTTGGGTGGTTACGCCATCCTTGGTTGTAGGTACCCGTTGGAGGACCCGACGACCTAGGTCTATTATCAATGTAGTTTACCGTTTCTGTTTGTTCATCTAATTCTTTCATACAACTCCAATTTTCATGTGACCCACCACACCCTTCACAAGCCATAACCGAGGCCGTTTTTGTCATTTCTAGCTTTTTGATGTTTGAAGAGAGGGCCTCGATTTGGGCTTGTAAAGAGGTGCTTTCATCAACCTTATGGGCGCCCGGGGCAATAGATTTATTACCTCGGGGAGTGTGCCATTGAAAATTGGTTTGAGCAATTTCCTCAATTTGGTTATATATTTCATTTGGGCGACGATTACCTAAAAGTCCCCCGGAGCTTGAATCAAGTGTTTGTCTTGTGTGTGGCAACAACCCATTGTAGAAAGTGGATACTTGTTGCCACACTGCCAGACCGTGATGAGGACACTTTCTTAGAAGCTCCTTGAACCTTTCCCAAGTTTCATATAAGGATTCCCCATCCTCTTGTGAGTATGTATTAATTTCAGTCATTAATTTAGCCGTTTTAGCAGGAGGGAAATACTTATATAGAAACTTTTGGGCGAGTTCATCCCAAGTGTTTACCGAGCCCACTGGGAGGGTGTTAAGCCAAGCCTTAGCTCGGTCTTTTAGTGAGAATGGAAACATTCGAAGGCGGATGGCGTCATTTGATGCTCCATTGATCCGAAAGGTATCACATATTTCTAAGAAGTTAGTAATATGTAGATGGGGATCCTCGTCCGCAAGCCCGTGGAAGGTTGCGGAGTTTTGGAGCATTTGTATCAAATGTGGCCGAAGTTCGAAGTTATTGGCTTCGACATTCGGTGCATTGATAGCGGCGCCGAGATTGCCTACGGTAGGCCGTAGGTAATCCATAAGGGTACGTTGATCCGCCATTGGAAGTGGGTCCCCCGAGACTTTCTCTTGATTTTTGGCTTTAAGTCTTTTTCTGAGAAAGCGTTCGGGTTCTTCTAGAGGTTCTTTTATGTCTCTACTAGAACTGGAGCTCATGCACTACGTAGGAGGTTCAAATGTGGCGCCTAGGTTCCAAGTCCTGTAATAAAAACAGAAAAGAACGTTGGTCAGAATATTCACCACGGCCCCGTGCTCAGTGAACACGGCCCGTGGTCAGAGGCACAGTGATTGTTTTCTGGATTCCTGTTACTGGGAGTTAGACACGACCCCGTGTTGCACCGACACGGCCCCGTGTTCAGCTCTCTGTAACTCAGAAAATAAAAACTGCCAGTGATGATGCTGGGCACGGCCCGTGTCTGACCGGGCACGGCCCGTGCTGAGCGCTGCAGAAGCTGAAAAACTAAGAAAATCCTAAAAAAAATAAAAAGAAAAATAAAAGATGATTAGGCCGTTGATTCCTAACTTTCTTAAAATCCTTGTGTCCCCGGCAGCGGCGCCAAAAACTTGATGTGCGATAAAGTGTCGTATATATTAGGTGTATATTTTAAGCCCTTTTTTTTAACACTTATTTTAGCCAAGTTTTAAATTTATAAAACACGATATTTTACTAACACTAAACACACATATGGGCAAGTGCACCCATCGTGAGCGTAGTATAGCGTTGGTGAGATACCGAGGTCGTCCAAGGACACAAGAGCTTTTAGTACCGGTTTATCCTCAACGTCTAATCAAAATAAAAAGTTTAGAAAAATGTTTTAAACTAAGAAAAGTAAAAACTAACTAAAATGCTGAAAAATAAAAATAAAATAAAAACAGATAGACAAGATGAATCACTTGGTTCCGACTCGTATCTAGTATAACCTTTGATTATTTCTGCACTTTTGCACATAATTAAGAGATTATCTTAGTTATTTTAGTAGGCCCCTCTTTTGAAGGTGACGTTACCCTCACCCCAGTAGTTTGAGTCAGCAAGGATACAATCCTAAAAGGGTGGATTATTGGAAGATAATGAATTAAGTTATTAATGCAGTATTGTGGTAGGCCCCGCTTTTGGCGGTGACGTTACCCTCGGCTAAGTAGTCTGAGTCAGCAGGGATACAGTCCTAAATAGCCGGGTTATAGTATTAATGGTAGTTAACTTATGAGGGGATCAAAGAGTTTGGACCCCCGCCATCCAATACCGTGAAGTATTGAAGGAGGTCCTACTAAATTTGACCCAGGTCCATTGCAGGACCTCTAAACGCTGAATAATGGCAAGACCTTTACCAAACCGTTCCCTTAACCCCCGACCAGGTAGCCAACATACCTCCATATAGACCGTGGAGATATGAATGGTGAAAATCCTTTATTTTATATAGACAGTAAAATAATGCCAAGACACCACGGACAAACGATAAGGAAAGATCACCTTCAACATAAGTAACTAGTTATTAAAGTCATTAATACAAAACCAAATAAAAAGTGCAAAAGATTAGAAATAAAAAGTATTATACTAGACACTTTGTCTTCACCAAGTGATCTAAGAGACTTAGGCAAACATGGCCTTGATTGTCAAGAACTCTTACGATCAATCTTGGATCCCGAGACGACTCACACACTCTACGATGGACAATGGATGATGGTGGTGGATGATGGTGTTGTGATGGTGGTGGGTGGTGAATGAAGTGGGAGAGAGGTGGTGTGCCAAGGGATGAGTTGAAATGAATCCAAGCACTCCTATTTATAGGCTGAACAGAGAGCTGGGCACGGCCCCGTGTCCGCTGGGCACGGCCCCGTGCCTGTCTGACACTCTCTCTCCTCATTAATTGTAATTCGCAATTACAATTAATGCGCCTGCTGTACTTTCGACACGCCCCCGTGTCCGCTGGGCACGGCCCGTGGTGGGCAATAGAAGCTTCTATAGGTTTGTCTTTTCTGCTGCTTCTTGGGCACGGCCCCGTGCTGGCTGAGCACGGGGCGTGTTCAGCCTTCTGCCTTCTCTATTTTGCTTGGGAAGGTGCCGTTGAGGGGTCGGGCAGTCCACTTATGTTCCTTTCTTTGTATTTATGTTGGAATTAGCTGTCTTTTTGCTTCTTTTGTGTTTTTGAGCTCATTTAATCCTGAAAATACAAAAGGAAGACAAAAACACTCTTTTTCCAATATTAGTACTTAAAAAGGGTTAGTTTTATGCCTTATTTGATGTAATTTATATGTTGCATTTTACACACATCAGTCCGCTTGTAAATCCTCGAGAGGGACATGTAATTCCTGGTCGGCTAAGCACTTTCTGAGGTTCGAAACGTGGAAAGTCGGGTGGACGTTACTCAGTTCCTCTGGTAGTTCGAGTCTGTAGGCCACTTTTCCAATTCTTTCCAAAATTTTAAAGGGTCCAACATATCGAGGCGTGAGGTTTCCTTTCTTGCCGAATCTAATCACTCCCTTCCAAGGTGCAACCTTTAGGAGTACGTGATCGTCAACGTCAAATTCAAGAGGCTTGCGGCGTCTATCAGCGTAACTTTTCTGTCGGCTCCGATCTTTCAATAGATTGTCTCGAATTTGGAGGATTTTGTCAGTCGTTTCTTGCAACAGCTCTGGAGCGGTAATTTGCGCGTCTCCGATCTCGTGCCGTACAATAGGCGATCGACAATTTCTTCCGTATAAAGCCTCAAATGGTGCCATTTGTATACTAGAATGATAACTGTTATTGTACGAGAATTCGACCAAAGGTAAGTGCACGTCCCAATTACCACCAAAATCTATGACACACGAGCGAAGCATGTCTTCAAGGGTGCGAATCGTTCTTTCAGTCTGAACGTCAGTTTGGGGATGGAAAGCGGTAGTTAGATTAAGAGTAGTACCGAGAGCAAATTGAAACGTTTCCCAAAGACGCGAGGTGAACCGACCATCGCGGTCAGAGATGATGTCACGAGGCGTCCCGTGTCGAAAAATGATCTCATCGGTGTAGATTTGGGCTAATTTTTCTACCTTAAAGTATTCTCGTATCGGCAGGAAGTGAGCTTACTTGGTCAAACGGTCACCCACAACCCAAATGCTTGTAACACCCCGAAAACGGGTTTGGTAGTCAAACCACGTGAATACTAAAAGACGGATAAAATACCGTTAATGGTAAAACTAACCCGGCGAGTATTAGGACTTAAACAAATAATCCTAATATTAATTAAAAAGGAAAATAAATGCTTGAGGAAATAAAGTTACGAAAGGCCCGAGTTAACGGGACTTAAAAACATAACGGGTTATAACTTCCCGAACCCGCTAAAGTAACAAGGAATAATTAACCTAGTTAGTAGCATGTGATTAAGTGACTAATGGTGAGTTATAGCTTCATTTGATCAAAAGGAAACATGAGGGACTAATATTGTCAAGTGGGAAACTTGTTTTATTAAAACAAAAGTTAAACACCAAAACACACACTTAAAGTGTGTGTTCTGGTCGAGATATCCACAGGAGCCAAGAACATCTTGAGCTCAAAACCCTAACAGGCACAAATCAAGAAAATTGGAAGGGCAAATCAAACCCAAATCGAAATTCAAGCACATATTCGTGATCACCAAGTCAAGGGGATCTTAAGGTATGTCGAATTTCTAACATTCATGAAGTTGTAAAAAGTTGATAATCATCCTAATCGCGAATTAGGCATGGATTAGAGAAGATAGGGCTAGATTAGTGATGTATACTTGCTTAGGAACGAAACCCTAAGTGAAAATCATACATAACATGCTATGAATTGAAGGATTTGATGAATTAACACACTTAGATAAGTGGGTTTTAATGTTATGATGATTTTAATGATATAACTATGCTTAGAATCAACATGCATGATAACAAATAGAAGGTGTTCGATTTAACCATGAATTTGGGTATTTGTTCATACATGATTGAAATGGGTTTTGAATATTATGATGAAATTTGGTAGCCATATTCATGTAACTAAGTGTATGAGATCATGTTATCTACTAATTGATAGATAGAACTTGATTTTATTAAATGTTTGGATGAATGCTAGTAATAGGATGAAATGGGGTTTTCGCTCGTATATGAGAGACCCTTAGTTCTTGCGAAATGAATGAACAAACTAGCTTTGATAATTGCTCGAGCTAGTTGAAGTGTTGAAAAGACAGTGGACTTAGTTAGACCTTTAGTTAAAACGGGGGCCTAAAAATAATGCCTACCGGGTAATTATTGGAATGCTTAAACTAGTTGTCGAACTTGAATGTGCATCTTATATGCTAAGGGGCGTTTGACTTTTAGTAGTCAAACCGACCATTAATAAGATCGAATGATAATTTTGATAGAAAAATACGTAAGGTGGAATAGTTATGATTAACAATGACTAAAGTAACCATCTTATGAAATATGATGATAGTTTGACGCCTAACAAGCTAGGTGGAAGCTTGTTGAGGAAGCGGGTCAAACGGAGCGAGTACGGAAAGAAAAGCGTGGCATGGATGCAAGGTAAGTATATCTTACACTAGTCATATATTTTAGAATATTCTTTTGTCGTATTAATTACGTAAAAGATAAATACCTAATTGAGATATAGTGTTTTGGCGTGTAGTCGTACGGAACAAGGTAATCAAATATGATAAGAAAACATAGTGATGGCTAAAAATGAGTTAAATCGGTAATTCGATCATATTATGACGAATGAAATATGTACTTTTAATGGTTATCATATAAGTTAAATCATAATAACCATTAAGGGCAAAATAGTAATTTGACAATTTGACGATGGTAATTGGTCATTTAGACCAAACGGGTCAAAAGGTGAAATTATCACCCTTTGACAATATCGACTAATGGGTTGTCAAGTTGTATGATTTTAGGAAATAAATAGCACATGGATGCTTACATCGCTATCACTTAGCAGCCACTAAGGAAAGGTATTGAAATAGGTCAATATATTGATCCGAGCCAGGTATGTATAATGATACAACTCATCATGTAGAATTTTGAGTTCTATAAGAGTTAGACAAGGTTAAAACATAGATATTTGGTTATCTTTTACGTAAACCGAATAAATTTAGTTACGATTATAACGTTTTAGAAACATAATGGTTTCTAAACAAGACTATAGTTAAAAGTCGGATTTTTGGGTCAAACAAGTACTAAAAGTCCTTCGTCGTAAAAGAAGGACTAAAAATTGACTAAAATGCCCTTGTAAGCGAAATTGAGCAAACGAACCATAAAGGTTGTTTTGAAATAAGTGATAGGATGAAATAAATATTTCGAATAAGTATGAAAAGCGAAAGATGTAAAATATTGGTCAAATGACTCTATAAAGAGTCTTTGTCGTAAAATAATAATTTGAAGGGTAAAATTTGTAATATATAAATCACCACATTGAATCCACCACAAATATAGTTGTGGTGGGAGGTCATTTGATAAGAAATGTGGACATATGTATTTAGAAACGAATGAAAGCGATTGGTGCTTAAAATATGCTTAAATACCCTTAACGGTTCAAAATAAGCATATGAGTGAAAATGGGATTAAGAAGGTATATGAACCTGTAATTGGAACCTAATATGTTAAACATCATTGAATTTAATAGGTTTATGAGAAATAAGGGTCAAACAAACTTGTTTGTTTGATATAAATCGAATGGGTCAAAACTTGGTAAAAAGGGTAATAAGCCGAAGACTTAAAAGTCTGAAATTTTGTTAAACCGGATGTTGGATTTTGACTCCCTAATGTGGAGAATCAAATTATAATCACGTAGGAAGAAACGGTAGGTCAAACGGACAAGCGGATCAAAAGTTATGAAGGTTTCCGTTTTAGAAAACGGCGAAACTTGGAAAATCCTGCAGAGGCCACCATAAGTTACGGTAGCTACCGTAACTTACGGTAGCCTTTAAGTCTTTACGCCAGACATCCCCTATTTTACGGTGGAAGATTTGACATTTAGGGGCAACCGTAAATTACGGTAGCCACCGTAATTTACGGTGGACCCTGCAATGTAATGTATTTTAATCAGTTTCGTTTCCCGGACTCGTTTAAACGCGTTTAAAACCCCGTATGACTAAAGTATTTCATGTTTATGAAATGTAGGTACATTTAGAATGCTGGAAGACGATCAAGCTCATCGAAGAACCGAACACGATATAGACTCATGCTTCCGCACTTGGTCACGTTGTAAATTTTTAAACGACGAATTCGTTCACGTTATGTTGAATGACTTATGATTGTAAAAGTTTTAAATAAACCCTCATTTTTATAGTATGTGTAGTCTTAACTACACACCTAATTGCTGGTAATTACATATAAAACCGTTAAATAGCAACTAGGGTGTTACAATGCTATCATGACCTGATTGAGTACGCGGAAGTTTCGTTATGAAGTCTGATGTGTGTAAAATGCAACATATAAATTACATCAAATGAGACATAAAACTAACCCTTTTTTAGTACTAATGTTGGAAAAAGTGTGCTTTTGTCTTCCTTTTGTATTTTCAGGGTTAAATGAGCTTAAATGAACAAAAGAAGCAAAAATACAACCAAATCTAACAATAATACAAGAAAAGGAATAAACGTGGCATGCCCGACCCCTCGACAGCATCCTCCCAAGCAAAAACAAGACAACAGAAGGCTGAACACGCCTCGTGCCCAACGACACGGGGGCGTGCCCAAGTGTCTGCAGAAAGGACAAAGTTATAGAAGCTTCTATTTCCCAACACAGGGGCATGCCCAGTGGACACGGGGCCGTGGTGAACGCTAAGATTCGCATAATCTAAGCAAATCTTGATAGTACAGATACGCTTCTGCACACGGGGCCGTGCTCAGTAGACACGGGGGCGTGGTCAACTAATACAGACAAACTGCATTAAATGAAGAAAGAGAAGATGGGTGGACACGGGGCCATGCCCAATGGACACGGGGCCGTGTCCGGGCTTCTGTGCAGGCTATAAATAGGGGTGCTTGGTTCACTTCAAAGGCATCCCTTGACAAACCACCTCTCTCGCACTTCACCCACACTCCACCACCATCACAACACCCATATCCACCACCATCATCCATCATCCATCATAGAGTGTGTGTAGTAGTCTCAGGATCCAAGATTGATAGTAAGAGTTCTTGACAATCAAAGGCCATGTTTGCCTAAGTCTCTTACATCACTTGGTGAAGACAAGCATTTAGTGTAATACTTTTGTTTTTTAATCTTTTCGCACTTTTTATTTGGTTTTGTATTAATGACTTTAATAACTAGTTTCTTATGTTGAAGGTGAAACTTCCTTATCATTTGTCCGTGGTGTCTTGGCGTTATTTTACTGTCTATATAAAATAAAAGATTTACACCATTCATATTTCCACGGTCTATATGGAGATATGTTGGCTACCTGGTCGGGGGTTAAGGGAATGGTTTGGTAAGGTTCTTGCCTTGTTCAGTGTATAGATCCTGCAAGGACGTGGGTCAAGCTTAGTAGGACCTCCTTCAATACCCACTGGTATTGGATGGCGGGGGTGCGAATTTCTTGATCCACTCATATGTAAACTACTATTAATGCATTAACCCGGTTACTTGGGATTGTATCCCTGCTGACTCAAACCACTTAGCCGAGGGTAACATCACCTTGAAAAGAGGGGCCTACCACATTACGCATTAATAACTTAATTAATTATCTTCCAATAATCCAACCCTTTAGGATTGTATCCTTGCTGACTCAAACTACTGGGTTGAGGGTAACGTCACCTTCAAAAGAGGGGCCTACTACTATAACTAAGATAATCTCTTAAAAACTGCAAAAGCGCGGAAAACATCAAAGGTTACACTAAAGGCGAGTCGGATCCAAGTGATTCATTTTGTCTATCTGTTTTTATTTTTATTTTCAGCATTTTTAGTTAGTTTTTATTTTCTTGTTTAAAACTTTTTTTCTAAATTTTTGATTTGATTAGACGTTGAGGATAAACCGGTACTAAAAGCTCTTGTGTCCTTGGACGACCTCGGTATCTTACCAACGCTATACTACGCTAACGATGGGTGCACTTGCCCATATGTGTGTTTAGTGCTAGTAAAATATCGTGTTTTATAAATTTAAAACTTAACTAAAGTGTTAAAAAGGGCTTAAAATATACTCAAAAACTTATAACACGACACGCACATCAAGTTTTTGGCGCCGCTGCCGGGGACATAAGGATTTTAAGAAAGCTTAAAATCGACGGCCTAATCAGTTTTTCAAAACCTTTTTAAAACGCACGCATTTTTCTGCATTTTAGTTAGTTTTTGCATTTACAGTAGCCTGAACACGGGGTCGTGCTGCGCATTTTTTTTCAAAACTCCCAGATACAGAGTCTGAACACGGGGTCGTGCTCACTGAACACGCCCCCATGCTGCACAAAAGCAGATACTTTTATTAAAACGCCCAGATACAGAATCTGAACACGGGTCGTGCTCATTGAACACGGGGCCATGTCTAGCCTCTGTTTCCGTTTTTATTTTTGCTTTCTGGTCTCGAGACTATGTTGTGGTCTGCTGAGTGATTCTTATGGATCAATACTCAGGAGGTTACAACTACACCTATGAGGAAGATGATTATAGGGAAGACTATTGCACCATTTGTGGTAACCCTCACTCGGTACAATATTGTGACTTATTTCAACCATCCACTTCATACACCTACTATGAGGAACCCAGGTATGAGCCATCAACTTCATACACAACCTATGAAGACCCAAGGTATGAACCTTCTCCCTCATACTCATATTTTGATGAACCAAGGTATGAACCTCCATACTCATACTTTGAGGAACCAAGATATGAGCCTCCACCTTCATATGCTTATTATGAGGAACCATGGCGTGAACAACCCACCTCATATGAGTATTATGAAGAACAAAGTTACGACCCTTATCCATCATATACTTACAATGAGGAACAATGGTGTTAACCATCTACTTCATATGAGTATTATGAGGAGCCAAGGATCGAACATCCGGATTCAAGCTTTGAGGATCCAGATCCTTACTCTATCACCCACATAGCCGATAAGATAATAAAACACATTAAAACTATCGAACGATGCATAAAAGAATCTCACGCAAGGGAAGAGGAGTCTCGCGCAAGGGAAGAATTAACTCGTAAGAAAGAAGAGATAGTTGAAAATGTAAAAATGGAAGAACAAATAAATGAAAAGCCGACACATGAGTTAAACAACGAAAAATGTGAGTCCGACAACGTTAAAAACCAAGAAAAGTCTAATTTTGAAGAAATTAATCTCTTGTCACCTTCTTTCGAAAATCATTGTTTAGTACCCACTCATGCTAAGTTTTTAAAAGAGTTAAACACTAACACTAAAATTGACGAAACAGTAAGCATTAGGTTAACAGATGATCAAACTACGCTAATAAAAGAAGATCCATTTGAAATTAACATTACACCGGTTCCATGTTTTTTTCAAAACTCCTTTATTAGTAATATTACAATTGATAAAGATCTTTGTGTTAATATAATGCCAAATTACATTTTCGAAAAATTAAATATTGGTGATTTTTCTCCACTTCAAATACCCATTTTTCTATCTAATCGGAAAGTAATAAAATCAATAGGGGTAGTTGAGGATGTCTTGGTTCAAACAAATCAAATGGTAATCTCAACCGACTTTGTCATCCTTAATGACGCTCCTCTAGTGTTGGGACGACCTTTTGTAAAGACCCACGAAGCCTTGAAAAACCGGAAGCACAATAACTTATCTATTCAATTAGGGGCATTTAAGAAAAGTGTTGATCTTGAGCGTTCAATGAAAAATCCATTCGGCAATAATGATCCCCTAATTGAAGATGAGGATGAACCACCCGATACAAAAGAAATTGACCACTTTGTTGAAGAAGAGGTCGCCATAGAACAAACTTTTGTGGTTCTTGATCGAAATGAGCAACCAAATAAGGAGTCTCCTAAAGACCCACCGAGCTCAAAGAACTTCCAAAAGGTTTGGAATATGCTTTTCTAGACAAAGATGGTAAATCACCTGTAATTATTTCATCAAAATTAACTAGTTTAGAAAAAGAAAAATTAATTAAACTTTGAAAGAACACAAAAATGCGATCGCTTGGAAGCTTGTAGATATTAAAGGCATAAGTCCTTCCATGTGCACACACAAAATTTTAATGAACGATGACTATAAATCGGTAATACAACCACAACGTAGAGTAAATCCAAATGTCCAAGAAGTGGTTAAAAACGAAGTCATCAAATTACTTGACGCCGGACTCATTTACCCAATTTCTGATAGTCCTTGGGTAAGTACCGTCCAAGTAGTGTCACGACCCCCGACCACACCCTGGACGAGAGCCGTGAACAGGCAAGTGGTTCCGATGGTTATTTTAAAAACATTGCAGCGGAAATGTTCATCAGGACCGTGAGTTAGGAAAAATATCAGAGTTTAGAAAACACCGGATTTTATTTATTAAATAGATGGAAAGAAACTCATGTTTTACAAAGGTAGCTTTAATATGGGATAAACTTGAATATATGAAACAACATTTAATTTAATTTAATTTATTTGATAAAATAAGCCACTTTTTTAAGCCTTTCGGTGCCGTATCACATCTCTTATTCCGATCTACCGTAATCACCTGAAACGCGTTTTAAAAAGATTTGGTCAGCAGGAAATACTGGTGAGTTCATTCATTTTGGTACAAAAACACATTTGTTATAATTTACAGCATTAAGGGTTTTTATATTTGCCCCTATCTTATAATTAGCTGGTTCAGCTGTCACTCGACCGGATCTATGACTGTGGACATATCACTAAATTAGGCTCGCCCACCTAAAGTGATAAATCGTTAGTAGTAATGTGCACAAAACCCCCACATACTGCCAGTAATTAAAGATTAGCAAAGACTTAATCACTGCAAAGTATAACTGGAAAACATTTAGGGTTTTGTAAAGTAATTTGATAAAAAGAGAATGACTCACCTTGTTAGCATATAGTCTTGATTAAACAAGCAACTTGATTCTAAGCATCTACTTTATAGTTCTGAATCTTCTGATGATTAAGCATCCATTTTGATTGTAAGTGTATAGTGCAGAATTTCGGGTAGTTAAACATTTAGTTTAACAGAGTGGAATACGTATTAGTGTAAAACCACATCAAACCTAACGACGGTCACTAGATCAGAACCTTAACGAAATTCACAAGGTATAGTCTTGTTTAGACAGCACTTTGGCATTCGTTTCAGAACGAAATTCACAAAGTATAGTCTTGTTTAGACAGCACTTTGGCATTCGTTAGTTGGTTCCCGAATCGATCGGACAGAATATCGCATCGGTGATTATTGGTTAGAACACCAACGTATAGAGAGAAGAATAGAAGAAATGAGCAAAGCAAAATGAATCCTAAGCTTCCTATTTATAGGTAGGAAATATGAAATTTCCAAAAAGTTTCCTATATACTTTTCTAGGAAGTTACCTATACATTTTCTAGGAAGCTTCCTACCTACATATATATCCTCTTACACCTTCCTAGCACCCTCCTTTGATATTATCTATCTCATATATATTTATTTTCATGTATATCTATCTAGGTGTTTAATTTATTTAAATAAATTTTGCTTAGCTTAATTAATCTTGCTTAGCTTAATTAATCTTGCTTAACTTAATTAATCTTGCTTAGCTTAATTAATCTTACTTAACTGATTAATTAATCTTAATTAATCTTAATTAATTAATTAATTAACTACTTAACTAATTAATTTATCTTAACTCTTATAATTTGCTTAGTCGATTACTTAACTTAATTAGCAGATTAATTAATCTACTCAACTAGCTTAACTGCTAAGTTTCCTTAACAACTAAGTGTACGTAATTAGTAAGTTTACTAAGTTTATTTAATTGCTAAGTTTACTTAACTATTAAGTTTACTTAGTTGATAAGTATTCTAGCAGCTCCCTGATTACGAGTTCTAATTTCTAGACACAATGGAACTCGTATTAGTGTATTAACTTAATTCAACTTTAACGATAATCACGAGATCGAAACCCTCACAATGAATGACAAAGTATAGCCAGATATTGGTAGCACTTAAACATCCATTGGATCGGTTTTAATCGATCGGATAAAGTATCGTACCAGTGATTAGAGTTATTATCCTAATACGGGCAGAGTTTCGGGATTTAGAAGGTATAATCTCGAGCTACTATTTGCTATAATAAAAGCTGAAGGAAAGAAAATAATTGAGCAGTTTGAAATCCCCAAACTTCGTCCAATTTAAAACTGCAATTTAGGTCTCTCGCGGCCCACGTAAACTTGAAGGGGGATCCTTCGCGGCCCGCGAGGACATAAAGGCGGCAGTAGGGTTTGCTGATTCATCGGTGGTCTTGACACGTGGACGACACGTGTCCCTTAAGCTTATCCGGAGAGTTGCAAGGCTGTCGCGCCCCGCGTAAGCCTTGCCTAATTCTTACGCGGCCCGCGACAGATGGATAAATTTGAATTTCTTGATTTTTCATAAGGATTAGGGTTTTAGGGGTCCGGGTTTCCACTTACGAAGTATTTTAGGACATTTTTGCAGGTCCTTACAAGTAGTCCCAAAGAAAGGAGGTATGACGGTAATAACTAATGAAAAGAATGAATTAATACCAAAGAGAACCGTCACAGGATGGAGGGTATGTATAGATTATCGTTGATTAAATGAGGCAACTAGGAAAGATCACTTTCCTTTACCTTTTATTGATCAAATGCTAGAAAGATTATCCGGTCATAAATTTTATTGTTTCTTAGATGGTTTTTCAGGGTACTTTCAAATACCGATAGCACCCGAAGACCAAGAAAAGACAACATTCACATGTCCCTATGGAACTTTTGCTAATCGACGCATGCCTTTTGGTCTATGTAATGCCCCCGCAACCTTTCAACGTTGCATGGTGGCCATCTTCCATGACATGATAGAAAAGACAATGGAAGTCTTCATGGACGACTTTTCTATCTTTGAAGATTCATACGACCAATACCTCTATAACCTTGAACGAATGTTATCCCGATGTGAGGAAACGAACCTCGCCCTTAACTGGGAAAAATGCCATTTCATGGTAACGGAGGGAATAGTACTCGGTCACAAAATCTCAAGCGAAGGAATGAAGGTAGATCGAGCCAAAATAGACACTATTTCTCGATTACCACCCCCATCCTCCGTTAGAGCTATCAGAAGTTTCCTAGTGCATGCCAGATTTTATAGACGATTTATCAAAGACTTTTCCAAAATCTCAAGGCCTCTAACAAAATTAATTGAAAAGGATGCCCCTTTCATCTTTGACAAGGATTGCAATCAAGCATTTCTAACCCTAAAAGAAATGCTAGTCAATGCACCTATCATGATAACGCCTGATTGGAAATTACCTTTCGAAATCATGTGTAATGCAAGTGACTTTGCAGTTGGAGCCGTCTTGGGACAAAGAAAAAAATACCGCACGAAAGGTATTTGATTCAGGATTCTATTGGCCAACCATTTACAAAGACACCCAAAGTCTTGTCAAGACAAGTGACGCTTGCCAAAGAACATGTAATATTTCTTCCAAAAATGAAATGCCACAAAATGGCATTCTTGTTAGTGAAATTTTTTATGTGTGGGTACTCGACTTTATGGGACTTTTCCCACCGTCAAAAGGAAACAAATATATACTTGTGGCGGTAGATTACTTGTCTAGATGGGCCGAGGCTGAGGCACTTCCAACCAACGATGGAAGAGTCGTGGTAAGATTTCTGAATAGATTATTCTCTCATTTTGGAACACCAAAAGCTTTAATAAGTGATAGAGGTACCCATTTTTGTAACCATCAACTTGAAAAAATCTTAACAAGGTATGGGGTCTATCACCGGGTCTCAACGGAATATCACCCTCAAACAAACGGACAAGCCGAAGTGACTAATAGAGATTTAAAAAGAATACTTGAAAAAACCGTAGGGTTAAATAAAAAAGAATGGGCCGATAAATTAGACGATGCTTTATGGGCTTTTCTAACAGCGTACAAAACAACAATTGGTACAACCCCATATAATCTCGTCTATGGAAAAAGTTGTCATTTGCAAGTAGAAATAGCACACAAGGCCTACTGGGCAATTAAAAATGTAAACTTAGACTTAGAGGTTGCAGGTAAAAATTGATTTTACCAATTAAATGAATTAGACGAGTTAAGGAATTATGCATACTCTAACTCCGAAATTTATAAGAAAAGAATGAAAATTTTGCATGATAAACACATTAAACCTTATGAATTTTAAGTAGGAGATCAGGTTCTATTGTTTAATTCACGACTTCGATTATTTCCTAGTAAATTAAAGTCTAGGTGGTCAGGACCTTTTTCCATCACCCATATTTTCCCACACGGTGCAGTCGAAATTAAATCTCGGAATGGAATTCCATTCAAAGTCAATAGTGAACGGCTAAAGCTTTATAAAGGATTCATTGAGGATGAAGATGAAGAAATCTCGCTTCAAACTGTCGAAGAATGAAACAAAGGTTTAAGCATCAACATCATACCTGGTAAGTTACGAACAATCGGGAGAACATCTAAATCGGTAAGATTTCTAAAACCAAGTTTTGGGAACAGGGCACTCACATGAGCACTAAAAAAATAATTTTGCCCACCCACGGGGCCGTGCTCAGCGAGCACGGGGCCGTGTCTGCGCAACTGTCGGGATAAAACCCCTTTTTCAAAACAGTTTCTTCATTCCACATGCCCCGTTTCCCCAAATGCTCTCTGGTTCCGGTGATTTTTTTTTTTTTTGCAAATTTCGACATTTCCCCTTCTTCTAACAACGTCAAGGTATGATTCTATCCTTATAATTAGTTAGATTAAGTTCTTGCATGTAGTTTAACATCAAGATTTGAGGAAAAATCTAGGGTTCTTCAGCTTGAACCAGATCGAACCTCAAATTTTTGCATAAATCTGTTAGCATTAGTATAGATACATGTTATAGGAAGTAAATCAACTTGTATTGTTTGTAGATTTGCCCGATTTCTCACAAAAACACCAAACCCTTGTTTTTGAACCGAAAAAGATAAAATTGAAGGGGTAAACGATTTGTTTTGGGAAAAATGGCACTTGGGGTTTCATTTTCGGGGAAAACCGCCCCTACTGGACCAAAAATTTTCAAGTTTTCGAGACCGGGTCAAAAATTGGGAATTTGGAGAAACAGACGCCTGGACATGGGGTGGTGCTCAGCGAGAACGAGTTGTGTCCAGCCAAATTTAGTCCAACATGGGGCATGTCCGCTGAACACGGGGGCGTGTTCAGCCGACTGTTTTCAGTTTTCTTCGAAAGTTTCACTGTTTCGTACTAATTGTTTGGTGTGTTTTCTTTCAGATGGCTAAGAAATTCACCAGGTTCAATGCAAGCGAATTGGCGGCTCAAGCACGTTATGATGTGTTAAGGACTAGGCCCGAAGAGAGTCCCAGACAAGTGTGCATGGACACTCTTGAGACAGTGAACCAAATAGACCGATTCAACAACATTGTCACCGACCCACTACAACTGCCCTTTGCACTCGGATTCACTCCGTGCATGAATACAACATGGAATTCTACAACACGTTCGTCTTCAAGACAAGAGCTGATCCGTTTGACAATGAAGAGGTAGAGTTCCTTTGTAGAGGGACCACATACAGGATCTCAATCGCTCAATTTGGGGCTCTGGTGGGGTTGTACTCGGAAGAGGATGCTGGGGATGAAGAGAACACCTCTCCGTGAGATTCATGAAGATCAACGCCAAGCTGCTTGGGCTCAAATCAGAGAGGGCAACTACAACCCGAGCCGAACTAAGAGCACCCAGTTGAGAGACCCTCTCTACCGCTACATCCACAGGGTCCTCACCTACTCTCTTAGCCAAAGGCACGACAGCAGCGGTGTTGTAGGGTTACGAGATCTGCTAGTCCTCCATTGCATCCACAACCGTATCAACCTTGATGTTCCACACCTTCTACTCCGTAACATGCACTTGAACCAGCTTGCTACTCCCCCGACTCTTATCTTCTTTGGAGGGTGGATATACCGCCTCTTCAATCACTTTGTGCAGATGCCGAGGTCCTTTCGCAAAGGACCGTGGTTGGGGAAAGTGGACATGGTCATATGTGTAACAACCCTTGGTAAAATCAACACCCTCATAATATTCCGACTCTCTAAATATACTATAAAATGTCTCAATATGTTTTATATTATACCCCGTATGTGAAAACCGAGCCCTAGTTATGTTATAATTATTAAATAAAATAAAAACAAGAAAAATAGAGCTGAGGCGGGCCGCGTAGGATCCCACCTAAAGTTCACGCGGGCCGTATGAGAGTGTTGACCGGACTCCGCTGAAACCTTTAGTTGAAGCGGGCCGCGTAAGGGTTATGTTTAATTCATGCGGGCCGCGAGAGACCTGTACACGCGATCGCACCAGAGGCCGACACGTGTCGACATCGTGGCGGACCTACTCAACGACTCAGCTAAGCTAGTCCGTTGACCAGCTTTGACGCGGGCCACGTAAGCCCTGCTTGTCTTTCACGCGGGCCGCGACAGAACCTAATTACACAAGTATAAATAGCAGGCATCAGTTTACGAATTCCGTCGTTCACATTTCATTCTCAATCTCGAAATCTCTGATATTGGAAGTAATATTTTGGGGACTATACCCCTAATTAGCGAGGTTCTGCTTCATTGTAAGTATTATAACCCCGGTTTCATAATAGTTACGCTGCCCGATTGATTTAGGGTTCCGTAACAACTGTCGTGGTTCTGCCCAACGCAGTTGTTGGAATGCCGTCTCGGGGAGGGTATTATTAATAAATTTCAAAGGGTTATGGTACTAATCAATGTACATTTGTATAAATTATAGATTATAGCCAGGAAACCCTTACGAAAAGCCTAAGACAGCAATGTGAGTTTATCCTCTTTTGGTTAATGTTTTTGGTAATGTTTTACCAAACCTTAAATGTTTTACCATGAAAATTAGCAGTGATTGAGTCTTTGTAGTTCTTCAATTACTGCTGGTATGTTGGGGTTTTGTATACAAAATTTTGTACTACTTGCGAGTAGTAAGTCGGGATGACAATACGTTACCATTGGACAATGAGTTAGCCAATGGGTAATATGACCCACAAGTCAGGAGTGATAGTACCAAATGGAGTAATTGGGTAGACATAAACAAAGTGATCACTCTCAATACTGTTCACTGTGACTTTAAACTTGATTAAATTGGGATTCACTCACCAGTATTTTCCACTGACAAATATTTTTAAAACATGTTTCAGGTAACCCAATGTGAAAGCCAATTAGTAAAAAGCCAGCTGGAGAGCACTGAAGGCTTGGGAAAATGTGGCTATAAAAATTACCTAATAAACGATGTTTTAAATAAAATAGGGTTTGTCCCTATAATGTATTGTAATAAGAAACTTGGGTTTTGCCCATGTTATTATTAATATGAAAGAAGGTGGTTTTACTCTGATAAACATTTCCTAACTACGGTCCTGATGTAAATTCCGCTGCAAGACTAAATAAAAACTGATACCACCAAACTCTGAGCTCACGTCCGCCCGTTCCCGGGAAACAGGGATCGGGGGTTGTGACAGAAGGTGGTATCAGAGCCTAGCCACTGGTCTGAGCCAAAGAAGTGTTCTGCTGACACTTAAATTTTAAAATTTTGTTAGGAAATAATTACGGAAATACGTGCATAACTGTAATTATTGGTTATGTGTTATTTGACTATCTGTTAGTTTTCAGTATGAGTGATCAAGGGCCATCAGACGTGAATCGTCAGTTAGCTGATTCACCTAAGAGTGAAGGTACATCATCACAGCCTGCCCTCTCGGGGTATGTTGCTGATCAGGAAGACGGGATATTTGCTTTTAGAGCTAAATCTGAAGAACCATTTCCCACTAAGAAACGAGGATGGTTCAGTAAAGAAGCTTTTGCTCGTAGGAAGAGAATGAGGAAATTGAAACAGCAAAGGGCTTTAGCAGCTATTAAGAGAGAGACAGATGCCCATACTCAAGAAATACTTAATAGAAGCCTAGCTAATTTCCATATCTTAGCTATGACTACTGCTGACCCAAGTCTGGAACAATTAGTAGCCCCACAACCACAAAACCCAGAACAACCCATGGAAATAGAAAATCAGGAAAATCAAGAAGAGATGTACAACTTTAACCCAGAAGAAATCCCTAGAGTGCCTGCACCAAACCCCATAGACCCAAATTATGACCCCTGGTGGGACGACAATAGAGACTTTGTGCAACGTTACCCTATCCAGGATTATCCACCCATACAGAACATAGAAGCTTACCCAGGTATGGACCCTTTAGATCCCTATTATCAAAATGACTATATTAGGGAAATATTAGAGGATCCTTACCAATTTCAGGAAATGTCACCCCCATATCAGGAACCCGTACCCCAGATTCCAAACCCAGTCCGAGAACCTGCACCCCCAATGAGTGCAGAAAACGTTCAAGAACTTAGGACTTTCGGGGAGGAAATTTTAGAGAACAGTGAGAGGATGCGTCAGGTGGGAGAGCGTCTCGTATGGAAATACGATGAGCGCAATATGGATTTTTGGATAAATCCATATCCTTGAATGTTGGAATGGAGGAAGTGATAGTAATAATAATAATAATAATAATAATAAAAATAAAATAAAATAAAAATAAATAAAATAAAATAAAATAAAAATATGTGTGTACGGATGCATATTACTATTTTATTTCTGTTGGTATTGTAATCTTTATTTCTGTACTCGTGTGTAATAGATGCATAAGTATATGAAAAGAGTAAGTAGCAATGATCTACGTTTTTTGTTAGATTGTGTGTCATGTGATCAATTATATTACTTACTATTTTGTGATATTAATATGGGATAAATGTTTAAAATTCAGATGGCCGATGAAGGAAATCAAGAAAATCTGAATAACGATAACCAGAGTAACATTAACGTGGTTAATGATAATCCAAGTGGCAATAACAATGGAAATCAAATGGACAATAGTGCTATCCAACACATAGTAGCACAAGGAATTATAGATGCAATGCCATTTATACTTCAAACTGTTAAGGATGCTGATAATAAAAGTAGGCATAGCAGTAAACGACCACTTGAACCAGAAAACAGTGTAAACAATGGACCTGTACTTCAAATGCCTATTCCTAAAAGAAGAAGAACCGTGCCTAACGGTTGTTCTTATAAAGAATTCTGGTCTTGTAAACCAATGGAATTCTCGGGCAATGAAGGGGCCATTGCAACCTTACGCTGGATAGAAAAGACTGAGGCAGTCTTAAGGATAAGTAAGTGTGCGGAAGAAGATAAGATATTGTTTGCTTCTAATCTGTTTAAGAATGCAGCACTAGAATGGTGGAACACTATCCTCCAGACAAGAGGAAGTGATCACACCTATAATATGGAATGGGAAGAATTTAAAAACAAAGTAGAAAGGAAATTCTGCCCACCCAATGAAAAAGAACAGATAGCAAACAAATTCCTAAACCTTAGGATGACTGGTGTAGATAGCAAAGGGTACACAAAGCTATTTTTCGAATATGCTAGGATAGTGCCAACTCTTGCTTCACCAGAACCAGTGTTAATTTCCCGTTATATTTGGGGTTTAATTGGGGAAATTAGACATGTAGTCAAGGCAGCTAGACCTCAAACCATAGAAGAAGCTGTAGAATTAGCCAACACTTTGACAGATGAGTTAGTCCGTACTAGAGAAGAAGATCAGAAGAGGAACTTAACCCAAAGGCTTACACAAGAATTCCGTTCTGGAATTGACAATCGTAGGAAGATGGGTTCTACCTCTGCAACATACTGCAAGGTTTGCAAGAAAAAGCATTCTGGAAAATGCTCCATTCTCTGTAATTATTGTAAGATGCCAGGACACAAGGAAGAAAATTGCAGGAAGAAAACCAGTAATGGATTATGCTACAACTGTGGAGAAAAAGGTCATATCAGGCCAAATTGTCCGAAATTGGCTCCAGCTGCAAACAACAAGAATACTAAAAATGCTAGAGCATTTGTTCTGACTGCAGAAGAAGCCAAGATGATCCCAGATGTCATAGCTGGTACGTTTTTAGTTAATGATGTTTTTGCTAAAGTATTATTTGACTCTGGTGCAAACCAAAGTTTTATTAATACATCATTTTGCAAATTTTTAAATCAGTCATTAACTAAACTACCACAAGAATGTGTAGTAGAGACAACTAACGGAGAAACTGTTAGAATTTCTGAAATCTTGCAGGGAGCAAGCATAGAAATTTTAAATCAGAAATTTATAGCAAACCTATATCCCATGAATCTGGTAGGATTTGATGTTGTTTTAGGAATGGATTGGTTAATAGCCAATAAAGCCAGTATTTTATGTGATCAACAATTAATCCAAGTAAATTCGCCAAAAGGTAAAACGATCACAATTAAAGGAAATAAATCTTCTAAGTCCAATAAATTTATCTCTGTGATGAAAACTGCAAGTTGCATGAGAAAAGGTTCTATAGTGTATTTGATTTCTATAATCACTAACACTAAAGGAAAAGAACTAAAAGATATTCCAGTAGTATCTCAGTTTTCAGATGTATTTCCAGAAGAATTACCAGGACTACCTCCAGATAGAGAAGTTGAATTCAGAATTCACTTGATACCAGGAACCTCACCAATTGCCAAAGCACCTTACCGTTTGGCACCTGCAGAAATGCAAGAATTGAAGAAACAATTAGATGAATTATTGGAAAAAGGATTCATACAGCCAAGTTCGTCGCCATGGGGAGCGCCGATACTGTTTGTTAAAAAGAAGGACGGATCAATGCGAATGTGCATTGATTATCGTGAATTAAACAAGGTCACGATTAAGAATCGGTATCCATTACCAAGAATTGATGATTTGTTTGATCAACTGCAAGGAGCTCGATTTTTCTCTAAGATCGATTTAAGGTCAGGATATCATCAATTAAAGGTACAGGAAGAGGACATTCCTAAGACCGCATTCAGAACAAGGTATGGTCATTATGAATTTACTGTCATGCCATTTGGTTTAACCAATGCCCCAGCTGCATTTATGGACATGATGAACCGAATATGTAAGCCATATTTGGATAAATTCATAATTGTATTCATAGATGATATTCTAATTTATTCTAAGAGTAAAGAGGATCATGCAAAACATTTGCACGTACTTTTAAGTCTATTAAGAAAGGAAAAGCTTTATGCTAAGTTTTCAAAATGTGAATTTTGGTTAGAACAGGTACAATTCCTTGGACATCTAGTTAATCATGAAGGAATTCATGTAGATCCAACAAAGATTGAGGCAATTACAAAATGGAAAACTCCTGAATCACCAACTGAGGTTAGAAGTTTCTTAGGATTGGCCGGTTATTATAGAAGATTTATTCAAGATTTTTCTAGAATAGTCATTCCCTTAACTAAGCTAACCTGTAAATCTGTTAAGTTTGAATGGGGAGTAAAACAAGAAGAAGCCTTTAGAATTCTTAAGCAAAGATTAACCCATACACCTATATTAGCATTGCCAGAAGGAACTGAAGACTTTGTAGTCTATTGTGATGCTTCTAAATTAGGTTATGGATGTGTGCTGATGCAACGTTAAAAGGTTATAGCTTACGCATCTAGACAACTTAAGAATCATGAAGAGAATTATTCAACCCATGATTTAGAATTAGGAGCTATAATTTTTGCTCTTAAGATTTGGAGACATTACCTCTATGGTAGTAAGTTTACCATATTCACTGATCATAAAAGTTTAAGGTATGTTTTCGGGCAGAAAGAGTTGAATATGAGACAAAGAC
The DNA here is from genome assembly GCA_030545235.1 of Helianthus tuberosus. NCBI lineage: Eukaryota > Viridiplantae > Streptophyta > Magnoliopsida > Asterales > Asteraceae > Helianthus > Helianthus tuberosus. Next base: position 85,593,546 of record CM060362.1, read on the forward strand.
GCTGGATGGAATTTCTTAGTGATTATGACTGTGATATCCAGTATCATGAAGGAAAAGCAAATGTAGTGGCAGATGCTTTAAGCCGCAAGTATCATGAAAAGCCAAAAAGGGTACGTTCTCTTAAATTAAATCTACAAGTAGATTTAAATGATCAAATCAGAGAAGCACAAGAATCGGTAATCAAGGATGATTCTGAAAAATTAAAAGGTATGTTAAAAGAATTAAAACAAGGAACAGATGAAATATGGAGATTTCATGAAAAGAGAATATGGATACCTAAATTAGGAAATCTACGTAATCGTATATTAGAAGAAGCCCATAAATCTAAATATACGATGCATCCAGGAAGTGATAAAATGTACCAGGATTTAAGGAAAAATTTCTGGTGGATAGGAATGAAAAAGGACATAGCAACCTATGTTTCTAAATGTTTAACTTGTTCACAAGTTAAAGCTGAACATCAGAAACCCTCAGGTTTGTTACAGCAATTAGAAATGCCAGTTTGGAAATGGGAATTAATAACAATGGATTTTGTTACTAAATTACCCAAAACTAGGAAAGGAAATGATACAATCTGGGTGATTGTAGATAGACTAACTAAGTCAGCTCATTTTCTACCAATGAAGGAAACGATTAGTATGGAACAATTAACTAAGTTGTATGTAAATGAAATTGTTTCTTTACATGGCATTCCTTTATCAATTGTTTCTGATAGAGATAGTAGATTTACCTCTCATTTTTGGTCAAGTTTCCAAAAGGCAATGGGAACCAAGTTAAGGTTAAGCACAGCGTATCATCCTCAAACAGATGGACAAAGTGAAAGGACAATTCAGACAATGGAAGATATGCTTAGAGCTTGTGTAATTGATTTTGGAGGTAATTGGGATGATCACTTACCTTTAATAGAATTTTCTTATAATAATAGTTATCACACAAGTATCAATGCTGCACCATTCGAAGCACTTTATGGAAGAAAGTGTCGAACCCCAGTCTGTTGGGCAGAAATTGGGGAACAACAATTATCTGGACCTGAGATAGTACAGGAAACAACTGACAAAATTATTCAAGTCAAGGAACGACTGAAAGCTGCATGTGATCGACAAAAGAGTTATGCTGATAACCGATGCAAGCCATTAGAATTTCAGATAGGAGATAAAGTATTGTTGAAAGTCTCTCCTTGGAAAGGAGTAGTAAGATTCATCAAAAGAGGAAAGCTAAGTCCCAGGTATGTTGGACCTTTTAAGATTATTAGAAGAATAGGACCTGTAGCATATCAGCTACAACTGCCAGAGAAAATGGCAGGAATACATGATGTGTTTCATGTATCTAATTTTAAAAAGTGTTTAGCTGATGAATCATTGATAATGCCTCTTAAGGATGTAGAGGTAAATGAACAACTCAAATTTGTAGAAAGACCTCTACAAATTGAAGATAGGAAAGTCAAGAATCTCAAACACAAAAGACTAGTTCTAGTCAAAGTGAAATGGGATTCCAAAAGAGGACCTGAATACACTTGGGAGCTCGAGTCAGAAATGAAAAGGAAATATCCACACTTATTTCAGTAGATCTCGAGGACGAGCTCTAAAACAAGGTGGGGAGAATGTAACAACCCTTGGTAAAATCAACACCCTCATAATATTCCGACTCTCTAAATATACTATAAAATGTCTCAATATGTTTTATATTATACCCCGTATGTGAAAACCGAGCCCTAGTTATGTTATAATTATTAAATAAAATAAAAACAAGAAAAATAGAGCTGAGGCGGGCCGCGTAGGATCCCACCTAAAGTTCACGCGGGCCGTATGAGAGTGTTGACCGGACTCCGCTGAAACCTTTAGTTGAAGCGGGCCGCGTAAGGGTTATGTTTAATTCATGCGGGCCGCGAGAGACCTGTACACGCGATCGCACCAGAGGCCGACACGTGTCGACATCGTGGCGGACCTACTCAACGACTCAGCTAAGCTAGTCCGTTGACCAGCTTTGACGCGGGCCGCGTAAGCCCTGCTTGTCTTTCACGCGGGCCGCGACAGAACCTAATTACACAAGTATAAATAGCAGGCATCAGTTTACGAATTCCGTCGCTCACATTTCATTCTCAATCTCGAAATCTCTGATATTGGAAGTAATATTTTGGGGACTATACCCCTAATTAGCGAGGTTCTACTTCATTGTAAGTATTATAACCCCGGTTTCATAATAGTTACGCTGCCCGATTGATTTAGGGTTCCGTAACAACTGTCGTGGTTCTGCCCGACGCAGTTGTTGGAATGCCGTCTCGGGGAGGGTATTATTAATAAATTTCAAAGGGTTATGGTACTAATCAATGTACATTTGTATAAATTATAGATTATAGCCAGGAAACCCTTACGAAAAGCCTAAGACAGCAATGTGAGTTTATCCTCTTTTGGTTAATGTTTTTGGTAATGTTTTACCAAACCTTAAATGTTTTACCATGAAAATTAGCAGTGATTGAGTCTTTGTAGTTCTTCAATTACTGCTGGTATGTTGGGGTTTTGTATACAAAATTTTGTACTACTTGCGAGTAGTAAGTCGGGATGACAATACGTTACCATTGGACAATGAGTTAGCCAATGGGTAATATGACCCACAAGTCAGGAGTGATAGTACCAAATGGAGTAATTGGGTAGACATAAACAAAGTGATCACTCTCAATACTGTTCACTGTGACTTTAAACTTGATTAAATTGGGATTCACTCACCAGTATTTTCCACTGACAAATATTTTTAAAACATGTTTCAGGTAACCCAATGTGAAAGCCAATTAGTAAAAAGCCAGCTGGAGAGCACTGAAGGCTTGGGAAAATGTGGCTATAAAAGTTACCTAATAAACGATGTTTTAAATAAAATAGGGTTTGTCCCTATAATGTATTGTAATAAGAAACTTGGGTTTTGCCCATGTTATTATTAATATGAAAGAAGGTGGTTTTACTCTGATAAACATTTCCTAACTACGGTCCTGATGTAAATTCCGCTGCAAGACTAAATAAAAACTGATACCACCAAACTCTGAGCTCACGTCCGCCCGTTCCCGGGAAACAGGGATCGGGGGTTGTGACAATATGCCGCTCCATGAACTTGATTTATGAAGCGGATGACGGGATGGTCAGTTTTTAAACGGTTCGAGGGCATGCATGGAACCCGCAAGAAGCACTCGTCTTACACGCTCCACACATCCGTCCTCCTCCTCAGTACCACTACCAGCACCAGGGTGAACCCGGTCAATCCTCCTCTCATGGAGGCGGTTTTCCTAACTTTCAAAGCTTACATGACTTATTGCATGAAAACCCTATGTGCACCAGGAACACCTACAACATGGCCAGCAACACATACGCTCGGGTCGGAGCGATAGAAAGAAACATCTCCGACATGTAGGATGATATTGGGAACATCCGAGAGTATATGGCGGGCCACGGAGGGGATGATGATGATGAAGACGAGGACATGTATTAAGCGGGAGGAGTTGGAGGTAGCAGCACACGGTTGGTGGTCTAACAGGTTAACCCTCTTATCTCAAAAACAATTTCATGGCCTGCATGCCATTTGTTGAACAATTTACTTCCTTTAACACTTTTTATTTTCTGTTTTTCTTTTCTTTTTAACTTGTGACGTGGATGATGAACTTTGGTAATTTAGGATGTTGGTTATTGTTTGGTGTGGTATTTATTAGTTAAACAGGTACCTACGAGGCTTAGAGCACTAAACATTAGTGCTACTAAAGCCGGGACAGCAAAGCCGAAGGCAGAAACCTGTTTTGCATGTTTACAGTTTGTCCACACGGGGTGTGCCCAGCCGACACGCCCCCCTGCCCGTCGCCCAGACCCGCTGTTTGTCAAAATTTTGCAAACCTTTGTCCAACACGGGGTCGTGTTCACCCGACACACCCCCCGTGTCCACCTTCTGTAAGTTCTCGTTACTGGCGATCTGCACACGGGGCCGTATCCAGATGCCCAGTAACATAATATTTTGTTAAACACACCTTTTTACACATTCAATCAACCTAAAAACTTATTTTTGGGACACATTGAGGACAATGTGTAATTTAAGTGGGGGGGGGGGGGGATGCTAAAACCTTGAATCTTGCAAGTCCTAATCACAAGCCTTACACAAAACTCTATTGGAACCGCTAAACACCCCAAATTTTTTCAAAAAAAATTTTCGTTTTTTTTTTACTTGTCTTGGTTTAAATTGGGAAAAACAAGTTCTAAAAAGGTTATATTTTTATAAATTTACAACCGATAGCGTCATGATAAAAAGAACCAACATAAGAATATTATGAAACGGCATGACAAATCTAGTTAAAATTTGATTATACATACTTGATCACATTAAAAACCCATTCCCACAAAAAGTGAGTTTTGGGCCTTTAATTGAGCATACAAATACACATCTTTAAACTAAATGCTCATTTTTCGTTTCTTGTGTGAATATCCGATTGGTTTCTTACAACTCTAGAACTTGCCATGACGATACATTCCTGGTCCTTACCAACTTAAACTCGAGTAAGTAAATGATGGAGGCATTAGGACTAACCCCTTTTATTTACAACACCATTATTTTTCTCCTTCTTTTTTTACCACCTACCCAAAATCCCCCTAGTTAACCCCTTTGAGCCTAAACCTTTTCATTTCTAAGCCCAAAACAAACACCCTTTACCCACTAAAACCCTTTTTTTCATTTTAAACCCTTTTATTTTAGTACAAAGCTCGGTTTTCTTGTGAAATCCTTATAAAAAAAATAAAAAATAAAAAAATTTGATGAAGTTTAGCAATAAACAAACAAGTTCATCAAAAGAAACTTTGTTTGAAAAATGCTTCATTAAAATAAAAAAGTCACAAAAACAAAATGTTTTACGAAAACCGACGCTTTTTACGCATTTTCGCCCTTTTCTACTAACCACTAACCCAAAACCACCTACCTTTAACCAAAGCCAAACCCTTCCCCAAAATCCTCTTGATATCTACAAAGGTTTATAGTTAAAAAGGAGGAGGATTGATTGCTTGGCAATCATATGGTAGAAGTAAGTTCCATGCCGCTCTCGAGTGTTTCACAAAAATACATCTTCGGCCGAGTGTTGAGTGATCTCCCGTGAGGTATGTGAACTTGTATATAAATTTAAAAAGGCATGTTATGCCCAAATAAGTAATTCCTCTTATGCAATATTCTAAATAAATCATAACGAATAGGATTGTAAATAACATAAATATAAAACCTAATAAAGATCTTGGAATCCCGACACTCTAGACAAGCCCAAAACTTCTCTTCTACCCATTTCATTTGGGTGTGTAAGCCACATAATAAAGAGTTTTGCTTGAGGACAAGCAAAGATTCAAGTGTGGGGGTATTTGATGTGTGTAAAATGCAACATATAAATTACATCAAATGAGGCATAAAACTAACCCTTTTTTAGTACTAATGTTGGAAAAAGTGTGCTTTTGTCTTCCTTTTGTATTTTCAGCGTTAAATGAGCTTAAATGAACAAAAGAAGCAAAAATACAGCCAAATCTAACAATAATACAAGAAAAGGAATAAACGTGGCATGCCCGACCCCTCGACAGCATCCTCCCAATCAAAAACAAGACAACAGAAGGCTGAACACGCCCCGTGCCCAGCGGACACGGGGGCGTGCTCAAGTGTCTGCAGAAAGGACAAAGTTGTAGAAGCTTCTATTTCCCAACACAGGGGCATGCCTAGTGGACACGGGGCCGTGGTTAACGCTAAGATTCGTAGAATCTAAGCAAATCTTGATAGTACAGATACGCTTCTGCACACGGGGCCGTGTTCAGCAGACACGGGGGCGTGGTCAACTAATACAGACAAACTGCATTAAATGAAGAAAGAGAAGATGGGTGGACATGGGGCCGTGCCCAATGGACACGGGGCCGTGTCCGGGCTTCTGTGCTGGATATAAATAGGGGTGCTTGGTTCACTTCAAAGGCATCCCTTGACAAACCACCTCTCTCCCACTTCACCCACACTCCACCACCATCACAACACCCACATCCACCACCATCATCCATCATAGAGTGTGTGTAGTAGTCTCGGGATCCAAGATTGATAGTAAGAGTTCTTGACAATCAAATGCCATGTTTGCCTAAGTCTCTTACATCACTTGGTGAAGACAAGCATTTAGTGTAATACTTTTGTTTTTTAATATTTTCGCACTTTTTATTTGGTTTTGTATTAATGACTTTAATAACGATTGTAACATTTCCATTATTTTTTTTCATATAAGAATTATAGATTGTTTAAATTTATTAACCACTAGTAACTAGTTTTATTTTTAATATAATTATTCGACCCAAATAGTTTTAAAAACTATTTTATATATAGTTGGTTGGAATGTTAATTAATTAATTGGCCTGTATATGGGTGACCTTTCTATTAAAATAAAAGTATATAAAAACTTATATTATTAGACATGTAGATTACGGGTAAGTTGACTGTTAGAAATATGAAGTACCTTGACGGGCCTAGGAACCGTTTAATAATTAAATTATAAAAATACATTATATTTCAACCTCCTTCGTTTTTAATGAAACTTGGTTCAAAATGCAGATACAAATATTCTCGTTCTAATGACATATTTATTGTTTTATAAAACGTCATATTTTTGAAGTTATACGCGTCAAATAGGTGAAGCAGCTGAATTAATTATAATATATAAATAATAAAAGAATAAAATTAAATCAAACTAAACATTTGAAATGAAGTGCACGTGTGCGTGTGTGAACTAAACATGTATAAGTGTAGGTGGCCAAATTGGCGTGACTTCGAAGCATTGTGGCAATTATAAATAGCAGACATAGAGTTCACAATTGACTCATCCATTCTTCTGCTTTATGTCTCACCCCTCTCTTTGCATTTCCATAATTATATTTTTTATTTTTAATCTATAATAATAATAAAGCCCTGCCCCGTTTTAAGTGTTTTAACCCTGATCACTGATACCCTGTCCAATTGATCTGGATCCCCATAACGCATGTCAAAGCTCTGCCCGACTAAGTTCGTTGGGGTTCTGTCTCGTGACGTAGGGATAAAGTTGAATGGGGTTATTATATTTAACACGAGTGCATTATATATTTATTAAATAGCTCAGGAGTTATACCCAAGATTATACCAGGAGGCCTTCTAGTTGAACCCTAAAGTTACAAAGTGATCCATTCTCTTTTCTTACAGTTTTATCACCTTTTTGTTACACAATTATATTCAAAATGCTTTCCAAAATCCTAAGTTTTATCACCTTTTTGTTACACAATTATATTCAAAATGCTTTCCAAAATCCTAAATGTTTATCAGTTATACTTACAGTAATTAAATTTTTGTATTCTACAATAGCCACCGGTATGGGAGGGATTTTATACATTATTTGACACTCGTTACTATTGGCCAAAGAGTTAGCCAATAGTAGCCCAAATATGATTTAATATGGTTTAGTGGAGCATGAATTCAATGCCATATATTAGTAATAATATATTTAAACCTTTATTTATGGCCTTGTTATTTAAGAATAGTATTATATTTAATGTTTAAATATGATTTAAATATTATAATTAATATTTAATATATTATAAACTTTAATATAAAAAGCATAGGCATGTGATTATTTTATTAACTATTAAATAAACGTTATATCACCTGTATGTACAAAATTGATTTTATGAATGATGAACTAACACCATTGTACACATGCAAGAATTTTAGGAACAATAGCATATTGATTTTCCTTTAAATATTTTTATTTACTTTATAATAAATTGACATGAAATGATATCTAGTTATAATTAATTATAACAATATATTATTAATTTATTAGTTATTGTATATAAACATAGTATAGTAATATGACCAAAGTCATTAGTTGAGATAACTGTCACGGCCCCAGCCCGGGTTTGACCCGGTCAGGAGTCGCGGGACAGGAACCCGTGGTATCTGTGATGCGACAGCGGAAGATTTTTAACATGATCTTTTAAAACTCAAAATGCCCAATTATTTTATTCCATAATTTGGGATAAACCTCGTAATTTACAATAGAGGAATTTAACTAGGAAATTCCCTGATTTATTAAAACATGTTTATTTATTTTTAACTGAGCCACCTCTTCAAGCTTGTTAGTGCTCCATAGCACGTTTCCTTGATTTACAGCAGGTCGCCTGAAACATGTTTTAAAAATATTTTATCAGCGGGGAAATACTGGTGAATCATTCATTTTGACAAAATGACACATAGTTATCAATTACAGCATAAGAGCGATTACAATGGCTTCTATCTTATTTTTATCTGGCGCCGTGTCACATTGCGTGACGATGGTCATACCACTATTGGGTCCTATCACCCAAATAGTGACGATCACTGTTAGGATATATTAGCCTAACCAGTGAAAATTAGTAATGTGCACAATACCCCACTAGCTAGTGATTCAAGATATCTACGACTTACTTCCTGTAATTATAACTTTTGAAAATAATTTGAGGTATTGTAAAACAGTTGATAAAAAGAGAATGACTCACATTGTAGATTTATACGGGCGGAGTTTAGCCTACTGATTTGCCTTTTAACCTAAATTTAAACAACATGCACACGAACTAGGTCAGTAACTAATACAGCATTTACGATAACTCACGAGATTAAACCCTCACAACGAATGACAAAGGGCGATACTTAAACATCCATCGAATTCACGATGAATGACAAAGCATAACCCTAATGTGGGCAGCACTTAAACATCCATTGGATAGTTTCAATCGATCGGACATTGAATCGTAGAAGCGATCGAGTTAATACCCGGTATCGGAGCAGTACCCCACTAAAATTGAAAGTAATTTCGACTTTGGAGCAGCCTAACTTCGTTTTTGTAAAGTGATTTCGACACCAGAGGACTGCTCCTGAACCAACCTATTTATAGCTGAAATTTGGGGCTCTCGCGGCCCGCGTGAACATTAGCTCGAACCTTACGCGGCCCGCGTGGACACCTATTTCGTAGATTAGGGCTAGCGTGTCACACCTAGGTCTGCCACGTGGCCTGGTTGCTGTTCCGGATAAGTTGTGAGCTGTCGCGGCCCGCGTAAAGATATGCTCAAATCTTACGCGGCCCGCCTGAAGACCAGAAATCTTGATTTTCTTGATTTTCATGCACTGTAAGGTTTCAGGGGTCAGGGTTTTCACTTACGAGTCGTATTGGGACATTTTTGAGGGTCCTTACATCTTCCCCACCTTATTTAAAATCTCGTCCTTGAGATTCATTGGAATAAGTGAGGATACTTTCGCTTCATTTCCGATTCCAGCTCCCAAGTGTATTCGGGTCCTCTTTTTGACTCCCACTTGACTTTAACTAGTACTAGTCGTTTGTGTTTGAGAAACTTGATCTTTCTATCTTCTATCTGAAGAGGTTTCTCCACAAATTTTAATTTTTCATTTACCTCTATATCTTGGAGATGTACTACCAGAGATTCGTCAGATAGACATTTCTTGAGGTTGGATACATGAAACACATCATGTACTCTAGCTAGTTCTTCTGGTAGTTGTAAACGATAAGCAACTGGTCCTATACATTGGATCACTGGGAATGGTCCTATGTATCTTGGACTTAGCTTTCCTTTCTTACCGAATCGAACTACTCCTTTCCAAGGAGATACTTTTAAAAGTACTTTGTCTCCAACTTGAAACTCGAGTGGCTTACGTCGATTATCAGCATAGCTTTTCTAGCGATCTCGAGCTGTCTTCAATCTTTCTTTGATTTGAGTAATCTTGTCAATAGTTTATTGCACAATCTCTGGTCCTGATAATTGACTTTCTCCTATTTCTGCCCAACAAACTGGAGTTCTGCACTTTCGTCCATACAATGCTTTGAATGGGGCAACTTCAATGCTTGCATGATAACTATTATTATAGGAGAATTCAATTAAAGGTAGGTGGTCATCCCAGTTTCTACCAAAATCTATCACACATGCTCGGAGCATGTCTTCCAGTGTTTGTATCGTCCTTTCACTTTGCCCGTCTGTTTGTGGATGATATGCAGTACTTAAATTTAGTCGGGTTCCCATTGCTTCTTGAAAACTTATCCAGAAATGGGAAGTGAAACGACTATCCCTATCCGATACAATGGAGAGTGGAACTCCATGTAAGGATACTACTTCATCTACATACAACTTTGCTAACATTTCCATGCTAAAGGTTTCTTTCATGGGTAGAAAATGAGCTGACTTGGTTAATCGATCTACAATTACCCAAATCGCATCATTACCTTTTCTGGTTTTGGGTAACTTAGTAACAAAGTCCATTGTTATGAGTTCCCATTTCCATACTGGCATTTCTAATTGTTGTAGTAGACCTGAAGGTTTCTGGTGTTCTGCCTTAACTTGTGAACAAGTAAGACACTTAGAAACATATCTGGCTATGTCCTTTTTCATACCTATCCACCAGAAATTATTTCTTAAATCTTGGTACATCTTGTTGTTACCAGGATGCATGGTATACCTAGATTTATGAGCTTCCTCTAGAATCTTATTTCTTAATTCTCCTTGTTTAGGTACCCATATTCTTTTCTTGTGGAATCTCCAAATTCCATCACTTCCTTGTTCTAATTCTTTTACTCGTCCTTTCATTCCTTCAGCATCATCCTTGATTGCTGTTTCTTGAATGTTCTTTAGTTGTTCCATTAAATCTAATTGTAGATTTAATCTGAGAGCACGAAATCGTCTTTGCTTTTCATGATACTTACGACTTAAGGCATCTGCAACTACGTTTGCCTTTCCTTCGTGATACTGAATATCACAGTCGTAGTCGTTTAGAATCTCCATCCATCTCCTTTGCCTCATGTTCAATTCTTTTTGCCCAAATATATACCTTAAACTTTTATGATCCGTATAGACAGTAAACTTACTTCCGTACAGAGAGTGTCTCCAAATCTTAAGGGAAAAAATTATGGCTCCTAACTCTAAATCATGAGTCGTATAGTTTTCTTCGTGCTTTTTCAATTGCCTTGATGCATATGCAATTACCTTTTTGCGTTGCATTAACACACATCCTAATCCTAGCTTTGAAGCATCACAATATACTTCAAAATCTTTTGTTCCTTCTGGTAAGGCTAGAATTGGAGCATTTGTTAATTTCTGCTTTAAAATCTTAAAGGCTTCTTCTTGTTTAGGTCCCCACTCAAATTTTATTGCTTTACAGGTTAGCTTAGTTAATGGTACAGCTATCTTGGAAAAATCCTTAAAACCGTCTATAATATCCGGCTAAACCTATAAAACTTTTAATTTCCATTGCTGATTGCGGAACCTTCCATTTGGTGATCGCTTCTATCTTAGCAGGATCTACGTGAATACCTTCGTGATTCACCATATGTCCTAAGAATTGCACTTCTTGTAGCCAAAATTCACACTTCGAGAATTTGGCGTAAAGCTTCTCCTTTCTTAACAAAGTTAAGAGTACATGCAGGTGCTCACAATGTTCCTCCTGACTTTTGGAATAAATAAGTATATCGTCGATGAAGACAATTACAAATTTATCCAAATATGGTTTACAGATTCTATTCATCATGTCCATAAATGCTGCAGGTGCATTTGTTAACCCAAAGGGCATGACTGTAAACTCGTAGTGACCATACCTAGTTCTGAAAGCTGTTTTAGGTATGTCTTCTTCCTGTACCTTTAACTGATGATATCCGGAACGTAATTCGCTCTTAGAAAAGTATCTAGCTCCTTGCAATTGATTAAAAAGATCATCAATTATAGGTAATGGGTATCGATTCTTAATTGTAACCTTATTCAATTCCCTATAATCGATACACATTCGCATTGAACATCCTTCTTTTTCACAAACAACACTGAAGCTCCCCAAGGGGATGAGCTAGGTTGTATGAATCCTTTGCTTAATAATTCATCTAACTGCTTTTTCAATTATAACATTTCAGTGGGTGCTAACCGATAAGGTGCTTTAGCTATCGGTATAGTTCCAGGAATTAGATGAATTCTAAATTCTACCTCCCTATCAGGTGGTAATCCAGGTAGTTCTTCTGGGAATACTTCCGAGTATTCTGATACTACTGGAATGTCCTTAAGTTCTTTTCCTTTAGTGTTAATGATTACTAAAATCATATATACTATTCCTTGTTTTCGTTCATAATTAGCAACTTTCATTACTGAAATGAACTTCATTGGTTTCCATGGCTTATTTCCTGTAATCACCACTAATTCCCCTGTGGGTGTATGAATTTCTATGGAATTCTTATCACAAAGAATTCGAGCATGGTTGGCTACTAACCAATCCATTCCTAACACCACATCGAATTCTGCTAATTTCATAGGTAACAGGTTTGCATGAAATTTATGGCCTAAAAGTTCTATCTTTCCTTCTTGTAAAACCTTATCTATATTAACAGAATTTCCGTCTGTCGTTTCGACTGTAAAAATATGCCTAAGTTGGGTTAAGGGTAACTTAAGTGCTTGGCAGAATGAAGTATTTATAAAACTTTGGTTTGCACCAGAGTCAAATAATACTTTTGCATAAACGTTGTGAACTAGAAACGTACCAGCTATCACATCAGGAATCAATTCGGCTTCGTGAGTAGTCAGTTGGAAGGCTCTTACGTTCTTTTTGTTAGTTCCTTCTGTAGGTTTAGCTTTGTTGTCAGCTGATTTAGCTAATTTAGGGCAGTCTGGCTTAATATGTCCAGCTTCTCCACAATTGTAGCAAACTGTGAATTTCTTCTTCTTGCAGTCTTCCTCTTGATGTCCCGGAATTTTGCAAAAATTGCAATATCCCTTGCATTTTCCAAAATGCTTCCTTTTGCAAGAATTGCAAAATGGACCAGTGGAAGATTGCCCAGTCCCCCTTCTTTTGAAATTGTTACGGTTACCCATACGGAATCCTTGGGTAATCTTTTGGGCCACTTCCATCTTTGTATTTTCTTCTCGCGTCCGTACCAGTTCGTTAGTCAGAGTATTGGCTAAATCCACAGCATCATCAATCGTGCGGGGTTTAGCAGCTTTGACGATATTACGGATTTCGCCAATCAATCCCCAAATATAGCAAGATATAAGTACTGGTTCTGGCGAAGCCAGTGTTGGTACTATTCTTGCATACTCGAAGAATATCGAAGTATACCCTCAACAATCTACACCAATCATTCGATGAGTTAGGAACTTATTTGTCATTTGTTCCTTTTCATACTCGGGACAAAATTTTCTTTCTACGAGATTTTTAAATTCTTCCCATTTCATAGCATACGCCACAGTTCTTCCTTTAGCTTGTAGAACTGTATTCCACCATTCTAAAGCTCTTTCTTTAAAAAGATTCGATGCATACATGACCTGGTCTTCTTCAGCACATTTACTTATAGTAATTACTGCCTCGGTTTTCTCTAACCAACGCAGTGCTGCAGTTGCCCCTTCGTTACCTGCAAACTCAGCTGGTTTACAGGCAAGAAATTCTTTGTAAGTGCAACCAGGCGTTGCAGCTTTCATTTTCTTGAGAATCGGGACTTGCAGAATATTATCGTTATTGTTATTGTTGTTGTTGTTGTTGCCGCCTCCGTTTACACTATTACTGAAGTTGTCCTCATGAGTACGTTTGCTAGGAATAATTTGAGGTTCAACTGGATGTCGAGCAGCATCAAGTATTGCTGGAATAGCATTGGCTATTCCTTGAGCAGCAATATTTTCTATATCTTGCTTAGCCATAAATTGATCCTCCTGGTGTTGCTCAGATTGGTTAACCTCATTAACTGGTTCATTATTAGCGTTTTCCATCTGATAATTAATATATATAATTTATTAGTATAAAATAAATAACCATTATACACAAAACAATCATACTATTTCAAAACATACATATATATATATATATATATATCCAAAATTATCGATTTCTCGATTTCCCTTTTTATATATCATATTATGCATCCATACACACTGTTATGTTACAAAGTTTTATTTTTATTTTACAGGGTTATATTGTTATTACTATTATTATTATTATTATTATTATTATTATTATTATTATTATTATTATTATTATACAATCACAGTTACTTTCTCACACTATCCCTTATGCTGATATTTCAGAAACGACGCTCCCTCTCGTCGTACTTCCAGGAAATTTGCTCTCCCACCTCCCGAATCCTATTCCCTGCACCTATCAGCTCCTCGCCAAAATGGCGGAGTTCAGCTAAGTTTTCATTGCTCATTGGTGGGTTTGGTATAGGTTCTGGGTCGAACTGAGGGAAAAAGGTATAAGGGTTATTAAGGAGGTTTTGAAACTGCCAGTCATTAGTCCACCACTCGTCCATTTCTCCTAGAGGTTGGGTGTGGATCAGAGGGTCTGGAATGGCTGGTTCTAAATTTATTGGAAGTTGAGTTTCAGCAGGATAAGGGTAAAGGTTGGTTTTGATAGGGCTAATGATATCACAGCCTGCCAATATGCGATCCAATTCTTCCTGTAAAGGCAACTCCTCGACTTGCTTAGAACTTTCCCCAATTTCCATTTATGCTTGCCTGGAATCTTCCCCAATTGCAATTCCTTTTCCTTTATCTATGGGATTCTCTATTTTGGGAATTCTCCTAGTTGCTGGTTTCCTTCTGCGTACACGCCTCCATCCTACAAATCTTCTCCTTTTCTTAGGTTTTGGTTTCTCCGGAATTGAAGCGTTGAATTCTATAGGTTCTTCTATATCAGGTATATAACTAGTAAAGTCTTTGGAAACTTCTATTTTCACCGGATAGAGATTGAGATTCTAAAGGGCTTCAGATAACTCATTCATGCTGTTTAGCATATATGCAAAATGCACACAAAATTCTAAGTTAAAATTTTATAATAAAAATTTTCTCAGATAATCATTCAAGTATTATTGCACACCGTGGGACTAATTTAATACAAAAGACAACTGAAAATTAAAGCATACTAGGGTTTATTGAAAACTTATTTATTTACGGGGTAAAGTTTCTGGTTTGTAGATGATATGGGTGCTACTACTAGATCAAAGCATTTAAAATTTTGCATTCACTGCTACAGTGGCTAACATATAAAGATCAGCCCATTTTTCATCTAATTCGTCTTCCCAAGGTGGGTGATTATCTAGTTTCTGGGTTTCCTGGTTAACCCTCACTTCTTTTGGTTGTGATTTCTTTCTTTTCTCCTGACTTTTCTTAAAAATCAAACTTCTTTTATTAGGAGAAAGTGGTTCCTCATATTGTGCCTTTCGAACAAATATTCCTTCCTCAGTATCTACTGAGTATCTTGAGGAATTTGATTGGGATGAGCTTCCCTTTTCTTTTGGTGAATTATCTAATTTAAGATAGATATCCGAGATTCTTTGCTTACCCATACTGTAACTAACAAGTAGTCAGTTAACAAAACATCTAATCACAAAATGATAATTAGGAAAATTAAGTATTTAAAATACTTAATAGGCTTAAATCAGTGGCTCATTCAGTAGCTCTGATACCACCTTTTCTTGTCACGGCCCCAGCCCCGGTTTGACGCGGTCAGGAGCCGCGGGACAGGAATGTAACAACCCTCGGTAAAAGCAACACCCTCATGTTATTTCCGACACCCTAGTATGTTCCAATATATCTTTAAATACGCCCCATATGTGAAAACCGAACCAAAATATGTTATAACATATAAAATAAATTAAAAACAATAAATATTAAGCTAAGGCGGGCCGCGTAGACCCACCCCAACCATTTATGCGGGCGGTATCAAGGTGGATACCTAATTCCGTTTGATTTCTTTAGTTCAAGCGGGCCGCGTAAGACCCCGTTTAAGTTAACGCGGGCCGCGAGAGTCATGAATGGTGGCGCAGCCCTGAGCTGACACATGTCGACATCGTGGCGGACCTACATGATAGTACAGCTACGCGTTGACCATATGTTGACGCGGGCCGCGTAAGCCTTAGCTTACCTTTACGCGGGCCGCGTGAGAGTCAGGTTTTGCAACCATATAAGCAGGCCATCGGGTTTCACTTTCCGTCGTTCATTTCTTTCTTTCAATCTTGAATTTCTGAAGTTATAAGCATAATAGTTGGGTATTATACCCCTAATTAGCGAGGTTCTGCTCCGTTGTAAGTATTATAACCCCGGTTTCATAGTAGATACGCTGCCCGATTGATTTAGGGTTCCGTAATAACTGTCGTGGTTCTGCCCGACGTAGTTATTGGAATGCCGTCTCGGGGAGGGTATCATTAATATTTTCAAAGGGTTATGATACTAACCAATGTACACATGTATAAATTATAGATTATATCCAGGAAACCCTTACGCGAAGTCTAAGATAGCAATGTGAGTTTATCCTTTTTTTGTTAACCTTTTTGTAATATTTTACAAAACCTTAAATGTTTTACAATGTGATTAAGCGGTGATTGAGTCTTTGTAGTTCTTCAATTACTGCCGGTATTATGGGGTTTTGTATACAAAATTTATTACTACGAGTAGTAGTAACTCGGGAACGACAGTACATTATCATTGGACAACGAGTTAGCCAATAGGTAATTTGACCATAGCCATAGATCCGGTCGAGTGGCAAGTACTGAATAAGTAATTGTGTAGAAATAAACAATGTGATCGCTCTCAATACTGTTTTAATTGATAAAATGTTTTTTGATTAAACCGGGATTCACTCACCAGTATTTCCGACTGACAAATGTTTTTAAAACGCGTTTCAGGTAACCCAATGTGACAGCCAATTAGTAAAAAGTCAGCTGAGAAGCACTGAAGGCTTAGTAAAAATGTGGCTATAAAAGTTACCTAAAAGACGATGTTTTAAATTCAATAAGATAGGGTTTATCCCTATAAATGTATTGTAATAAGAAACTTGGGTTTTGCCCATGTGATTAGTTATATGAAATATGGTGGTTTTACTCTGATAAACATTTCATAACTACGGTCCTGATGAAATTTCCGCTGCAAGATTAAATAACTGATAAAACCAAAAATCTGAGTTCGCGTCCGCCCATTCCCGGGACAGATAAGGGATCGGGGGTTGCGACAGAAGGTGGTATCAGAGACTAGCCACTGGTCTGAGCCAAAGAAGTGTTCTGCTGACACTTAAGTTTTAAAATTTTGTGTTATGAAATAATGGAAATATGTGCATAACTGTATTTATTTGTTATGTGTTATTTGACTATTTGTTAGTTTACAGTATGAGTGATCAAGGACCCTCAGACATGAGTCGTCAGTTGTCTGAATCACCTAGGAGTGAAGGTACCTCATCACAGCCTGCCCTTTCTGGGTATACTGCTGATCAGGAAGAAGGAATGTTTGCTTTTAAAGCTCAGTCAGAAGAGCCATTCCTTCCTAAGAAACGTGGATGGTTCAGTAAGGAAGCCTTTGCTCGTAGGAAAAGAATGCGAAAGTTGCAACAGCAAAGAGTTCTAGCAGCTATTAAGCGAGAGACATATACCCATACGCAGGATATGCTTAATAGAAGCCTAGCAAATTTCCATATCCTAGCTACAACTGCTGCTGACCCAAGTCTGGAACAACTAGTAGCCCCACAACCCCAAATCCCAAAACAACCCACGGAGATAGAAAATCCTGAAAACCAAGTGGAGATGCATGACTTTAACCCAGAAGAATTCCCTAGGGTACCTGCACCAAATCCTCTAGACCCAAATTACAACCCCTGGTGGGATGACAATAGGGACTTTGTGCAACGTTACCCTATCCATGAAAACGCACCCATAGAAGCCTACCCAGGTATGGACCCTTTAGATCCCTATTACCAAAATGATTATATTAGGGAGATTTTAGAGGATCCTTACCAATATCAGGAACTTTCACCCCCATATCAAGAACCAGCACCCCAGATTCCAAACCCAGTCCTAGAACCTGCACCCCCAATGAGTGCAGAAAACGTCCAAGAACTTAGGACTTTCGGGGAGGAAATTTTAGAAAGCAGTGAGAGAATGCGTCAGGTGGGAGAGCGTCTCGTATGGAAATACGATGAACGCAATATGGATTTTTGGATAAATCCATATCCGTGAATGTGAGAAGGGAGGAAATGATAGTAATAATAATAATAATAATATAAATAAGATAAAATAAAATATGTGTGTACGGATGCATATTACTTTTAGTATGATTCTGTTTCTGTTGGTATTGTAATTTTATTTCAGTACTAGTGTGTAATAGACGCATAGTATATGGAAATAGAGTATAAGTCGCAATGATCGACGCTTTTGGTTAAATTGCGTGTCATGTGATTAACTATATTACTTATTATCTTGTGATATTAATAATGGGGTAAATGTTTAAAATTCAGATGGCCGACGAAGGAAATCAAGGAAATCTGAATAATGATAACCAGAGTAACATTAACGTGGTTAATGAGAATCCAAGCATCAATAATAATGGAAATCAAATGGATAATAGTGCTGTTCAACATATAGTGGCACAAGGAATCATAGATGCAATGCCATTTATTATTCAAATTATTCAAGAAGCGAATAATAAAAGTAAGCATAGCAGTAAGCGACCCATCGAACCTGAAAACAGTGTGAACAATGGACCTGTATTTCAAATGCCTATTCCCAAAAGGAGAAGAACCATGCCTCATGGTTGTTCTTACAAAGAATTCTGGTCTTGTAAACCAATGGAATTCTCAAGCAACGAAGGGGCCATTGCAACTTTACGCTGGATAGAGAAGACTGAGGCAGTCTTAAGAATAAGCAAGTGTGCTGAAGAAGATAAGATATTGTTTGCTTCTAATTTGTTTAAGAATTCAGCGTTAGAATGGTGGAACACTATCCTCCAATCAAGAGGAAGTGATAGAACCTACAATATGGAATGGGAAGAATTCAAGAACAAGGTAGAAAGGAAATTCTGCCCACCTAATGAGAAGGAACAGATAGTAAACAAATTCCTAAATCTTAGGATGACTGGTGTGGATAGTAAGGGATACACTAAAATATTCTTCGAATATGCTAGAATAGTGCCAACTCTTGCTTCACCAGAACCAGTGTTAATCTCCCGTTATATTTGAGGATTAATTGGAGAGATAAGACACGTAGTCAAGGCAGCTAGACCTCAAACCATAGAAGAAGCTGTAGAACTAGCCAATACCTTGATAGATGAATTAGTCCGTACCCGAGAAGAAGATCAAAGAAGGAACCTAACCCAGAAGCTCACACAAGAATTTTGTTCTGGAAATTCTAATCGTGGGAGAAATATAGGTTCTACCTCTGCACCTTACTGTAAGAATTGCAAAAGAAAGCATTCAGGAAGATGCTCTATATACTGTAACTTTTGCAAAATATCGGGACACAAGGAAGAAAACTGCAGGAAGAAAGCTAATAACAGGATATGTTACAACTGTGGAGAACAAGGTCACATCAAGCTTAATTGCCCAAAATTAGCTCCAGCTACAAACAACAAGAATACTCAAAATGCTAGAGCATTTGTTCTGACTGCGGATGAAGCTAAGATGATTCCAGATGTCATAGCTGGTATGTTTTTAGTTAATGATATTTTTGCTAAAGCATTATTTGACTCTGGTGCAAACCAAAGTTTTATTAATACGTCATTTTGCAAATTTCTAAATCAGTCATTAACTAAACTACCACAAGAATGTCTAGTAGAGACAGCTAATGGAGAAACTGTTGGGATTTCTGAAATCTTGCAGGGAGCAAGAATAGAAATTTTAGATCAGAAATTTATAGCAAACCTGTATCCCATGAATCTGTCAGGATTCGATGTTGTTTTAGGAATGGATTGGTTAATAGCCAATAAAGCCAATATTTTATGTGATTAAAAGTCAATTGAAGTAAATTCACCACGAGGTAAAACGATCACAATTAAAGGAGATAAGCCCTCTAGATCCACAAAATTCATCTCTGTGATGAAAACTGCAAGTTATATAAGAAAAGGTTCTATAGTGTATTTGATTTCTATAATCACTAACACTAAAGGAAAGGATTCAAAAGATATTCCAGTAGTGTCTCAGTTTTCAGATGTCTTTCCAGAAGAATTACCAGGAATACCTCCAGACAGAGAAGTTGAATTCAGAATTCACCTGCTACCAGGAACGGCACCAATTGCCAAAGCACCTTATCGTTTGGCACCCGCCGAAATGCAGGAATTGAAGAAACAATTAGATGAATTGTTAGAAAAAAGGATTTATACAACCAAGTTCGTCGCCATGGGGAGCGCCGATACTATTTGTTAAAAAGAAGGACGGATCAATGCGTATGTGCATTGATTACCGTGAATTAAACAAGGTTACGATTAAGAATCGGTACCCATTACCGAGAATCGATGATCTGTTTGATCAACTGCAAGGAGCTCAATTTTTCTCTAAAATCGATTTAAGGTCAGGATATCATCAATTAAAGGTACAGGAAGAAGACATTCCTAAAACCGCTTTCAGAACAAGGTATGGCCATTATGAATTTACTGTCATGCCATTTGGTTTAACCAATGCCCCAGCTGCATTTATGCACATGATGAACCGAATATGTAAGCCATATTTGGATAAATTCATAATCATTTTCATAGATGATATTCTAATTTACTCTAAGAATAAGGAAGATCATGCAAAACATTTGCACGCACTTTTAAGTTTATTAAGAAAGGAAAAGCTTTATGCTAAATTTTCTAAGTGCGAATTTTGGTTAGAACAGGTACAATTCCTTGGACATTTAGTTAATCATGAAGGAATTCATGTAGATCCAACAAAAATCGAGGCGATTACTAAATGGAAAACCCCTGAGTCACCAACCGAGGTTAGAAGTTTCTTAGGATTGGCCGGTTATTATAGAAGATTTATTCAAGATTTTTCTAGAATAACCATTCCCTTAACCAAGCTAACCTGTAAATCTGTTAAGTTTGAATGGGGAGTAAAACAAGAAGAAGCTTTTAGAATTCTTAAGCATAAATTAACCCATACACCCATATTAGCGTTACCAGAAGGAACTGAAGATTTTGTAGTTTATTGTGACGCTTCTAAATTAGGTTATGGATGTGTGTTGATGCAACGACAAAAGGTTATAGCTTATGCATACAGACAACTTAAGAATCATGAAGAGAATTATTCAACCCATGATCTAGAATTAGGAGCTATAATTTTTGCTCTTAAGATTTGGAGACATTACCTTTATGGTAGTAAGTTTACCATATTCACTGATCATAAGAGTTTAAGGTATATTTTCAAGAAAAAAGAGTTGAATATGAGACAAAGACGCTGGATGGAGATGCTTAGTGATTATGATTGTGATATCCAGTATCATGAAGGAAGAGCAAATGTAGTAGCAGATGCTTTAAGTCGAAAGTATCATGAAAAGCCAAAAAGGGTACGTTCTCTTAAATTAAATCTGCAAGTAGATTTAAATGATCAAATAAGAGAAGCACAAGAATCAGTAATCAAGGAAGATACTGAAAAATTAAAAGGTATGCTAAAAGAATTGGAACAAGGAATAGATGGAATTTGGAGATTCCATAAAAAGAGAATGTGGATACCTAAATTAGGAAACTTGCGTAATTGTATACTAGAAGAGGCCCATAAGTCTAAATATACGATGCATCCAGGAAGTGATAAAATGTACCAGGATTTAAGGAAAAATTTCTGGTGGATAGGAATGAAAAAAGTCATAGCAGCCTACGTTTCTAAATGTCTAACTTGTTCACAAGTTAAAGCTGAACACCAGAAACCCTCAGGTTTGTCACAGCAATTAGAAATGCCAGTGTGGAAATCGGAATTGATAACAATGGATTTTGTTATTAAATTACCCAAAACAAAGAAAGGAAATGATACAATCTGGGTGAGTGTAGATAGGCTAACCAAGTCGGCTTATTTCCTACCAATGAAAGAAACCTTTAGTATGGAACAATTAGCTAAATTATATGTAAATGAAATTGTTTCTTTACATGGCATTCCTTTATCAATTATTTCTGATAGAGATAGCCGATTTACCTCTCATTTTTGGTCAAGTTTCCAAAAGGCAATGGGAACCAAGTTAAAATTAAGCACAGCTTATCATCCTCAAACGGACGGACAGAGTGAAAGGACAATTCAGACAATGGAGGACATGCTTAGAGCTTGTGTAATTGATTTTGGAGGTAATTGGGATGATCACTTACCTTTAATAGAATTTTCCTATAACAATAGTTATCACACAAGTATCAATGCTACACCATTCGAAGCACTTTATGGACGAAAGTGTCGAACCCCAGTCTGTTGGGCAGAAATTGGGGAAAAGCAACTATCTGGACCTGAGATAGTGCAAGAAACAACTGATAAGATTATTCAAGTCAAGGAACGACTGAAAGCAGCACGTGATCGATAGAAGAGCTATGCTAATAACCGACGCAAACCATTGGAGTTTAAAGTAGGAGATAAAGTATTGTTGAAAGTGTCTCCTTGGAAATGAGTAGTAAGATTCATCAAACGAGGAAAACTAAGTCCCAGGTATATTGGACCTTTTAAGATTATTAAAAGAATAGGACCTGTAGCCTATCAACTACAACTGCCAGAGGAAATGGCAGGAATACATGATGTATTTCATGTATCTAATCTCAAGAAATGTTTAGCTGATGAATCACTGATAGTGCCTCTTAAGGATATAGAAGTAAATGAACAACTCAAGTTTGTAGAAAGGCCTCTACAAATTGAAGACAGGAAAGTCAAGAATCTCAAGCATAAAAGATTAGTTCTGGTCAAAGTGAAATGGGACTCCAAAAGAGGATCTGAGTACACATGGGAGCTTGAATCAGAGATGCAAAAGAAATATCCGCATTTATTCCAGTAGATCTCGAGGATGAGCTCTAAAACAAGGTGGGGAGAATGTAATAACCCTCGGTAAAACCAACACCCTCATGTTATTTCCGACACCCTAGTATGTTCCAATATATCTTTAAATACGCCCCGTATGTGAAAACCGAACCAAAATATGTTATAACATATAAAATAAATTAAAAACAATAAATATAAAGCTAAGGCAGGCCGCGTAGACCCACCCCAACCATTTATGCGGGCGTTATCAAGGTGGATACCTAATTCCGTTTGATTTCTTTAGTTCAAGCGGGCCACGTAAGACCCCGTTTAAGTTAATGCGGGCCGCGAGAGTCATGAATGGTGGCGCAGCCCTGAGCTGACACGTGTCGACATCGTGGCGGACCTACATGATGACCCAGCCAAGCTACGCGTTGACCATATGTTGACGCGGGCCGTGTAAGCCTTAGCTTATCTTTACGCGGGCCGCGTGAGAGTCAGGTTTTGCAACTATATAAGCAGGCCATCGGGTTTCACTTTCCGTCGTTCATTTCTTTCTTACAATCTCGAATTTCTGAAGTTATAAGCATAATAGTTGGGTATTATACCCCTACTTAGCGAGGTTCTGCTCCGTTGTAAGTATTATAATCCCGGTATCATAGTAGATACGCTGCCCGATTGATTTAGGGTTCCGTAATAACTGTCGTGGTTCTGCCCGACGTAGTTATTGGAATGCCGTCTCGGGGAGGGTATCATTAATATTTTCAAAGGGTTATGATACTAACCAATGTACATTTGTATAAATTATAGATTATATCCAGGAAACCCTTATGCGAAGTCTAAGATAGCAATGTGAGTTTATCCTCTTTTTGTTAACCTTTTTGTAATATTTTACAAAACCTTAAATGTTTTACAATGTGATTAAGCGGTGATTGAGTCTTTGTAGTTCTTCAATTACTGCCGGTATTATGGGGTTTTGTATACAAAATTTATTACTACAAGTAGTAGTAAGTCGGGAACGACAGTACATTATCATTGGACAACGAGTTAGCCAATGGGTAATTTGACCATAGGCATAGATCTGGTCGAGTGGCAAGTACTGAATGAGTAATTGTGTAGAAATAAACAATGTGATCGCTCTCAATACTGTTTTAATTGATAAAATGTTTTTTGATTAAACCGGGATTCACTCACCAGTATTTCCGACTGACAAATGTTTTTAAAACGCGTTTCAGGTAACCCAATGTGACAGCCAATTAGTAAAAAGCCAGCTGGGAAGCACTGAAGGCTTAGTAAAAATGTGGCTATAAAAGTTACCTAAAAGACGATGTTTTAAATTCAATAAGATAGGGTTTATCCCTATAAATGTATTGTAATAAGAAACTTGGGTTTTGCCCATGTGATTAGTAATATGAAATATGGTGGTTTTACTCTGATAAACATTTCCTAACTACGGTCCTGATGTAATTTCCGCTGCAAGATTAAATAACTGATACCACCAAAAATCTGAGTTCGCGTCCGCCCGTTCCCGGGACAGATAAGGGATCGGGGGTTGCGACAAGGAACCCGTGGTATCTGTGATGCGACAGCGGAAGATTTTTAACAGGATCTTTTAAACCTCAAAATGCCCAATTATTTTATTCCATAATTTGGGATAAACCCCGTAATTTACAATAGAGGAATTTAACTAGGAAATTCCCTGATTTATTAAAACATGTTTATTTATTTTTAACTGAGCCACCTCTTCAAGCTTGTTAGTGCTCCATAGCACGTTTCCTTGATTTACAGTAGGTCGCCTGAAACATGTTTTAAAAATATTTTATCAGCGGGGAAATACTGGTGAATCATTCATTTTGACAAAATGACACATAGTTATCAATTACAACATAAGAGCGATTACAATGGCTTCTATCTTATTTTTATCTGGCGCCGTGTCACATTGCGTGACGACGGTCATACCACTATTGGGTCCTGTCACCCAAATAGTGATGATCACTGTTAGGATATATTAGCCTAACCAGTGAAAATTAGTAATGTGAACAATACCCCACTAGCCAGTGATTCAAGATATCCACGACTTACTTCCTGTAATTATAACTTTTGAAAATAATTTGAGGTATTCTAAAACAGATGATAAAAAGAGAATGACTCACATTGTAGATTTATACGGGCAGAGTTTAGCCTACTGATTAGCCTTTTAACCTAAATTTAAACAACATGTGTCACACCCCGACCACGTAAAACAACAAAACATGGCGGAAACGTCGGGGAGTGTTGTAACAGAATCATTGTTTCATAACACATGGAAATTTGAATATTGTTTTATTGATTAAAAGTGTTACAATGTCTTGACAATCAAAGAAACATAACATAAATAACTAGTCTTGCATCTTTTATTGTCGCTAAGGCCCAAGTCCGCCTAAGTGTATCTTGATAAATCCTATGCATCATGTCCTGAAACACATGTGAAAATAGGTACGTCAGCATAAAAATGCCTGTGAGATACGTAGGTTTTGTGAAAATAGAATTCATGACTTATGTTTAAGAAAATGTTTAGTCATGAACCTTGTAATTTGCTTTGTCTTGTAAATCATTTGAAAAGTGATAAATAAACCAAATGATATATATGTATAAAAGAATAATACATGGTTAAATGAATAACCAAGTAAAATGAGTTTGTATCAGATAAGTTGTTTGTAAAACAATGTATTGTGAAAAGTATGTTATTTGTATAAAATGTTATATGTGTAAATTGAAATGGTTTAAATAACGCTACGATATGTAATACCATACAAGCACTTATATATAGGAAGTACCAGCGGTGTATCCACCATGCTTGTATCATATTTCACACGCCTCGTTACTTAAATCACTTACTCAAACCAAACCACCAAAGTAAAATGTTTATGTATAATCAAATGTCAAAATGTTTGTGTGAAAACCATGTCTAATGTCTATGTCTAATGTAAATCATGAATTGTGTATATCAATGTCAAAATGTTTATGTCTAATGTAAATCATGAATTGTGTATATCAATGTCAAAATGTTTATGTCTAATGTAAATCATGAATTGTGTATGTAAATGTCAAAATGTTTATGTATAATGCAAATCATGTAATGTGTATCCAAAATATCATGTATGGTAAGTGAAATATATCAACTAAACCATATGTAAAATGCACAAAACAAGGTATTGAAGTAAAACATGGTTTAAATCAAAGTTATGTTTTGTGGAACAAATGCATGCTATACTGATATAAACATCTATGCAGTATTTGTGAAAATGCATACATCCAAGCCTTGTGAATGTGGCGATAAACCCCTAACCGAATTTAAAGGTCTATCTGTGTTATGTTTATCGAATTCGGTCATTCCTTCCATCCAAACATACCTAGGATGTCAGGAACGGGAGTTGTCAATTCCTATGGTACCACTACCTACTAACGAATGGCGTGATCAATGTTAATGAATGTATATTGTCCCATTTAAACAAACCAAATGTCATACCAAAATGTACGCATGTGATAAATAACAAATGAACATACATAGCATGTGATGTGAAATGTATTGTAAAGCAATGTACTAAGTATGAACACAATGGACATACATAGCATAAAATATAATGTAAAACGATGTACTAAGTATGCAACAAAGGACATACATAGCAAAAACATAATGAAATCATGTACTATAAATGTACTAATGAACATAACAAGCATATGATATGAAAACATGAAAGGCACGAAAGTAACAAGTAGGCACATATGTTTCACCCCAAAATGTTTGGAAAATAGTAAAATAGGGGTCTATATACTCACTTGAGATTGCTCAATAGTCCTAGGATAACCACCAAGCAATGCTAGAAGATCACGGAATCAAACGGTACCTAATATAGGTAACTACATTAATAAACCGGACCTAAATCGGAGGATCGGATAGAATGAGGGCTCGTAAACCAAATGAGTATGGGAACTCATGTAATATGGTTTAACAAAGCCCACATACTAAAATGAAACCTAACCTAAGTGCTTACGACCCATTACGACCCGTTTAGGTAGCTTATGCTACTTTAACGCGTCGTTCGCGTAAAACACGTTCGGAACGCCTAACTAGTCCTATGACAAGTAAAATATGCCTTAACATGTCTAATATTGTTGCCAAATCAGTTTAGATGTTAAAAGTTATGTTACATATGCTTAACATGAATTTTGGCGTAAAAAGGGCATTTTGGTAATTTACCTAAGGCATATAAACTACCTATCATACAACTACTTAACGAAGCGACCATAAGGTATAACCTCGGAAGGTTATTCCCTATATACTATGGTCACCTAATGTGTTTGGTCGGATCCTAATGATCGACCAAACGGGTCGGGTTCGAAAGTATAAGCGATTGTTTAGATCGCTTACCTTACGACCCTATATAAGCACTAAACTAAAAGTGACGAGCTAAGCATGTTAAAACATGCTTAACTAAGTTTAGAAAACAGGTTTGGTATCAGAACAAACAGTTTTGATACCTAAGAGTAGTTTGGTTACAAAATACGCAAGAATACGCATTTTGGCCGAAACTACGACTCGTCACTGAGCCTAGATAACGTGGTAATCAGTAGGTATAGCCACTAGGGACTATAACCATCGTGATTTCGCTCATGTTAGGAAGTTCAAACGAACTTAGCGTTGAACATAAACTGGTCAATGTCAGAAAGTCAAACATAGTTTGACTTTCGGACTCGAAAAGCGATAAAAGAACGAAGGAACACTTACAAAGGGTCCCCGCAAGCTAATCTTGATCCAAGTAGCTCAGGTATGAAGCAATGGCTTCAACTTAGAGCATTATTAGATCAGATTTGTGGGTTTTGTAAGTGAATGGGTTGGGTATTTATAGGAATGTTAGAACCGTTAAGATCGTTTATCGAATAACGTGCTTCAATCTCATCCCTACATTTGTTGCAACACCTTGGTACCCAAATTGGCCCCCCAACATCAGGGATTAACATGTGGCATTGGGTTTATGAGTGCTTAACAGCTGTAACCAGCTGTTAGCCACATTCTAAGGTTCTGGGAGATCCTTACGGACCGTAAGGGTGAGGGCATACGGTCCGTAAGACAGTAACTTTGCTGAAATGACAGTTTTGGTCCCTGCAGCTCCAAACTTGGTTTTCGATGCATTTTCGACACGTTTAAGCCCCGTTAACCCCATTTCAAAGATCTAAAATGAAGTTAAAGTATAGGGAACTTAAAATGTGCTCAAAAATATCTTGGATGTCGGTTCGTTTGGCCGTACGATTGCGTTGTTCGGTTAATTACGATGGAAGTCATAATGGATGCAAAAATGATCCAAATGACACGACGAATGGATTTTTCTTATGCCAAACATTAAAATAAAATATTTTAGTGCTTACATAAATTTTTGGATGTCCGGATCTATTCAGAATGTAAGTTATGCGCGAAGATGCAAACTTATGCACTTTTTGACGCTTTTAGTCCCTAAATGACCCAAAAGTTTATTTTAGCACACCGAACCCTTCAAAGCCTATTTCTAAGCTATGTAAAGGATATATAAGGTATGTTAACCCTATGTCACTATTCCGGAGTGTTTGTTGCATTAAACTGGTTATATTTACGCATCGGTGCGCGTATAACCTTCCAGAAAGCGATTTAGAGCCCGAAATCGAACTAGAATTGATATGTGCAAATAATACACATATTTATACAACTACCAAGTATGAAATACAATATTTCATTGATACGGTATTTGTTTGATGGCCGTGGAGGCACAGGTGTCACAGTCTCCCCTATTTTAGGAAATTTCGTCCCGAAATTTTATTTAGAGGAAACTTGTGAGAGTTTAAAACATGAAGTTGAAAAGATCGAACAACACTGGTTAGAGTTCTTGTACCTCTAGTAACTTTAAATAACATCATGCTTACCATGTAAGAGGGACACTTATATACAAGTCTATTAAGCGTTATTGGTGCGTCCACCGTACCTCCAGTACATTGTTCACATTTCGTTATTGTTGCCACTATCGGTTTTTTTTACATAATAAATCTTACTGCGGTTTCCGTGCACTGAACTTCGTAATTATGTATGCATCCATAATTACGTAATTCCTTGCATAGTCACGTAGTGCATCTTAAAAATGTGTAGGGGAAAAAAACAAATGAACGAGCCTGTGATGATTGTGACTAGACCACCATAGGGTCCCTTTTATTAAATCAATAATTGATTTTAATAGACAACCAAGGAGTCTTTTCAGCTTATATCATCACATGTCATTCTTAACCAGAATTTTGAATCAATCTTTTTTACTAGACCACTAAAAGGGTCTCTTATGAATCATGGAATGGTACTATGCAATCCAAGGCTCTTAACTATTACATAGAAGCCCATTAAGGATTTAAGGTAGTACCTTTGGATATCCTACTATGAATCCTTCATATGAAGATATGGAAGGTTCTACAAGGATTTGGATAACGAAAATAAAACCACAAAAGGAAATACATAACACAAAAACACATAACCACAAAATTGTTTAGTCATGAACCTTGTAATTTGCTTTGTCTTGTAAATCATTTGAAAAGTGATAAATAAACCAAATGATATATATGTATAAAAGAATAATACATGGTTAAATGAATAACCAAGTAAAATGAGTTTGTATCAGATAAGTTGTTTGTAAAACAATGTATTGTGAAAAGTATGTTATTTGTATAAAATGTTATATGTCTAAATTGAAATGGTTTAAATAACGCTACGATATGTAATACCATACAAGCACTTATATATAGGAAGTACCAGCGGTGTATCCACCATGCTTGTATCATATTTCACACGCCTCGTTACTTAAATCACTTACTAAACCAAACCACTAAAGTAAAATGTTTATGTATAATCAAATGTCAAAATGTTTGTGTGAAAACCATGTCTAATGTCTATGTCTAATGTCTATGTCTAATGTAAATCATGAATTGTGTATATCAATGTTAAAATGTTTATGTCTAATGTAAATCATGAATTGTGTATATCAATGTCAAAATGTTTATGTCTAATGTAAATCATGAATTGTGTATGTAAATGTCAAAATGTTTATGTATAATGCAAATCATGTAATGTGTATCCAAAATATCATGTATGGTAAGTGAAATATATCAACTAAACCATATGTAAAATGCACAAAACAAGGTATTGAAGTAAAACATGGTTTAAATCAAAGTTATGTTTTGTGGAACAAATGCATGCTATACTGATATAAACATCTATGCGGTATTTGTGAAAATGCATACATCCAAGCCTTGTGACTGTGGCGATAAACCCCTAACTGAATTTAAAGGTCTATCTGTGTTATGTTTATCGAATTCTGTCGTTCCTTCCATCCAAACATACCTAGGATGTCAGGAACGGGAGTTGTCAATTCCTATGGTACCACTACCTACTAACGAATGGCGTGATCAATGTTAATGAATGTATATTGTCCCATTTAAACAAACCAAATGTCATACCAAAATGTACGCATGTGATAAATAACAAATGTACTAAGTATGCAACAAATGAACATACATAGCATGTGATGTGAAATGTATTGTAAAGCAATGTACTAAGTATGCACACAAAGGACATATATAGCATAAAATATAATGTAAAACGATGTACTAAGTATGCAACAAAGGACATACATAGCAAAAATATAATGAAATCATGTACTATAAATGTACTAATGAACATAACAAGCATATGATATGAAAACATGAAAGGCACGAAAGTAACAAGTAGGCACATGTGTTTCACCCCAAAATGTTTGGAAAATAGTAAAATAGGGGTCTATGTACTCACTTGAGATTGCTCAATAGTCCTAGGATAATCACCAAGCAATGCTAGAAGATCACGGAATCAAACGGTACCTAATATAGGTAACGACATTAATAAACCGGACCTAAATCGGAGGATCGGATAGAATGAGGGCTCGTAAACCAAATGAGTATGGGAATTCATGTAATATGGTTTAACAAAGCCCACATACTAAAATGAAACCTAACCTAAGTTCTTACGACCCATTACGACCCGTTTAGGTAGCTTATGCTACTTTAACGCGTCGTTCGTGTAAAACACGTTCGGAACGCCTAACTAGTCCTATGACAAGTAAAATATGCCTTAACATGTCTAATATTGTTGCCAAATCAGTTTAGATGTTAAAAGTTATGTTACATATGCTTAAAATGAATTTTGGCGTAAAAAAGGCATTTTGGTAATTTACCTAAGGCATATAAACTACCTATCATACAACTACTTAACGAAGCGACCATAAGGTATAACCTCGGAAGGTTATTCCCTATATACTATGGTCACCTAATGTGTTTGGTCGGATCCTAATGATCGACCAAACGGTTCGAAAGTATAAGCGATTGTTTAGATCGCTTACCTTACGACCCTATATAAGCACTAAACTAAAAGTGACGAGCTAAGCCTGTTAAAACATGTTTAACTAAGTTTTGAAAACAGGTTTGGTATCAGAACAAACGGTTTTGATACCTAAGAGTAGTTTGGTTACAAAATACGCAAGAATACGCATTTTGGCCGAAACTACGACTTGTCACTAAGCCTAGATAACGTGGTAATCAGTAGGTATAGCCACTAGGGACTATAACCATCGTGATTACACTCACGTTAGGAAGTTCAAACGAACTTAGCGTTGACCATAAACTGGTCAATGTCAGAAAGTCAAACATAGTTTGACTTTCGGACTCGAAAAGCGATAAAAGAACGAAGGAACACTTACAAAGGGTCCCCGCAAGCTAATCTTGATCCAAGTAGCTCAGGTATGAAGCAATGACTTCAACTTAGAGCATTCTTAGATCAGATTTGTGGGTTTTGTAAGTGAATGGGTTGGGTATTTATAGGAATGTTAGAGCCGTTAAGATCGTTTATCGAATAACGTGCTTCAATCTCAACCCTCCAAATTACACGGCGAATGGATTTTTCTTATGCCAAACATTAAAATAAAGTATTTTAGTGCTTACATAAATTTTTGGATGTCCGGATGTATTTAGAATGTAAGTTATGCGCGAAGATGCAAACTTATGCACTTTTTGACGCTTTTAGTCCCTAAATGACCCAAAAGTTTATTTTAGCACACCGAACCCTTCAAAGCCTATTTCTAAGCTATGTAAAAGATATTTAAGGTATGTTAACCCTATGTCACTGTTCCAGAGTGTTTGTTGCATTAAACTGGTTATATTTACGCATCAGTGCGCGTATAACCTTCCAGAAAGCGATTTAGAGCCCGAAATCGAACTAGAATTGATATGTGCAAATAATACACATATTTATACAACTCCCAAGTATGAAATACAATATTTCATTGATACAGTATTTGTTTGATGGTCGTGGAGGCACAGGTGTCACAGTCTCCCCTACTTTAGGAAATTTCGTCCCGAAATTTTATTTAGAGGAAACTTGTGAGAGTTTAAAACATGAAGTTGAAAAGATCGAACAACACTGGTTAGAGTTCTTGTACCTCTAGTAACTTTAAATAACATCATGCTTACCATGTAGGAGGGACACTAATATACAAGTCTATTAAGCGTTATTGGTGCGTCCACCGTACCTCCTGTACATTGTTCACATTTCGTTATTGTTACCACTATCGGGTTTTTTTTACATAATAAATCTTACTGCGGTTTCCGTGCACTGAACTTCGTAATTATGTATGCATCCATAATTACGTAATTCCTTGCATAGTCACGTAGTGCATCTTAAAAATGTGTAGGGGAAGAAAACAAATGAACGAGCCTGTGATGATTGTGACTAGACCACCATAGGGTCCCTTTTATTAAATCAATAAATGATTTTAATAGGCAACCAGGAGTCTTTTCAGCTTATATCATCACATGTCATTCTTAACCAGATTTTTGAATCAATCTTTTTTACTAGACCACTAAAAGGGTCTCTTATGAATCATGGAATGGTACTATATAATCCAATGGTCTTAACTATTACATAGAAAGCCATTAAGGATTTTAGGTAGTACCTTTGGATATCCTACTATGAATCCCTCATATGAAGATATGGAAGGTTCTACGAGGATTTGGATAACGAAAATAAAACCACAAAAGGAAATACATAACACAAAAACACATAACCACAAAATTGTTTATCTTGATCTTTAATTTGTTATCATTTTGTTAATTGTGCACATGCATTTAAAGCACACTAGGAATCCATTCCGTGGATTTCATTTGGTACTTTAAACATTATCAAGAATCTAACTATAAAGATAGAAAGATTTTTAAAGAGAAAATTCGATTTCGATTGTAAGGAACCGAGATGTTCGAATTAAGGTACACAAGGAATCCAACTAAGGATTCTGATTTGTATGATAATCATCCACAAAGGTCTAATTGTGGAGATAAAAAGATCCCATAAGGATTTTAGAAGTTGAAGATGTTTTGAAACCATGCACTGGACGTGTTTAAGTCAAAACATGAAGTAAAATGCTTATGAGGTTGAGATGCTCGATATGCCAAAGCGACATATGAAGCGGAATTTGAAAGTTAAGTCAATGTATGAGGAAAAATATTTTTGAAAACTATGCATGGGGTTCTTAAAAAAATGTGTTCAATGTTTCTGAAACCTTATGTATAATACTTTTGAAATCATAAAGTAGGTGTACTAGGTAGGTATATTTATAAAATGTTTTAAAATCATGAGTTGAATTTTGAAAGTATGTATAAGATTTTTGGAAAACATGAATGATGCTTTAGACTTTATGCACTTGATATAAGTAATTATACGGTATTAATAACATTTTGAAATCATGAAGGTTGTTTTGAAAACTTATGTTATGCATGTTGAAAAATCAGAACGTAATGGGTATGAGATTTGAAAATATCCTTAGTTATCTAACCAAGGATTTCAAAGGCACAGATGTGCAAAAGCACGATCACTCGTAATGTCACTTTATTTTCTGTACTTTGTTTCTTAGAGTGAAACGAGTACTTAGAATTTTCCAAGGGAATCATGAGCAAACACAAGAATGGGAAATTCGCAAGAGTAGTTTGTAAGAATGTAGTTCCTCGTCGTAGGTATCATAGGGAAATGCCATACACTCATCTAACTACACTTGTATATCATAATTGTGAACAACAATTTATTTATAAACAAAACAGATTGTTTCACATTACAGGAAAATAGAAGAAACAAAAGCATAAGACAACAACATCTTCTAATCAGCCGACTGCTCATCCGTGGGTTGGATTTGCCTTAGCAAGCTTCAGGCATTTATTCACGAAATGACCCATCTTGCCACAGTTGTAGCACGATCCAGGCGGGAAGCGAGCTTGAGCAGGATTGGCTTGTGGTTGATTTGGACCACCTTGGTTCGGGTTACATCGACAAGCACTTGCCAGGTGACCAACTCGCCCACATGATACACACAGACGACACTGTAAGTGAGCTTGGTGATGCCCATTGCATTTGTCACATATTGGTGCCGTTCCCTTGTATTGCTTCTTAGCAGGTGGTGTTGCCACCCGGATGGGTCCTGCTTGATTTGGTACAGCTACAGTTGAGCAAACCCTTGCTGTATGACCTATAAGTCCACAAATCTGGCATTTGCGGCACTTCACACTAGCATGATGATGAAGGTTACATTGGTTGCACAAGGGTGCGGTTCCATTGTATGGCTTCCTAGCAGGGGGTTGAGCTGGTTGGTCGGGGACGGCTTGACCATTGTGAGCGACCACGGCGAAGTTCTGAGAGCCTTTCGCTTCTTTGACTTCTTAGGGGATCCAGTCTGTTCATCCATGGTCTTTGATTCCTCGATTGGTTTCTTGGCTGGTGGTGCTGGCTTGACTTCTGCTTCCTTTGATAGCTCTTGAGTGGCTTCATTGTTGAGACGAGACATGGCAATGCCTAATTCAACAGTCTTCAGGATTACTTCGCCTATTCGCTGGGCAAATTTGGCAGTCTGCTCGGATATCTGCGCATCGTTGCGATGAAGAGACATTCTGGAGGAAATGAAGGATATAGGAGGAAACAATGAAATGTTATCGGAAAATAAAACAAAACAAAATGGCAATGCATAAGAATTTGCGATCATTTGTTCGTTACCTAAGGCAAACAAATGAGACGGTGACAAATCAAAGTAAGCGGATTATATTAATGAATCACTGAAGACATGCTTGCCTATAAGTGAACACTCACCCCAAGAGTTCCCAGGTAAGAGTGACTGGTCCGATACTGCGGATTTGTACGAACACTCTAGCCTTTGACAGAAAACTCAGGGTACAGGCATTCACTCTTCCAGTTTGCACGTGTTCAAATTATAAGACCCAAACTTTGACGAGATTTTGAAAACTTAGAGGGTTCAAAACCTAGTAATCAATCATCCTAGAACAGATGATTGGTTTTCAAGGTGGTTTTGAAATTTGTGTTCTTGTTGTGGTTGTCACTTAAGGATAGGTGACGGTATTGTTTTATGACTAAACGCAAGTAAACTCGCGTTAGGGTCCTAGGAAGGTTATAGACTAGGTCAAAGCATTACTAATAACCTAATTCCCTATAACCATGGGCTCTGATACCAAATTTTCTGTCACACCCCGACCACGTAAAACAACAAAACGTGGCGGAAACGTCGGGGAGTGTTGTAACAGAATCATTGTATAAAATGTTATATGTCTTAATTGAAATGGTTTAAATAATGCTACGATATGTAATACCATACAAGCACTTATATATAGGAAGTACCAGCGGCGTATCCACCATGCTTGTATCATATTTCACACGCCTCGTTACTTAAATCACTTACTCAAACCAAACCACCAAAGTAAAATGTTTATATATAATCAAATGTCAAAATGTTTGTGTGAAAACCATGTCTAATGTCTATGTCTAATGTAAATCATGAATTGTGTATATCAATGTCAAAATGTTTATGTCTAATGTAAATCATGAATTGTGTATATCAATGTCAAAATGTTTATGTCTAATGTAAATCATGAATTGTGTATGTAAATGTCAAAATGTTTATGTATAATGCAAATCATGTAATGTGTATCCAAAATATCATGTATGCTAAGTGAAATATATCAACTAAACCATATGTAAAATGCACAAAACAAGGTATTGAAGTAAAACATGGTTTAAATCAAAGTTATGTTTTGTGGAACAAATGCATGCTATACTGATATAAACATCTATGCGGTATTTGTGAAAATGCATACATCCAAGCCTTGTGACTGTGGCGATAAACCCCTAACTGAATTTAAAGGTCATTCCTTCCATCCAAACATACCTAGGATGTCAGGAACGGGAGTTGTCAAATCCTATGGTACCACTACCTACTAACGAATGGCGTGATCAATGTTAATGAATGTATATTGTCCCATTTAAACAATCCAAATGTCATACCAAAATGTACGCATGTGATAAATAACAAATGTACTAAGTATGCAACAAATGAACATACATAGAATGTGATGTGAAATGTATTGTAAAGCAATGTACTAAGTATGCACACAATGGACATACATAGCATAAAATATAATGTAAAACGATGTACTAAGTATGCAACAAAGGACATACGTTGCAAAAACATAATGAAATCATGTACTATAAATGTACTAATGAACATAACAAGCATATGATATGAAAACATGAAAGGCACGAAAGTAACAAGTAGGCACATGTGTTTCACCCCAAAATGTTTGGAAAATAGTAAAAGAGGGGTCTATGTACTCACTTGAGATTGCTCAATAGTCCAAGGATAACCACCAAGCAATGCTAGAAGATCACGGAATCAAACGGTACCTAATATAGGTAACTACATTAATAAACCGGACCTAAATCGGAGGATCGAATAGAAGGAGGGCTCGTAAACCAAATGAGTATGGGAACTCATGTAATATGGTTTAACAAAGCCCACATACTAAAATGAAACCTAACCTAAGTGCTTACGACCCATTACGACCCGTTTAGGTAGCTTATGCTACTTTAACGCGTCGTTCGCGTAAAACACGTTCGGAACGCCTAACTAGTCCTATGACAAGTAAAATATGCCTTAACATGTCTAATATTGTTGCCAAATCAGTTTAGATGTTAAAAGTTATGTTACATATGCTTAACATGAATTTTGGCGTAAAAAGGGCATTTTGGTAATTTACCTAAGGCATATAAACTACCTATCATACAACTACTTAACGAAGCGACCATAAGGTATAACCTCGGAAGGTTATTCCCTATATACTATGGTCACCTAATGTGTTTGGTCGGATCCTAATGATCGACCAAACGGGTCGGGTTCGAAAGTATAAGCGATTGTTTAGATCGCTTACCTTACGACCCTATATAAGCACTAAACTAAAAGTGACGAGCTAAGCATGTTAAAACATGCTTAACTAAGTTTAGAAAACAGGTTTGGTATCAGAACAAACAGTTTTGATACCTAAGAGTAGTTTGGTTACAAAATACGCAAGAATACGCATTTTGGCCGAAACTACGACTCGTCACTGAGCCTAGATAACGTGGTAATCAGTAGGTATAGCCACTAGGGACTATAACCATCGTGATTTCGCTCATGTTAGGAAGTTCAAACGAACTTAGCGTTGACCATAAACTGGTCAATGTCAGAAAGTCAAACATAGTTTGACTTTTGGACTCGAAAAGCGATAAAAGAACGAAGGAACACTTACAAAGGGTCCCCGCAAGCTAATCTTGATCCAAGTAGCTCAGGTATGAAGCAATGGCTTCAACTTAGAGCATTCTTAGATCAGATTTGTGGGTTTTGTAAGTGAATGGGTTGGGTATTTATAGGAATGTTAGAACCGTTAAGATCGTTTATCGAATAACGTGCTTCAATCTCATCCCTACATTTGTTGCAACACCTTGGTACCCAAATTGGCCCCCCAACATCAGGGATTAACATGTGGCATTGGGTTTATGAGTGCTTAACAGCTGTTAGCCACATTCTGAGGTTCTGGGAGATCCTTATGGACCGTAAGGGTGAGGGCATACGGTCCGTAAGACAGTAACTTTGCTGAAATGACAGTTTTGGTCCCTGCAGCTCCAAACTTGGTTTTCGATGCATTTTCGACACGTTTAAGCCCCGTTAACCCCATTTCAAAGATCTAAAATGAAGTTAAAGTATAGGGAACTTAAAATGTGCTCAAAAATATCTTGGATGTCGGTTCGTTTGGCCGTACGATTGCGTTGTTCGGTTAATTACGATGGAAG
The DNA here is from genome assembly GCA_030545235.1 of Helianthus tuberosus. NCBI lineage: Eukaryota > Viridiplantae > Streptophyta > Magnoliopsida > Asterales > Asteraceae > Helianthus > Helianthus tuberosus. Next base: position 85,631,503 of record CM060362.1, read on the forward strand.
TCATAATGGACGCAAAAATGATCCAAATGACACGACGAATGGATTTTTCTTATGCCAAACATTAAAATAAAATATTTTAGTGCTTACATAAATTTTTGGATGTCCGGATCTATTCAGAATGTAAGTTATGCGCGAAGATGCAAACTTATGCACTTTTTGACGCTTTTAGTCCCTAAATGACCCAAAAGTTTATTTTAGCACACCGAACCCTTCAAAGCCTATTTCTAAGCTATGTAAAGGATATTTAAGGTATGTTAACCCTATGTCACTGTTCCGGAGTGTTTGTTGCATTAAACTGGTTATATTTACGCATCAGTGCGTATAACCTTCCAGAAAGCGATTTAGAGCCCGAAATCGAACTAGAATTGATATGTGCAAATTATACACATATTTGTACAACTCCCAAGTATGAAATACAATATTTCATTGATACAGTATTTGTTTGATGGCCGTGGAGGCACAGGTGTCACAACATGCACACGAACTAGGTCAGTAACTAATACAACATTTACGATAACTCACGAGATTAAACCCTCACAACGAATGACAAAGTGCGATACTTAAACATCCATCGAATTCACGATGAATGACAAAGCATAACCCTAATGTGGGCAACACTTAAACATCCATTGGATAGTTTCAATCAATCGGACATTGAATCGTAGCAGCGATCGAGTTAATACCCGGTATCGGAGCAGTACCCCACTAAAATTGAAAGTAATTTCGACTTTGGAGCAGCCTAACTTCGTTTTTGTAAAGTGATTTCGACACCAGAGGACTGCTCCTGAACCAAGCTATTTATAGCTGAAATTTGGGGCTCTCGCGGCCCGCGTGAACATTAGCTCGAACCTTACGCGGCCCGCGTGGACACCTATTTCGTAGATTTGGGCTTACGTGTCACACCTAGGTCTGCCACGTGGCTGCCACGTGGCTGCCACGTGGCCTGGTTGCTGTTCCGGATAAGTTGTGAGCTGTCGCGGCCCGTGTAAAGATATGCTCAAATCTTACGCGGCCCGCCTGAAGACCTGAAATCTTGATTTTCTTGATTTTCATGCACAGTAAGGTTTCAGGGGTCAGGGTTTTCACTTACGAGTCGTATTGGGACATTTTTTAGGGTCCTTACAATAACGATCAACAATGACATGACCACAATCACTAGTTGAGTGATATGTCCAGAATCACTAGTTGTGAGAATGATCAAAAAAATGATATGACCATAGTCACTAGTTGAGAGAATGATCAACAGTGACATTAGCAAAAACACTAGTTGAGAGAATGATCAATAGTGTTATGACCCCAGTCACTAGTTGAGAGAACGATCAACGGTGATGCGACCACAAGCACTAGTTGAAAGAATGATCAATAGTGTTATGACCACGGTCACTAGTTGAAAGAATGATCAACAGTGACATGACCATCGTCACGGGAATCGCCTAGTGACAGATACTTTGAATAATGATAAGATATATTTTATATCTATTACTTGATAAATTCACTATTGGACGAAAGTGAGCCAATGAGTGATATGACCACTGTCACATCGGAACTGCCACCATGTGACAAATACTGATTGAGTTGGGTAAATATAAATAAATATAAAAACCTTGATGTTGTAAATTATAACAATATATTTTATAAAAATGGAATGAACTCGCCAGTATTTATTACTGATAAAATGTTTTCAAAACGTGTTTAAGGTAATTTGCTGTAAAAATAATAGAAGCCAGCTATGGAGCACTGAAAACTTAAATAAAGTGGCTATAAATACCTAAAAAAAGAAGAAATTCATGTTTTATTTATTTGGGTTTATCCCTATAAAAACAATTGAATGGAATATGGGTTTAGCCCATTTGTTTAATATTAAAAGTTCGGTGTTTTACAAACTCTGAAATCATTTCCTAACTACGATCCTGATGAAAAATTTTCCGCTGCATATTTAATAAACACCGGTACTATCTGACTGGCTCGCGGCTCCCGCTCCCAGGGTGGGGTCGGGGGCTGTGACAAAAGGTGGTATCAGAGCCAATTGTTTAAGCTATTTAGGTGTTCTTTTAATAGCTAAACTTAAACAATAAAGTTAGAAAATTAATGCAAAGTAACATATGTGTTATTTTTGTAGATTTAAATATATGTATATATCTACATATATGCACATATGATTCTTGAAAGCATTGCTTTGTTTTAACTATTCTGTGATATTGATAATTGAAAATATTTGCAATTCTGATGTCGAATGAAGTATCACATAATCCAGAAGTTCATGCTAATAATGAAAATCCTTTGGATAAAAATGCTATAGAAAATATAATAGCCCAATGAATAACTAATGCTATACCTTTAATAATTAAAGCTGTTAAAAATCACATAGAACCCACCAAAGCTATGAGTAGCAAGCATACTTGTGACGAAAGTTTTAGCCATAGTGTCAATGGAGGCAATGATGATATTATCAAAACCCTATTTCCCAAGAAAAAGTAGGCGATGACTCTCGGGTGTACCTACAAATAATTTCTTGCTTGTAAACCAACTGAGTTCGCCGACAGTGAAGGAGCCACGGCTACTCTGCGATTGTTGGAAAATATGGAAGCTGTTCTTAAAATCAACAAATGTGCTGAAGAAGATAAGGTGATGTATGCGTCCAACCTCTTTAAGGAAGAATTCTTAGAATGGTGGAATACAATTCTTCAGGCAAAAGGAAGTGACATGGCTTATGCCATGAACTGGGAAAAATTTAAGGAAATGGCAGAAAGGAAATTTTTTCCCCCTTATGAAAAGGAACGAATGGCTAACGAGTTCCTAAATCATAAAATGATAAATGTGAATTGTCGTGAATATACGACAACGTTATTCGACTACGCAAGAATGGTACCAACTCTGGCTTCGCCAGAACCCATACTAATTTCTCGTTATATTTGGGGATTAGTTAGCGAAATCCGAGACATGGTCAAAGCCGCTTGACCACAGACTATTGAAGAAACCTTTGAACTAGCTAACATCCTGACAGATGGACTAATCCGCACAAGAGAAGAAAACAAGAAGAAGGAGTTAGCCTAGAAAATTTCCCAAGAATTCTACCAGAAGAAAGGAACTGAACCGTCATTGGAGCAATCTACCAGCAGAAACTGTAACAAAAAGCATTCAGGAAAATGTCGTTTTAGGAAAACACCCTTCTGTAACTTCTGCAAGATGGCCGGGCATATAGAGGAAGAATGTAGAAGGAAAACTAATATTTGTTACAATTGCGGAGATACAGGACACATCAAACCATATTGCCCGAAACTGAACAAAGCACCTGACAACAAGGCCAGAACAACAGACAGAGCTAAGAAGAACACGCGCACATTCGTACTTACTACGCAAGAAGCAGAAATGATTCCAGACGTAATCGCTGATACGTAATATCTAAGTTAAGTTATTATTTAGCCCTAGTATAAATCAAAGTTGTTAAATAAATTCATCCTGTCAAGTACTTCATCTATTCAGAACCATAATAGATTTGTTTGGTCTTCACTTTCATTGAATCATTTAATTGGTTACGACACCTTGTGGTGGCATTTTCTTTAATTTGAAGCTTGAGCTAATCTCATTTTCACACCTGATGTATGGATTCATTTATTTAATTTCTGTTGGTTCATTAACTTAAAATAGTCTTAATATAATTATGTGTTAAGATAAGAGTACACAAACTCGTATTATATTCTGGTGTATCTCTAAAGATTCTTTCATCATTGATCGAAAATTCTATGATATTCATTTGGTCTTTCATCATCAATTGAAAATCCTATAAGATTTATTTGAAATGAATATCCACAGTTACTTCATTAAAACTTTCAGTTGATTACAAACACGGTGAATTTGTTCGGTCACCGTAATTATTGAACTATTTCAATCATCACGACACCTTGTGGCGTCGGTATAAACTTGTAGTTTGGGCTAATCATAATCATACGAATCATTTAAAACCACGTATGTTTTTCCTTTGATTCATCATTCTAAAGTAGTCTTGATACAATTATGATAATGATACACTAAACTCTATTGTATTTCGGTGTATCCTTGCAATTCAATAATGTCAATATATTGATTTTTCTCATGTCATGGTTCGATAATTGACAACTTATTTTCATGCTTCTATTCCATTTTGAGCTTGTTGATTCTGAGTCTTGCTTAGTTGACAATCAAAGTAAGTTTTCTTTTGACAGTGAATTCTATTTGATTCTAGAGGTCATTCATAACTTGTAAACATTCGATTTAGACATCTATTGATCATAAATCTCTTTTGGCCTGAACCTAGTCACCTTGGAAATTATATCATTTCACATTGTTCGTTTGACATTGATTCCTAGAAATAATTCAGTTGAACCATTGAACCTTGTTTATTGTAAAACACGTATTCATTTGAACATGTCTTGATTCTGTATAATTTACCTTAATACTGTTCTTATTGACTAAGACGTGACATAACTCTAGAGGAGACATCGTAGCCCAAATCTCTAGGACGAGATTTAAAACAAGGTGGGGAGGATGTAACATTTCCATTATTTTTTTTTCATGTAAGAATTATAGATTGTTTAAATTTATTAACCACTAGTAACTAGTTTTATTTTTAATATAATTATTCAACCCAAATAGTTTTAAAAACTATTTTATATATAGTTGGTTGGAATGTTATATTAATTAATTGGCCTGTATATGGGTGACCTTTCTATTAAAATAAAAGTATATAAAACCTTATATTATTAGACAGGTAGATTACGGGTAAGTTGCCTGTTAGAAATATGAAGTACCTTGATGGGCCTAGGAACCGTTTAATAATTAAATTATAAAAATACATTATATTTCAACCTCCTTCGTTTTTAATGAAACTTGGTTCAAAATGCAGTACAAATATTCTCGTTCTAATGACATATTCATTGTTTTATAAAACGTCATATTTTAGAAGTTATACGCATCAAATAGGTGAAGCAGCTGAATTAATTATAATATATAAATAGTAAAATAATAAAATTAAATCAAACTAAACATTTGAAATGAAGTGCACGTGTGCGTGTGTGAACAAAACATGTATAAGTGTAGGTGGCCAAATTGGCGTGACTTCGAAGCATTGTGGCAATTATAAATAGCAGACATAGAGTTCACGATTTACTCATCCATTCTTCTGCTTTATGTCTCACCCCTCTCTTTGCATTTCCATAATTATATTTTTATTTTTAATCTATAATAATAATAAAGCCCTGACCCGTTTTAAGTGTTTTAACCCTGATCACTGATACCTTGTCCGATTGATCAGGAGCCCCATAACGCATGTCAAGGCTCTGCCCGACTAAGTTCGTTGGGTTTCTGTCTCGTGACGTAGGGATAAGGTTGAATGGGGTTATTATATTTAACGCGAGTGCATTATATATTTATTAAATAGTTGAGAGAATGATCAACAGTGATATGACCATAGTCACTAGTTGAGAGAATGATCAACAGTGACATAAGCAAAAACACTAGTTGAGAGAATGATCAATAGTGTTATGACCCCAGTCACCAGTTGAGAGAACGATCAACGGTGATGCGACCACAAGCACTAGTTGAGAGAACGATCAACGGTGATGCGACCACAAGCACTAGTTGAAAGAATGATCAACAGTGTTATGACCACGGTCACTAGTTGAAAGAATGATCAACAGTGATATGACCATCGTCACGGGAATCGCCTAGTGACAGATACTTTGAATAATAATAAGATATATTTTATATCTATTACTTGATAAATTCACTATTGGACGAAAGTGAGCCAATGAGTGATATGACCACTGTCACATCGGAACTGCCACCATGTGACAAATACTGATTGAGTTGGGTAAATATAAATAAATATAAAAACCTTGATGATGTAAAGTATAACAATATATTTTATAAAAATGGAATGAACTCGCCAGTATTTATTACTGATAAAATGTTTTCAAAACGTGTTTCATGTAATTTGCTGTAAAAATAATAGAAGCCAACTATGGAGCACAGAAGGCTTAAATAATGTGGCTATAAATACCTAAATAAAAGAAGAAATTCATGTTTTATTTATTTGGGTTTATCCCTATAAAAACAATTGAATGGAATATGGGTTTAGCCCATTTGTTTAATATTAAAAGTTTGGTGTTTTACAAACTCTGAAATCATTTCCTAACTACGATCCTGATGAAAAATTTTCTGTTGCATATTTAATAAACACCGGTACCATCTGACTGGCTCGCGGCTCCCGCTCCCAGGGTGGGGTCGGGGGCTGTGATAACGATCCATCCTTTTTTTTTGACGAAAAGGACAGGTGCGCCCCATGGAGAGGTTCTAGGGCGAATAAAGCCTTTATCAAGTAGTTCCTGGAGCTGACTCGAGAGTTCACGCATTTCGGAAGAAGCGAGACGATAAGGCGCTTTAGCAACAGGGTTTGCTCCAGGAATGAGGTCGATTCGGAAATCGATATCACGAGTGGGAGGTAACCCGGGTAAATCGTCGGAAAAAACGTTAGGGAATTCACAAACAACGGGAACGTCCTTCACTACTGGGTTACCTTTCTTTTCCTTCTCCACTACTACGATGTGTGCCAAGAAAGCTTGGTATTCCTTGCGGAGATACTTGCTAGCCTGGAAACACGACATGAGTTTAAGACCTTTCAAAGGAGTTTCACCATACAGACAAAGTAGATCACCATTAGCGAGCGAGAAGCGAATAATCTTATCGAAGAAAACAACTTCAGCACGGTTCTTGCGAAGAAAATCCATGCCTACTATGATGTCAAAACTACCGAGCTGCATCGAAATAAGATCGATATGGAAGACGTGATTATTGAGTTCAAGCGTACAATCACGTTGAACAGAATTGGCAGCGACGGTTCTTCCGGTGGCAACTTCAACATCGAACGTCGAGGGGAGATGAGCGCGCTTACGATTAAGGAGCTTTTCGAAATCAAACGATACAAAACAGTTATCTACTCCAGTATCAAACAAACACGAAGCATACATACCATTTACAAGGAACGTACCATTGACCACATTGTTGTCTGCTTGAGCCTGATGGGCGTTGATGTTGAACGCACGTCCGCGGGCTGCTGGCTGTTGCTGCTGTTGTTGAGGCTGCTGCTGGGGCTGCTGCTGTTTTGGCTCTTGCTTAACCACTCGATTGGGGCACATGTTTGCGAAGTGGTTGGGATCACCACACGCATAGCAAGCTCTAGCATGGATCACGGGTGCAAGAGCCGCTTGATGGCCTTGAAGAGCATTAAGTAGAGCTTGTTGAGCAGGAGCTTGACCTTGGGTTGGAGCTGGGGTTTGACGTGGACCTATACGGCAGTTTTTGGTGAAGTGGTCGTAAATGTTGCAGTGCACACAGTATCTGCAAGCGATTCCGACTGGGTGGTGATAGGTATAAGTAGGGTAAGCCGGGTGAGGACCAGTATACGCACGCTTTGCCGACGGTGCGTTGGTGACCGTTGCCGCTACTTGGCGGTGTTGAGGCTGCGGTTGAGCAGGAACTAATTGGAGCGGGGCAGCAGTGGTTACAGCGCAATTCTTGCTACTATTGTTGTTGTTCTTCCTCTTGCGACGAGAGGACTTTGAAGACTGCGGAGCGGCGGCGGTTTCAGCGGTTGGAGCAGTGGTAGCTTGATGCAGATTCTTGGAAGCTTTATCCCAGTAACCAGACTTGACTCATTTGTCGTTGATATCAGCGGCGAGAAAGTTGGTTTCCTCAATTGTTGTCGTCTTTGCAGCTTGAACGAAATCAGCCACGCAATCCGGAAGAGCACGGATATACTTCTTGATGGTGATTTCAAGCGTGGTAACTTGGCCTGGACAGATAATACTCAACTGCTTGAAGCGAGCAGTTAAACCAGCGTTGTCACCATCTTTCTGTTTGATATGCCAGAACTCGTCCTCCAGCTTCTGGCGCTCGTGGGGAGGGCAGAACTCTTGCATCATAACATCCTTCAACTCATCCCACGTCAGCTCGTATCTTGTTTCTCTCGGCCGTCCACCAGTCTAGAGCTCGGGATTGGAAGACGCCAGTGGCGTTAAGAGTACGGAGATTATCAGGACAACCACTCTGGCGCAGGGTGACTTCGATAGAATCAAACCATTGGAAAATGGCCGTAGGCCCATCTTCACCGGTAAACTCTTTCGGGCCGCAGGCTTTGAACTGATTGAAGCTAAAAGCAGCCTTGGGAGTATCCGTCCTGGACTCTTTCGAGGACTTGCTTGTATTCTCGTTCAATTCGCTAACAATCTGGGGGATAACTTTCGCCATCTGCTTAGCGACGAGAGCAGCAATGCATTTGTCATCATGATTGGGGCGAGCGGAACGGGAGTGAAATGATCTAAATGACGACATTGTCTGCAATAGACATCGCCATAGGACTCAAACACAATTTCGATTAACCCTAGTATAGACTAGTGATACACCATAAAGCTCAGGAACACAGCCATTCACAAAATCCACATAAGTACAAAACCACAGAATCACATAGGCACATAGGCACATAGACACATAAGCACACATAAGCTAACCTAACACATATGTTGCACATATTCACCTATCCTTCACAGCACGTATAGTGATTAAGTATAGCGATTGCGATCAGCGAGTACACATCGAATAGCATAGCGAGTAGTATAGCACGCGATTTGTTATCGTTTTGAGGTAAATGTGCAGTGCGAGTGGTGCGTGTTGATCAAAGAGAATGGCGAAAAGCGAGTAAACCACCAAAATCAAAACACGTAATCTCATAAATCCACATAAAATCGATAAATTACAAAGTCAACGGTGGCAATTCCAGAATCGAACACATAAAATCGAGGGGAGATTGTCCTGGCTAGATAGACTTTGACTACCCAAAGTGATTCGACTATTCACAAGGACTCGTAAGTGCACACTGAGGCCCTCTAGAATGTGCACTCGCTTCAATCTGAGCATTCGGCACGCATCCTTCCAGCCACTGTGTTACCTCAAGTCGTTGGAGTCCGTCGAGACTTTTGGTGAGAATTTTGTAAAAAATTATAATGAGTATGGCGTGTCATTAAGATGCGGGTCTCACCCCTAACCTAACAACTCGCCCGAGACAATCTTTTAGTAGATGCAGGGTGAGACTCCTGTTGAGGTATGGATTTCACTCCTGACTCAACGCAGATTCTCTTGTTTTATAGCAAAAATAGTAATTTGAACGAGTAATCTGGTCGAGAGTTTGCGGTTTTCACACCTAATCTTAACCAGATCATCCATTTGTGTGTATGTCCAGCCTTAGGAAAGGCTGATTTTGCGTAGAACTGTAGTATGCGATGTTCGCGCAAAGGTGTAGTGTACAGCGAGTTCGAGCGAGAAATAGCGAGTAAGCTCGTACGAAACCCACACTGGGTATGCACAAGTCGGTCTGTTGGTACTTAGACTATAAACTAGGTCGTTTCTAAGACATCAGCCCGGACTAGGTCGAGTCTTGCCTAATTCCCTTTAGTTATGGCTCTGATACCAATCTGTCACACCCCAACCGATGGCGGAAACATCGGGGTATGACACTGAGCGAAACAGATTGTCCATGAGTATCCATAACAACTATTCATTACCAGATAATTAAACGTCATGTCCCATACCACAACATATCCAAATAAAAACAATTATTACAATTAATTGTCTAAAAAACAAATACTGTTCCGACGACTCAGATTTAAGCGCGACATAACTAGGCCCCTAGCTTGATTCACCAAAGCACAGCAATTCCTAGCATCTTAAGCACCTGTCACATACGTTAAAATAAAGTCAATACACATAGTGTAAAGGTGAGCATACAAGCTTAGTAGTAATAATAGAGTTCGAAATCGTTTATGCATAACCAGCATGTAACATGTATATTGCGAAGCTAGTAGGTTATCGACAATGAAATATGCACAGACTAGACTGCGAGTTGTAGAATGCGCAACACATATCACCACTGTGACACGTGAAGAGGTAACCTTAACAACCCCTGTCCACGACAGGTGCTGAGTCCAAACAAATAGTACTGTCATTGCTAAGGCGTCAGGAAACAATCACTGTGTTAACATAACGTACAAGCATTCATCGAGTAACAAGTAACATGCAATAACGGTCAGCGTATAAATAGTGTTTGCGTTGTGTGTTCGATTGTGATTTAGAATATGTAACGTATGTAACACCCAAAGTACATAAAGCAAAAAGGGATCGAGTATACTCACAGCGATGGAAATGTATTGAAGGGAGCGCTAGTGTGATTAGCCTGAACAGTTAACGATAGCATAAGCGAATAGCGGTGCGTAAAACGGTGAAAAGTGACCAAGTGTCGAATGGTAATCCGATCGGATGGCCATTCGATTGGATTGACGTTCGTTGGTAAGGATGTGTTTGTGTATGATGGCTTTGAAGTTTTCGTTGTAGTATTTTGAAAACAGAGAAGTATCTCTACCCTTCAGGTCGATCGATCGAACGGCAGTTCGATCGGATAGCGATCCGATTGGCAAGTCACTTAGTAAGAACAAGTTCACAGCAGGATGGTTACTCGATCGGATGGCAATCCGATCAGATAGCAATCCATTGGAAACTGTTGCCCTTTGATAATGATCAAGTACCAAAGTTCCAAATGTCACATGGTTGGATGGTCGTTCGATTGGATGGCAATCCGATCGGACGACAATCCGTTTGACGTTCAGTCCCTTGAAAACTTGGAAATGATTAGGTGTCTGGAAGCTCAAATGCAATCCGATCGAATTGCAGTCCGATCGTCTTGAACTTGGTTATTTTGAGAGTTTGCGGTTTGTTCGAGACGGTTTAACAACGTATTAAACAACAGAAACCCCATCTTCACCCAAGTGATCCGATCGCACAGGAATCACCCTAGTCCGATCAGTTAACTGTTCGAGACGGTGGTTCATGCTTTACCCGAAATCAGTTGTCCCTTGGATAGAATTCAGATCTTGGACCAACACATCACTAAGAAAGAGTAGAAGGTCGGAACGAGCTCCGATTCTATCGGTTTTGAGTGCCTTGAGTGTAAAAGAGTTGAAAGAAAGTTGGAAAACCATCTTTCAATCCTTTCAACCATGAATATGTGTAGATCTATGCAAAAACATTGTTTAATCTTGTGGAAATCCTTCAGATCTAAGTTGTTCTTGGTGGAATGAAGCCAAACCTTGAAGTTCATAAGAACTCCATGATTACATCACCCTAGAACACCTCAAATCCGATGATTTGACGGTTAAAAGTTAAGATTCAAAGATGAAAAAGATGAAGGAGTGCGTGTAGATCATAGAAGTACAAGATTTAGGTTGAAAACTTACAAGAATCGCGAGAAATCGAGAGAAAAGAGAGCTTGAGTGCGGCTGGTCGAGTGAGGAGCTGTCACATCACAAATGATGTGACAGGAGGGTATTTATAGGGTTTCCAAAAGAGGAAAGTGCTGAAGTGTCGGATTGGTCACCGATCGGATGGCAGTCCGATCGGATGGCCACTCGATCTGTTGGCCACTCAATCCAGGTGTCCAACATGCTAAGTTTTGTCGTTTCGTTTCGCGTGTTGAGGCTTGCGATGCGATTCGAGTGAGCAATGCGATAGTATTACCCATTAGTTACACAAATAACCTAACTACTATATCTAACATACAATCACTATAAATGACCTGCGTTTAGCGTTTGCGATTTGAGATTGCGATGTGATAGAATTGCGATGGCGATTGCGATTAACATCTCAACATAAACATAACATGCACAAGTAACACATAAAAGCACACACACGTAAAACAATATCCAGAACACATAATTCGAGTTGCGAATGCGATAGCAATAAGTCGATTAACGATTAAATATGCGGTTAAACTTCGATTATTAATAGATACTCCACATAATACAACTAAAACAAGTAAATAATAGAATTCGATTACAAGTCATTAACGTACAATCAATAGTCAAGCAAGGAGTGATAGATCTCAATTAACAATCTTTTCTTCCTTTGACTTTGACTTTCCAAAAAGCGGGTTGTTACATATTTGTCTTATAAAATACTACTATTTTGTCTTTTTTCCTCAGGGGCAAAATGGTCATTATTTATTATAAAATTAAAATAATCCTTTAACCAAACAAACGATTTGCTATTATTCCCAAATCACACCACCAACATTCAGAACATCAACCATGTCGAAGCAAGGTCTACAACGGTGGCTGCATGGATCAAAGTGGCCGATAATTGGAACCCAGATCTGAACCATCCTGCCGACCACCTGAAACCTTCTTGTCATGCCTATTGTTTCCACAAACTGAAACCCTCTTACCAGAAATGCGAGAGTTGAAGACGAAACATAGATCAATCTTCAACGTAGATCCTATCTCATCACCAGTTTTGAGTGTGTTGGTTCGAGTATTGCTCAGATCTGATGGTCAACGATCATCTCCACCTCTCAACTGACTGGTTTTTCAAGGGCTTCGATTGTGGTTTTCAGGTGATGCGACGATGGTTTCAGGGGGTTCGACGGGTTTGACAGTTTTGACGGCGAGTGGCGGTGGTTTGTGAGATGGTGGTGGGGACTGCGATGATGGCGGTTGTGCGGTGGTGTAGGGGTGGGGTTGCGATGAAGGGGTGAGTCTATTTTCTTGTGGTTTAATAAATATTTGAGAATTCCATCCAGGACTTTCTCCAGGATGTGTGACCTTCGTTTTTCTTAAGGCTTTCAAGTTCCGAACACCATTGCAAATTAATACTATTAAACTTGCAAGAGAATGGGGTTTTGGGGGAAGATGATGGATTAGGGTTTGGGTTTGGGGGAAGATGATAAGTCCTTTTATATAAATGGATTATTTAATTTTAACATTTATTAAGAAAAATTAAAATCACCATTTTGCCCCTGATGAAAAGGACAAAATAAAAGGATTTTATAAGACAAATATGACATGATTTCACTTTTGGACCAAAATGGCAATAAAACTGAAACCACAGGGACCCAGATGCAAAAGATTTGAGTTTTGGACTAAAGTGGCAAAAGTGACCAAACCTCAGGGACCAAAATGGCAGTTTACTCTATTGATTTAAAATGAATAATAATAAAGCATGCACACCTTCCAGCAACAATCTCACTTATGTGATCTCCAATATAATCTTTTCCAGTCCCTTTGAACGAGATTTTTGTGCTTACAATATAAGACCAAGATATGTTCTGTTAAAAAATTTAATAATAATCCAACTCCATGTTAAAATAATAAGAGTCTTGGTTATATAATTTAATTATCTTTATCAAATTGTTTAAAAAAATTTTAAAATAAAAGATATAATTATATTTATCTCAAAACTTGAAGAGGGAGTGCAACCAGCAAAAATTAAGATAAAGGGGTACATTTAGCAACACCCATTATTTATTTAGCTTTAATTGTTATTTCGTTTTTTACTTGAAACCAACGATGTATAAATATTCGTTGTTTGCTGATTAAGAAAAAATTAAGTCTTGATACCAATTTCTTTAAAAAAAAACCCTTAATCGTATGTTGTTAATAAAAATGAATCAAGTATATCTTCAAACTTAAACTAATTATTAGTTATTTTTAAGCCCTTTACTTTATACCTCAATTTTCAGCTTCGAGCATTCGAATTCATGCTGTAATTCTCCATAACCAAGTTTGGAACTTGCATATTTCATCTTGGAATCTAAATAATCGAATCATTCTCAAATGGAACCAACCAAAAAGTAATAATAAAATACATTGGACCATTTATCGAACTTAACTGAGTATGACCAATAACCGACGGTTAACCGACTAATTCTTAACCAGCAACCGTTATGGTTATGATTAAGCAATCTTTCATAACCGACACATTATAGTTAACCCTCCATAATCAAACCGAATCGACTTTGCACACCCCAAAAATTTATAAATATTATTCTGCTATCGAGTTAATGTAAACTATTAAAAATTGGGTGAGAGAATATTGTTACATCTAAATGAATGTAGATTTGACCAAATAATTTTTTTTTTATTTTTTTTAAAGTAACTTTCATTAACGAAACCGCCGACCCAAGCCGGGCCGACACCACAACAAACAAGACTATATTACATAGTTACAAAAGAGCATCATTCACCCCAACCTATCTCTTTAAACTTAGACCTGTTCGAAAACCACAAGAAACCCAAGACCTTGACTTCACTTATGATATTTTCAATCTTTATCGGAGTATTCGAAAACTTTGCATTATTCCTAGCACGCCATAGACTCCAACAAACAACCATAATAATACCTTGAACCGCGACTTTCTTCTTCTCCGAGACCCTGAGATCTTTATATATGAGGAATAAGTCTTTAAGCGAAAAGGCAATAATACCGGGAATCTTGCACCAAGTACTAATGCTGTTCCAAACAATCGCAGCCGTATTGCAAGCAATGAATAAATGTTCGGCCGTTTCTTTGCTCGAGTTACAGAAATGAATTTTGATGTACACCCGAGATGAATTTTGATGCTAAATCTAATATTTTGATACATGGGTTTGTGTAGTTATGACTAAAGGTATCAACGTCGTGCATGTAGAGTAAGGAAAAATGCAACCATCTATTTGTGTCCTTAGTTGTCATACTATTTCATATGTTCAAGTATATTTTTTATTTATAGATTTACTTTCTAATTTCAAAACTTATACCATAAAGAGTCACTAAAACTTATAGTCTCGTGTCTAATGTGTATCATGCTGAGAATAAAAAAGAAAATTGTCATTTTGAAAATTGTGATGCTGATTGACGAAGCAAAACTTGAAAGCGGATTATATATAATATCTGTCTATTAAATTTTTGTTAACTTGGTTACAACTCCATATATATTTCCATATCAATGACAATCAATCAATCCATTTGACAAGAATTTTATTTCTAACTAAGACCATTTGCAAAGCAGTTCTATTAAATCGAAAATGAGATTTTCCATTTTACAATACATAGACCAATATACATTATTTGCATTTTAAAATTTAGAGTAAATTATCATTTTAGTCCCTGAGGTTTGTCCAAATTTGTCATTTTAGTCCAAATAGTTATTTTTCTCCTCTAGATCTCTGACTTTTCCATTTTGTTGCCATTTTGATGACATACCTTAACTCCGTTAAAAACCCCATTTTTAACCAGGGGTATTTTAAGGATTAACTTTATACATCTTTTTACTTGCCATTTTGATCCATTCTTTTATTACAGTGGGATTTAGAGAAAACGGTGGAAAGTGTGAGAACGGTGAGAACGCTTATGAATCGTCCGATCAAAACAATCTATGGACTAGATTGGCGCGGTGGCGTTTTCGTAAATAACATCAATTTTATTACGTGGACGCGCTTCATTAAGGGTAAAAAAGTCTTTTGACTTCTCCACACAAAACGTCATCTCATGAAATAAAACGCCATACAAATAGCACACACCATTCTAAATTAAAAACGCCATTAGATATAAAACGTCAAACTTAATTATAATAAAATTCCGCCTAAAAAAACCACCAAAAAAATCCTATATATACAACATCTCAAACCTTTAATTAAAAAACACACAAAACCCTAAACGCCATATTTAATATATACCATACGTCTTAGAAAAGTCAAAAAACCCAAACATCAAATATCCTCTAAACAAAAACGTTTATTTGAAATTCAGTTTGGTTGTCTGTAAGGTTTCACTCAATGTAATGGACAAAAATCCTTAAGTGAGGATATTGTCCATTTCATTGAGTAAAATCTTATTGACTTTATCCACAACTTCCATCCAATTTATAACGCCAAAATATACAAAAACATTATTGAGGTTTGTTGTCAATAAAGTTTAGTTGTATGGGGTGGACAACATTGTCAGATATCTTTCTTAACTGAGGATTAACAATGTTGTCCATCTCATACAACAAAACATTATTGATTTTAGCATGATCAAATTTTGAGGTTTAAGGTGCTTTTATTTAGTGGCGTTCTTTTTATCGGTAAAACGCCAAAAGTAAAAAAATCAAACATCGTTCCTTGGAAATTCAAGATTGTTAGCTAAAGTGTGTAACTCAATAACATTTTGCTGCATGAGATGGACAAATCTTCAAGAAAAAGAGGCTGATGTCACACTTTATTCTTCCAAATGGCGACAAAAAAACTACTTCAAAAAAAAATGAATCATACGAAAGTCGAAACAGCCAGTTAATGATTCAAAAAAGAAGAAAGATACTGGTGACAGTGAAGATTAGGAAGATCAACTGTTTATATTTTTTTAAATTTTCTTTTTCAGTTGATTATTATATAATAACAACGCCATATAATAAAAACGCCAGACAGCCAAATGCTTGTTAAAACGCCATCATGCAATAAAACGCCCCAAAAACTATCAAACTATAATAAAATGACTTTGGACATGTATTATAAAAAGCACAAAATAAAAAATAAAAATAAAAACCAAACTTGAAAATGTAACTAGAAATAGTAACTACAAAACAGTAAAACTGAAGAGACGGAAAATTTATTATATTAGAATCTAAAACGCCAAACTTGAAAGATGGGACGTGTTACAGACTTCAAAGATAAAAGCTTATCAAAAACAATAATTACAAACAGTAACTGAAACGACGAATAATTTATTATAATAATGCATCGCCTAACCTACACTACTAAAAGAAATCCTATAAAATAATACCTCTCAACAACTTCCATTTGATCAAACAAAAAAAACAAACAAACACCAATACTACTAAATACCAATCACTGTAAAACGCCAAAAAATTTAAAAAATCAAAGATGGCTAATATGCTTTCTTGGATATTCAGTATTCTTCTTCGCGAAGTTTCACTAAATGGATTGTTACGTGAGGGGAGTAACTCAGTAAGATTTTGCTGCATAAGATGGACAAATCTTCAAGAAAACGATACCGATGACAATCGTATGTCATTTTGTGTTCTTTGTTCTTGAAGAAGGATTGGATGAGGAGAAGAGATCAATGACATTGAAGAGTGAGATGATTATAAAGATGAAGATCAAGATGAAGAAAAAACGAAAAACCCACCCACACGTCATAGATCTATGTTCCCAAACATCCACAAAAAGCCACTTCAACAGACGAGCAGGCAAAATAATCAAACCGATGGGTTTGTTAAGTTTTACTTAAAATGCCATATATTTGGTGACAGTTCTTGTAGTATTAAAGAAGAGAGAGAGACTGATGACAGTGAAGATTGTGAAGAGAGATCCAATTAGGATTATTAATTTATTTTCTTCGCTTCTATTTTTTTCCCTGTGGTTGTAATATAATTTTACAATTGTAAAAAGCCAAGATACCACAAACGCCAAAATGTATATAAAAAATAATAGAACAATGGGCCATCTTGTCTAAAATGCCTTGAAAAACGTCATTCAGAGAGATTTTCTGACCCCTTGGGGTTCCAATGGCATACGATTTGAAAAACGTCATAAACGCCAAAATGTTAATACAATGAAACCATTAAAATGCCATTAATTATTGAATTTGGTTAACGCCAAAAATCTTAAACCCCAAAAATAAAACAACATTGTGAAAAACGGAACTGGAAAAGCAGAAGATAAAATGACAAAAAAAGCCCATACGCCCTAATTATATCGCGCGCCACGTGTTTGGCCGGGATGCGTTCTCACCGTTCTCACACTTTTGAGCGTTTTCTCCTGATCCCGTTTCTATATATATATATATATATAATAGTCTTATATTGATGATTATATCTTTTAAATATTCTTAATAATTAACATTAGTTATCTACTTACCTATACTTTAATATAAGATCTCTACTTTAAAGAAGATGTGATAACAAAAAAATTATACATCCATCACTATTTGACGTAACCAAAAATTTACAACCTCATATTTTTATAATTTGTTTAATATATATAATCTTAAATCATAAACTAATTGTATTCTATTTTCTACTTTGATAACAATTTTTAAAATAAGAAAATATTAATTTGAAATAAAATATAGTAATTCTTTTGTATTCAAAAAACAAAATTCTTACTTCGTAAACGCATCATTTAAAATGAGTAATGTTATATTTTTTCTTTAATTTTGTATGTATAATTCATATTAGGGTTATATGTATTCATATCAACATTTATATTTATTATGTGTGATGTAAGAAATAATATGAAAAATAAAAATTAATTCAAAATTTATAATCGTTATGTCATTCAAATGCAATCAACCTCAACAATAACATATTTATTTTAAAAAACTCATTCAAGTTTATATAAATTGAAAACACATTTTTTTCCAAATAACTCGATCAACTTCATGATTATCTTAAATACTTTCATTTTCTATCCTCAAACCCATGTATCATATGGGTCTATAACCTAGTGTGAAATAAAATCATTCAAAGACATTAAGTTTATCATTTTAAAGAAGCAAATTAGAGGATCAATGGATGGTTTGTGTTGTTTTAAAACACTAGTTTAATTTTGATGGAAAAAATTAAACTAAAAAACAAGAGATGTAAGACTTCAACTTGAGATCTATTTGTTGGAACACAAGGGTATTTACCGCCACACCATCTTTGCTTTTAATATTATGGAGTCCAGCTAATTTATTTTATGGGGTCCTTGAAAATATAACATACCGGTTGTACTATTTTAAAAAAAAACATTGGGTTCCATGGACCGCGACCCGCACCATGTGGGTCTGCCCCTGCTTGTGTGTATCATTGATTCGTTTAGATTAAGAACATAGAAGAAGCTATAGAGATTAGTCGAATACGCATGTTGATTGTTGATGTGTCATGAAGAGATCGAATACCTTAAAAGGTTGAGAGTACAACGAAGGAACGAGAGAGTTAAGCTTGAAACAAAGTTTTTTCATGTGTGTTCTTCTATTTTTCTCTATTGTTTTATGATCAATCTTCTTGCCATCGTCGCATCATTCGAATTGTCTCCTCGATCGGGTGATTAGAACTCTATGTCTAACCAAGATAGGTTATCTTGATTGTAAAACTATAATTCTCTAACCTAGTTACATATCTCTCTATATAAAAACAGGAATAAGGTCACATGAGGGATCTGATAGTTATATCCCTACCTCAGCCACCCGTAGTGGCCAACATTTTGGCGTTTTCCCCCCTCAAACACACCCCAAAACGCCCGGTCCCCACCCCCGCCGGCGTTATTTCGCAAACCCCCCTAGCGTGATTTGAAACACGCTGAAAGTTCATTTGTTTGCCCAATAAGACTTTGCCATGTGTGTGTAATTAGTTTTAATTGAAAAAAACAAAAAAAATTATATTTGTGTGTATATAATTAGATTTTGCTAAAGGTTTTTTTTGAAGGTTGATGTTGCAGGTTGTGGGTGACAAAGGAAGAAGAAGATGATTTTGCACATTCAGTCCCTGCACTTTAATTGTATTTAAAAAACAAGTTTTAAACTTCAAAACCTTTAATATTTCAGGTTTCAAAAATGTTGTATTAGTCCCTAAAGTTTTGTTTATTAAATGTCTGATTTGGATCTTTTATAAAACCAAAAATTTTGCAATGTATTTTTTTTTTTACTTTTTTCCGGTTTTTATTATTTTTAGTATTGTAATTTTTTTTATTTAATGAAGTATTATTAGGTTTTAATTTAAAAAAGAATTAATAATTGTGTAATGATTGGTAGAGGCATTATTAGGCATTATTCCACTAAGCCCCTTTTGTAAAAACGCCCAATAATGTCCTCTTGCTGACTGGACTATCGCATGGCGAAAAACGCCCAAAGATAGGGGCATTACTCACTAAACCACTACACATGTTTTTAATGTCACATTTCCATGTATGTCTTTTATCAAATATAATAAATGAGTGGAGCCAGTTGGTCGGCTTGCATAGTTGATGATGAATTCGAATACGATTCAATAAATCAACAATTGCACGTTAAAAACAAAGATTAAAAAATATTACACCTTAAAAACGTGTCTTGTTTGATTAGAATATTTGATTGTTTGAAAATACAAATAATCCCGTATATATCTGACTATGTTCTACAAAACTAGCTTAATTAACTAAAAAGATTTGCCACTTACAAAAATGGTGTTACTTCAATTCAAATCCTTGCAATGAAAGGGTTAGTGTTATTTAGGAATAAAAAAATTGTTGTTAAAAAGAGAGAGTTTAAAATTTTCTTTACAATAAATAATTTAAGGACCAAAGTGTGCGACCAACAAATTCGTCACAAGGGGAAAGTTCCAATGGATTTGTAACGATTTTGTCATTCACAACAAGACATAAATACACCTTTTTG
This sequence comes from Helianthus tuberosus, assembly GCA_030545235.1. Classification (NCBI taxonomy): domain Eukaryota; kingdom Viridiplantae; phylum Streptophyta; class Magnoliopsida; order Asterales; family Asteraceae; genus Helianthus; species Helianthus tuberosus. The sequence goes on from CM060362.1 coordinate 85,651,753, forward strand.
TAGTAGTGATATAGTAAAGAAAATCAAACAAATGAATTTGAATCTACTCCACCAATGTTAGCCATATTGATCATCTATTATATATATATATATATATATTATATATATATATATAGGGGACCGCTAGAATGAGAACCACCTCGAGTTATGAGAACCGCGAGAACCACTTGATTCCGAGCGAGGTGGGCCAAATTTTTTTTTTCAAAAACGTAGGGGCATGTATTAGAAACACTTTTCATATATTATTTCATATATAAATAAGCAAGTTATATGTGCATCATGACTTATGACTTGTAGCTTGTGTTTTGGGGAGTGTTTCAAAAAAAAAAACTTTGATTTTTCACTTTTAACCTAAACATTTCATATTTTACATTTTAACCACTTTTCATTTTTTACTTTTAACCCAAAGGTTTCCATCTTTTATAATTTAACACAACACTTTGTTATTTACAACTTTCGTCACCCATACTTTTTATCTTTCGCAAGTTTTTCGTTTTACGTTTCGTTCTAAATTTTGCGAGTTAACATGTCGTAGCGTGCATGTGAGGTTCAACGTTTTTGCTCTATTTTTTCATATTTGACAGACTCGTCGCAACGCGTCCATTTTTCCCCTTTTGAAAAGTTCGCCGCAATGAGCGGGTCGTAGATCGACTAAGTTATTATTTTCTACGTCTTACGTTTCTAGTTAATTTATTCGCATTAAGACACTGTAACGGGTGTGCGTGGTTCAACGATTTTAGTCTGCTTTTCGTTTAGTGTAATTTTTACCATTTTATCTATTTTATTTTTACGATGTTGAGAGTCGATGTGGCTATGGCATTGGTGCTACTTGGCACAGTTTTACGAACGTTTTTAACCTATTAAAAATTTTACTAATTTTTTTCAGTTTACCCCTGTACTTCCTTTACTTAAAAACTATTTTTACGTGCATATTTTATGTATGGGTATCTGTAAATGTGATTTCTTCTAAATTCCGACGTAAACTTTTTTTATAGACGAGTCAGGTCAAATATAATACGTTTTCGTTTAAAGAAACCATTTTTACGTGCATATTTCTATGTACGTTTTCGTATAAATTCAAGTTGTTCTACGTTTCGACTTAAACTTTTTGAGAAATGATTCAGGTCAAATATAATATGTTTTCATGTTAATTTTCTGTATGTTTCGTAAAGTTTGTTTCGAACCGAGTGGAGTCAAATTATGGTTTCTTTTTCTCCCCTTTTTTCGAAAGCTCTAATTAATCCATTTTGATTACATGTTCATATTTTTCTTCATACCCGTTACGTTTTCTTTGTATAAGTTGGGTCACATATAATACGTTATGATTGTTCGATATGAATTCCATTTAATTTACGTTTGATCCAATCACAATGCTTATATTGGTTACACCGAGTTCAACTGGATACGTCGAAATGTGTGTTTTCATATGGTTAATGCATCATATAACGTTTGGACTAATTCATTCAATATTTACGCACTGTGCGTCGTGTTAACTTGCAAATTTAATACGAAACGTAAAACGAAAATTTGCGAAAGATGAAAAATATAGGGGATCAAAGTTGAAAGTAAAAAAGTTGTGTGGTTAAACTGCAAAATTTTGTGACTTAACACATTTCGTTCTAAATTTTGCGATTTAACACGACATAAGGTGCGTGTGTGGGTGAACATTTTACATCGTCTATTTTTTCCCCGTTTGATAGGTTTACATAACGTGCGGGTCCCAGATCGACTTAGTTATAACTAAAGGATCCCCGCAGCATTGCGGCGGGTCTCAATTCTAGTTATAATAGTTTATTATTATATTTACTTTTAATAACACATTTTTTTTAAACATACCTTTTTTAATAATTGTTTTTTAACATATATTAATTTATCGATTGATTAATTTGATACTTCTTTAATAAATTACGTTTATAACTTTTTTCTAAAAACTTTAGTACGTAGTTGTGCTTGATTTCTTTCCCTGACAATCCGTTATAAGTTTTGTTAAAACGAGGTTATACTCAAAATAAAATATTTATTTGGTATCATAAAACGGTATGTTGATAAACTAAATCGTTCTAATGGTTTGACTTTCTAAACAATATTCTTTATTTTCAAATCACATTTGTTTTACATTACCATTTGCTCGGTTTCGCCGCAACGCGCGATATAAAAAAACTAGTATATAAGTATAAATGAAATATTATCTAACAGGAGTAGGATCAAATACAAACCATATTTCGCATACAAACTGTAAGAACCATTTAATAAGTGTTACGTGAAATCCAACCAATTATAAAGAAATGATAAAATAATATGATAAATAATATCAATTATATTGAATTCCCTATAAATATGCTAACAAGCAATTAATTCTTAATTTGGATATGGTAACGCCCCAAAAATCTGAATGTTAATGTTTGTTGTATGTTATTATGTGACACGTCAGGAAATAAATAACTAGGCTATTTAACCTAGTTAAGGGTATGGTCGAAAGTCTTAAATGATTAAGGTAGTGTCAGTTATGTTTTAAAAAGTAAACCCGAGGGGCTAAAATGGAACAAATGAAAGTTAAGTTATAAGATAACTAAACACACACAAACACACACATACGTGTGTGTTCGAGAAAGATCAGGAGGCTCCCATGGAGCCTCAAACCCTAAATCGCCTTTAAGCTCAAATTGGAAGGCAAGATGAAGTTGAAATCCATAACCGAGCATGGATTAATGATCACCAACACGAGGGGATCATAAGGTATGTCTTAAATCTAAGATTGGTGATCATGGGTGAAGTGGGTTATGTTCTAATCCGTGAGTTAATATGAAATTGATCATGTACAAGGGTTAGAATCCTCGTGTAGAACATGAGTTATGAATGGTTTGCGTTAATTTGATGTTTAGAGGTGACACCCGTTAGTTAGGGTGAAGATGATGACTAGAATCACCTCTTATGTTCAAGCCTTGTTGAATGATTGATGTACTATGTGGGTATGCCGAATTATTGTTAGATGAAAGTATAGGAATATGATGCTGTTATGTTTAATGTTCATTTGGAATGATATATAATGATAAGTAGAAGGATTTGATGGGTTATGTATGATTTTAGAAGAATTGTGCATGAAATAGTTGTACGTTATGCTTAAAAGGTAGTACTCACATCAAGTGTATGATGAAATGTATATAGTGTCGTCCGTATAGTCGATTATGATGTTACGGGTATATGATGATAAGTTGATAGTTAAGTATGGTTAATAGTTGACTTTTGAAAGTCAACTAAGTATAAGAAACATGATTTGACTCGTTGTCGTAAATGTAGGTTGATGGGAAGTCGTATGGTACATGTTATAGCAATCCGTGTTAAATGTAATGACATGATGAGTTACATGAGTTTAACGTATACGGATATGATTATATGAAGTTGATTATGTATTTTAATGCTTGTTAGAAATGACTAAGGAAAGTTAAGTGTGAATCATGCGAGTGATATGAATGTTACGTGTACAAAGGTGTATGCTAATAAGAGCGTGATTTCGATGAAATGAAAGTATAGGAATCACGTTGAGAAGGACTCAAGCATGAGGTGTTAACGGGTCAAGAAGAGGCAAGGAATCGGACACGAGCACGGACGCATAAGGTAAGTGATTTCCATAATCACTTCTTAGTACCAGTAAGTAATAAAGTGTTGTAATGAATTAAACATGATGTTTGAAGTCAAATATGTGTTAAAGTCTTTCGTCGTAAATGATGGGTTTAAGGTTGACCAAAATGCCCTTGATGGGTAGTTTGGGGTAAACGAGTTTAAAAGTAGTTTTGAAGCAAGTTATTCGATTAGTGTAATGTTTTGGACAAGTATGGAAGTGGGGATTATGGTTTGGTTAGTCGTAGACCAATTAATGCACGAATACCCTTAACGGGTCAAAAAATAAGCATATGAACGATAAGGTGTTAAGAGGATGCAAGACATCCAAGAATTTGGTAAATTATGATAGACGTCACTTATATTATTATGTTTATAAGAGGTTTTGGTAAAACGAACAAGTTATGTTGACGTATGCATGAACGGGTCGAAAAGTGGTAAAAGGGTAATAAGCCGAAGAGTTGAAAGTCGGAAATTATATTAAGTCGGATGTTGGACTTTAGTTCCATTAGATGGAGAACTAAATTACGGACGCGTAGGAAAAAGAATCGGGTAAAACGGACCAATAACGAAGAAGTTATGACCGTTTCCGTGAAACGCGGACGTGCTGAAATCTGCAGCACAGCAGCAACAAACATTCTGTTTGTTTTAGGGCGTCGCGCTACGCGACGGCCCGTCGCGCTACGCGACAGGGTGGCTGTTTGTCGAAAGTTGTTTGTTAGCTCCGTTTTGTATCGGGAACTCGTTTAAACGCGTTTTAAGTCGCGTATGACTAGTTTAACTCATGTTTTATGACCATTAGGGTAAGCGTATGTGTGGATAGGTATGTATGGATGTTGTATATCTTTATACGCGTATGTAGTAATGTATGTGAACGTGTATGCGCGAATGTATGTCAGATTATAGTGTGTAAGCAAGTACATAAGGATATGTGAAGTGGTATATGAATAGGTAAGTATGAGTTGGGTATGTTAAAGCAGGTGGTTATAAATATATATGTAAGTAAGTATGTAGGCATGTACGTATGTATGAGTTATAAACCTAAGTGTATGTATGTATGGGTGTATGTAGGAAGTATGTATATGTACGAAAGTGAGTATGTACGAATGTATGCACATATGTAGGTTTGTGTGAAGGCATGTATGAGGTGTATGTATGTATGTACGTATGTATGTATGTGTGAATGTATGAAGGTGGGATGACATGATCGTACGTGACGATGTAGGTATGTATATATGTAGATACATATAGAATGATTGATATGTAATTGTATGTAAGTTTGTATGTAGGTTGACATGTATGTGTGTACGTATGTATGTATGGAGATAGTTTGTATGAAGTTTAGGTACGTATGTAAGTCTTTTGGTACGATCAAGTGTTTACGTTGTTTATTCGTGTACATGGAGTTATAAGTGAAATGCAGGAATGGCAAAGAAGTCTCATCACGGATGGTATGACAGGATGCAAAGGCTGGAATGTAAAGAGTAAATGAACGAGAAGTAAACGTGAACAAACCTTGTATGTTATAATGCGTACTAATGTATGAATTTTATGTGGTGAGCGCAGGTAGTACCAGTCATGAGGATATCCAAGGGTTGGAGATCGAGGATCGAGTCACAAGACAGATTGTACGGGAATGTTTAAATATGTAATTTAGTGTTGATAAGTTATGTTCTTATATCATAAAATGAATTTTTAGAATGATAAGATGTATGTCGTGAAAGAAATTTTAAGACTCGAATTTCCGCTGCGTTGTGTTAAGGTTAAAACCTGTTAGGGTGTTACAGATATTCCTTTTGTTTTCAATGTGCTGATTAAGAAAAAGTGCTGATATCATTCAAATATGTGCTAAAATCAATTATCTTGATTAATTTTCATGTGCTAATATAATTCAAAAGTGTTACTTTTATGTATGTATTGTTTTGGATAAATATGGTTTGTACCGAAACCAACCCCTTATCTAATAATCATAACTCCAAAATATTTTATCTATGTAATGAAGTTGATTTTTACTGAAGGGAAAAACAAATAAGTTGTTGGTATCTTGAAGAAAAATATAAAACTTAAACACTAAGGTAGTGTTCTTTTCACATAATGGAATGGAATCTTGATGGAAATGGAATGTTGTTTTCACTCCTTATTTTGTTTGTTTCAATAAGAACATAGAATTGGAATTTTTTTTTTAAGGAAATAAGTATATCACATCTTCATTCCACACGAAAAAAAAGGACAATTACAAAGCAATGGCAGGTAGTCGGGCAACAAGTTGCGCCGCCACCCCCTTTTGAATAGAAAAACCAATTCTACTAAATACGAAATTTGAAACCTTTAGCGACGAAGAATTACTATTAACGACTTTTTGAACCCGATTCAAGAGTCGCACAGCGTCAGGAGCGAGACCACCAAAGGTATCAAACGCAAACGGGACAAACACATGTTGATTCTCCCGGCAGGCTTTCTCATGTTTTGCCACTTTGCTCGCCTCTGCCTTGAGCACCGCTTGCCCTACAACAAAGCCCTTGTCCTTGAGCCCGACAAGGGGGGAGACTCCAGTTAGATCTACACAAGCGTGTTTCCCCCCTTCCCATCCAAACACAAGAATGTCCACCGGGCGTAAAGTGGACCTCCCCTCTAAGGGGTCAGTCAGGAAATTTACTGGAGCCTCCTTTTTGGCAGAGATCCCGGCCCGCTTAAGAACATCACATAACACATCTCTCACCCAATCATGCCGATATTTAAACCCTGGTAGCTCTTTACAGTGGATCGCGTGCTCGCCGAAAGAATCCAAACACGCTTTGCGGCATACCGGACATGGCTCGTCAACTGGGAACAAAGGAATCATCAGTCGGTATCTAAAGATAGCACGGTATTCCACAGCCGACATGTGTTGACCCAAGCCTTCAATAGGTGTGACAGACAGAAAATCTTGAGCATGTGGGGCACGTAGACATTCAAACACAGCTCTTTGCCAAGGGGATAATACAAACTTCTCTTCAAACCTCTTGACAATTTCGCCATATAAGGCATTCGCCAGAATTTTCTGGGATTTAGGAGGGGCGGTGTCTTTAATGTAGAAACCGCCAATATCAAGGTCGGGAAGAGAACTATGCAAAAGGTCCAACGCACTCCTGTAATCAGAGTCTAAAACATCCCCACCACATTCTCGGAGTATGTGGTCTTGTAAACCCCAAGATTGGGCCCTTGAAGCCACGAAAGCATATGAAGAGGCATCCTCGGCTGTACAAATCCCTAAGCCTCCGAACCGGGTCGGGAATCTGCATAAGGGAATCTGCATTCCAATTTCATCCAAACTTCATTCCATTTTGCAAAACAAACACACCTAAATTACGAATCAAATTTCAATTTCTGGGCAAATTTTCATTTCAATTCCATTACAATCCATGAAACGAACACTACCTAAGAAAACTCTATAACAATAGTTGACTACAAAAAATATAAGGACATAATGGTGAGAGCAAACGCATGGCTATGGTGATCGATAGGAGTACGACTATGGTGGTAGGAGTTACGTTACAATTTTTACAACAAGAGAAAAACAAGAGAAAAACAGATTAAGACCTAATATATATTCATACTTGTGAGTGACGGACTCAAGACCTACATCTTTTTCATTAGTTTAATTTCTCTCTAATAATATTTCACCACTTGTAAACTAAAATCACGTGCAGATCAACTATTCTTGTTAATTGACTTTGAAAGTATATTTTGATTCTTGCGTACGTGTACCATTTGAATTGCTCAAATGGAACTTCAAAATAGTGCAATAAGTTAAATTCTGATAGGAAAACAAGACCAATAAGTTGACCAGCTAACTTCTTTGTGTTTTTTTTAAAACGACTTTCAACCTGCTAACCATCGTTTCAATTGATTTGGTCATATGCTACACTTGACCTCTTAGAAGAAATAATATTCACCTCAGTATCCTTACTTTTTAGGTTCCTTTGGTTTAAAATTCCAATTAGAAGGTTAGAGCAAATTACAAATCATGGGTTGGTAGACGGGCAACAAGCTGCACCGCCACCCCCTTTTGAATTGCAAATCCTACTCGGCTAAACACATAACTATGGCCTACAGACACTGTCGCATGCGCAAGTGCTGCCTTTTGAACCCGCTTCAAGAAACCGGACGCCACAGGGGCCAGACAACCAAAGGTATCGAACGCGAAAGGAAGGAAGGCATGTTGATTATCTATGCAGGCCTGCTCGTGCTTGGATATTTTCCCCGCCTCAGCCTTCCGCGTCGCTTGCCCTGAAACAAAACCACTGCCCCTGAAACCGGCAAGAGGCGACACCCCCGTGAGATCAATGCAAGCATGCTTACCCCCGGACCATCCAAAAACCAGCACATCGGCTGGTCGAAGGGAAGACCTCCCCTCCTTCGGGTCCGTTAGGAAATTAACCGGAGCCTTTTTTTTAGCAGCGATACCAGCTCGCTTGAGAACGTCAAACAACACATCTCTAACCAGATCGTGTCCGTACTTGAAGCCAGGAACCTCTTTGCAGTGAAGGGCATGTTCCCCGAAGCTATCAAGACACACCTTCCGACAAACAGGGCACGGTTCATCCTTAGGGTACAACGGTATCATCAAAGCCTTAACCACCGGAACACTCACTTAGTTTGCTATACGGGTGCACTTCATATTTATGTATAGGTTCACTTAGTATTTTTATATATAAAAAGTACTCTTTGTTAAAAATTCAAAACTCATTAAGTTTACGTAAATCCGTAGGTGACTATGTAAATATGCCCTGATACTTGTTTGTATGTGTTCAAAGCATCCATGTGAAAGGATGAGAGGAAAAAAAGAGAAAGAAAATCGTCCTATGGATAGTAGGGTAAGTGAAATCTTTACAAAAATCATAAGACTAATGCAATGTATAACAATAAAACTTCCTAAGATAACATTTTGTTATCAATTAAAAATATATAACAGTTTAGTAAGGATAAATATAAATGAAACCTAATCTATTTATTTTAACTTGTCACTATAATAATTAAAAATAGTAGAATAAATCTTATCTTGATACAAAATTCTAACTAACATATTTTGACTCTTTGCCACCACCACCGTTACTACCTTCTCGCCCGCCACCACCACAACATCACCATGTACCATCATAATTTTCCACAGCATGTTCTAAAGTTGTGTAGCTAACAAGACATCTAATTAAAGCTACGGGGTGTGCTTCTTCACTTCCTCATCCTCATGTCACTCTCCTCTTTCACCTCTTCTCCTTTCCCCATCTAAAGGTGTGCCCCCCTCCCTTTTTTCTTATTTTTTTACGGTAAATTACTTTTTGAGTTCCCGTGTTTTAGTAGGTTTAACCATTTGAATCGAAAATCAAAATGTTTAACGGCTTGAGTCCCTAATAGCTCATTTTATAACGTTTTGAGTCTAATTTTTAACATTTATACAGTTGATTTTGGACTCAAGTGATTAAAACCACTAAAACACAGAGACTCAAAACGTTTTAAAATGAGCAGTTAGGGACTCAAAGCATTAAACTTTTTTTTTTTGAAAGATAATGATAGTTACCTTTAAAAAAAAAAAACTTTTTGATTTTGGACTCAAATGATTAAGACCACTAAAACACATGAACTCAAAAAGTAATTTACTCTTTTTTTATTATTTAATCATGAGTAAATTACATTTTGAGTCCCTGTGTTTTAGTGGTTTTAACCACTTGAGACCAAAATAAAAAAGTTTAACGCCCTGAGTCCCTAGCCATTTATTTTATAACGCTTTGGGTCCAATTTTGTTCATTTTATAACGATTTGAGTCCAAAAAATTAGACTCAAAAGGTTAAAATTTGGACCCAAAAGGACTCAAATGGTTAATGAAAATGCTTATAGGGACTCAGGTCGTTAAACTTTTTGCTTTTGGACTCAACTAGTTAAAACCACTAAAACACAGGGACTCAAAAAGTAATTTACCCTTTAATCATTTTTAGTTAAAAATATTGTTTTTATTCATTGATATATTTTAATTATACTACAAAATAAAAATAAGTTTTCATTAAAATTTAAAAAAAAATACATAATAAAAATGTATAATTCCAAAACCCTTCCACCCCATCTTCTACAACCACCCTTCTTCCCCATTCCAAAACCATAGCCACCACCCTAAATCACTATGAAACCCACAACCTAGATATAGAGAGAGAAGTAAAAACAAAAAAAGTAAAGACACAAGTTTCGGGAAGGTCGGGGAATTATCACCAAAAACACTGCAATTTAATGTGGGGGTGGGGGGTTGGTACCTCAGCTCCTCTTCCTCCTCCGGTGCCCATACCCCTCAGTCTAGTCTAACAGAAAAATAAAACTGCTTTGTAAGAAGTTATTAATGATAATTAATTAAGGGCAGTATAGAAGAATGCAAAATGTATCTATCTTTATTCAAAATTGAATAATTATTGATCTGGTTCGGTCAGTTACAATGGAGAGAGAGGAGGGAGAAATTGAATCCTCCGGAGATTACCCAGGAAATGACAGAAACAAGGAGAATAGTGAAGAAACAGTAAAGGAAAAAGCTATTACCTTCTACATTACAAACATACACCCCCCATGTATCGGATGGTGAACTGTGGACAGAGAGCAAACATTATGGTAATGTAGTGGATGCCTACATTGCTAGGAAACTGGACAAAAGGGGAAATCGGTTCGGTTTCCTTAGATTCACCAACGTTAAGGACACGGAAAAGATGATTAAGGCACTCAATCAGATGGCTTTCTTTGGGTGGAAGATTAGAGCAAATGTAGCCAGATTTATCAAGGTGGTTAAGAAAAATCAAGGTCAAAAGAAGGTCTGGGGGAGAAAAACAAAGAACCGGTAAATACAGGCGGAGTAGGGATGGAGATTCCAAGAATGGGATGTCTCAAACGAGGATTATCGTGGGCAGATGTGGCTGCTGGGAAATCAGTACAACATGAAGACGAAAACGAGCTAACTTTTGCAAATGAGTCTAAAATTTACACAATGTGTAGGGGAAAATCAGTGATAGGTGAACTACTGAATGTTGAAGCACTCAGAAAAGTAAATGTTATGAAGAAAGTACTAGGTTTAAAGGACTCGCAGGTCATGTATGTGGGGGGTCTGAAGATATTAGTCATCTTTGATACTGTTGAAGAAATGAATATGAAGATTAAAGGTGAACACGAATCCTGGAATGTATGGTTTGGTAACTGGGAAATATGGAACGGGGAATTCATACCCTTTGAGAGGATCGCATGGCTGAGAATTAGAGGTGTTCCACTTCAACTTTGGATCGACGCCATTTTCGACTGCATTGGAGAAAAATTTGGAAAAGTGATAAAAAAGTCTGACGCAGATGAAAAAGATTTTTGTTTCAATGAAGATACGGTGGGTGTCATAGTAAAAAACGGTACGGAGATCAACGAGAAAATCACGGTGAGGTGGAAAAATTGGCTATACGAGGTCTGGGTCTTAGAAATCCAACAGTTATGGGTTCCGGAATTTGTGAATGAGGTGGATACAAGTAATGGGATGTCTTCGTCTCAGCAAAATGATATTCCGACGACAAATTCAGGGGGTAGTGCTCAAACAGCAAATATGGAGACAGAAGAATTGGCACATGAATCACCAACGACGGATCAAGAAATCCCGGCTCCGGCTCCGGCACCGGCACCGGAACAATATGAATCGAAAAAGAGTCCAAAGGAGATTGAGATGAGGGAAAAGGAAATGTCAAGGTTGGATAACGAAAAGTCAGAAGTTGACAAGGAGTGGAACGAGGTAACACCATTAAATGCGCAGACTTTCTCAATTCTCGAGGAAACAAATGTTAGTGGGAAACCAATTACTGAGGATGGGTCCCCTAAGGCGGTAAACCAAAATGGGCCAATTAACACATTTGGGCCCTTATCTACAGCCCAAAAAAAGAGAAAAAGAGTTAGTTTAGCTGAGGCCCGTGCAAATAGTCTCAAACCCCAACATACGGTCGGTAAAAACAAGATCCCAGATCTAAATATCGAAGTGTTTGACGACTCAAGATCTAGACCGAAAAAGAAATTTGTGTTTAAAAGAGGTAAAGGCAAAAAAAGGAGAAATAAAGATAGGGTGAGATTCACTGAAGATGATCTTTTCAGCGCTGAAGTAAATGACGATTGTGTGGATGATGAGTATAATTCAGATTGGGAAGAGGAGAGTTTAGTTGCAAATCAGGTAGGGGTCACAGCAGGAAATAGTGATGATGAGCCCGATTCAAGAATCAGCAACGAACAGGAAGTGAATAGGGAGGTAGAAGCAACAACAAAAACTGGGCTTTATATTGGAGTTGATTTAACAAAGTATGAGGATCTGGTAAAAACAGTAGTGATAGAAGATCAGGAGGATGCCGGTCAACAATGAAATTTGGATCTATGAATATTAAAGGAGCAGGTGGGGCTGGGAAAGCAGCAGGAGTTAGAGAAATTCTGCGTAAGTATAACTTGTCGTTTTTGGCTATTCAGGAGACTCAATTCAGGGATTTTCCATTAAACAAGATAAGAAAATTCTGGGATAACACAGATTTTGAATTCACAAAAATGGATGCGGATGGTAGATAGGGTGGCCTTTTGTCAATGTGGAATCCGCGTATTTTCAAAAAGGAACTCGACGTAAAAAACCAAAATTACATTATACTAAAGGGTAGGGTTACTGGGGAGGATGTGGATATGGTTATTGGAAATGTTTATGGATCAACGTTAAAAGCTAATAGAAGGAGGATGTGGGAAGAGTTGTTAGAAGCAAAGAATTCGATTGATGGGTTATGGATAATATTGGGCGACTTTAATGAAGTTAGGTACCCGGAGGAGAGATTTAATTCTCAGTTCGATATAGGTGGAGCTATGTGTTTTAATAGTTTTATTAGCAGAGGTGGATTTCAAGAGTATAATATGGGGGGTATGAAGTTCACTTTCTTATCTGGAGATGGCACAAATCTAAGTAAAATAGATCGGATGCTAGTTTGTGATAACTTTATGTGGAGGAGGCCAAACGCGTCACTATTGGCTCTAAATAGAGACTTTTCGGACCATAGTCCGTTAATTTTGACGACAGTTAACAACAGTTTTGGTCCATCCCCATTCAGATTATTTAACAGTTGGTTCTCGATCCCTGGTTTTGATGAGGCAGTGAGGAGAGGGCTGAATAAAAGTAGCGATTCCAGGTTTAAAGATGAAGTGATGGCGATAAAATTAAAGGCAATAAAGGAAGAATTAAAGGCATGGAGAAAGAATAGAAAAGAGGAAGAAGAAAAGACCTTGATAGAAGCTCAAAACAATCTGAAAATATTGGATAATCTAGCGGAGGAAAGACAATTATCGGAATCCGAGATCGTTAAGGGGCACGATTGCAAGAAGAGTATCAAGTTTTGGCATGAAAAACTGGCAGCGGATTTACAACAAAAAGCAAAGGTGAAATGGATAGGTTTGGGCGATGAAAATACTAGCTACTTTCACAGAATTGTAAACAGTCATATTGCAAGAAACAAAATAAGTGGGTTATGGATTGATGGTAGTTGGGTGACGGATCCGAGAGAAATCAAGAAAATTTTTTTATTAGCATTCCAATCAAAATTCAAGGAACCAATGGATTCAAGACCAAGAATCGGTCCAGGCGGGTTTAAAAAACTAAGTGAAGCTCAAGCTGAAAGTTTGATTGTTCCGTTCTCAGTCGGGGAAGTCCGCAACGCAATATGGGAGTGTGGTATAAACAAATCTCCGGGTCCGGACGGGATCACATTTAAGCTAATTAAAGCATATTGGGAGGAGCTGAAGGTTGTAATCATGGAAGTAATGAATCAATTTTTTATTCATGGATCTATTCATCAGTCTTTCAGTGCTTCTTTCATTGCCCTTATCCCGAAGGTATTAGACCCTATTACTCTTTCAGATTTTAGACCTATTTCGTTAGTGGGGGTGGTGAACAAAATCATTTCTAAGGTCCTAGCCAATAGAATGAAAGTTGTCATTAAACATATAGTATCAAATGTACAATCGGCTTTCATGTCGGATAGGAATATTATTGATGGCCCCTTGATAGTGAATGATGTATTGGGTTGGGCGAGGCGATCGGGATAACAAATTTTTGTGTTTAAGGCCGATATAGAAAAGGCATATGACACTCTAAACTGGAAATTTTTAATTTCCATTCTAACCCATATGGGATTCCCGGCAAAATGGAGAAATTGGATCATGGGGATCTTATTCGCGGGAAGGGGGTTCTATTTTGGTTAATGGATCTCCTACGGGGGAATTTCACTATAAAAGAGGATTAAGGCAAGGCGACCCACTTTCACCTTTCCTTTTTATAACGGCTATGGAGGCACTACACGTTATGATGGAGAGGGCGAAAGAAAATAACATTTTTGTGGGAATAAAACTTCCTAGGGACGTGCCATACCTAACACATATGTTGTATGCGGACGACTCAATCTTTGTTGGTGAATGGGAGGAGAATAATGTAAGAAATCTTAAAAGAATTTTGCGCATTTTTTACTTATTGTCTGGGTTAAAAGTGAATCCAAGGAAAAGTCAGCTGTCTGGAGTGGGTATAAATCAGGAGAATGTGAGTAATATGGCGTCGGTTTTCAATTGCAAACCTAGTAAACTACCTTTTGTTTACTTAGGTTTGAAGGTCGGTGCAAATATGAATAGAATTACAAATTGGAAAGAGGTTATAGATATGTTTAACAGGAGACTCTCGAATTGGAAGGCGAAAGCTTTGTCATTTGCCGGGAGAGTTGTGTTAGTGAAAGCAGTACTCGGTAGTTTACCAAACTACTTTTTGTCTCTTTATAAGTGTCCGAATGGGGTAATAAAGGTGTTAGAAGGAATACGGAGAAAGTTCTTGTGGGGTGGATGTAATATGAATAACAAAGTTAGATGGGTAAAATGGGAGAAAGTTGTAGCCTCAAAAGATTTTGGGGGTCTCGGAATCGGAAAATTAAAGGATATGAATTTGGCACTTTTAGCAAAATGGTGGTGGAGACTAAAAATGGAGCCGGATAATCTATGGGCAAAGGTTATAAGAGCAATACACAACTCTCAAAGAAAGGTGGAATCGATTCCGTATAAGAAAACTTTGACAGGCGTATGGAAAAATATAGGCGAGATAAATAAGGAATTCATAAAAAATAATGTAAACATTAGCTCAAGTTTGAGAAGTGAAGTTGGCTTGGGTGATAAAACATTATTTTGGGTAGATACATGGATCGGGCAGGATTCGCTAAGGGCCCAATTCCCGAACTTGTACCAGTTAGCGTTTAATAAAAAAGCATTAGTTATGGAGAATTATAAAACAATGAATGGGGGTCGGCTATGGGACTGGGAATGGAGTAGAGCACCATCTGATATTGAAGAAAGACAGGAAATGGAATCTTTGAACGATCTTTTACGGCAACAGAACTTGTCAAACAGCGGCGATGTATGGATCTGGAAGAATAATGAACACCAAGAGTTCAGCGTCAAGAACGTCAAGTCTTCATTAAGTCAAAATGTTGATTTAAATTCAGTACCATGCACCTTTATTTGGAATAACTGGGCAACAACAAAGAGCATAATGTTCGTTTGGAGAGCAATCGAAGAGAAAATTCCGTCTGCAGTCGCTTTAAGAAGTAGAGGTATGAATCAGATTCAGGTTATTTGCAAAACCTGCGGTGTAGCTGAAGAGACGGCTGGTCACATTCTTCTTGGCTGCATCTTTGCGAGAAGAATCTGGGAAGCTATAACATTCTGGTTAAAAATTCGGATGGTGGACGTTGAAGGAAGCATTGCAGAATTGTTGCAAGAAATAAGTGATATTCCGAGGAGCCGAAAGATGAGGAAAGTAATACATGCGGTTGTAGTTCAAACAATGTGGGTTCTATGGAAGACCAGAAACGAAAAAGTCTTTTCGGGAAGACAAGGTGTGATTCAGACGACAATAGAAGAGATAAAAGAAACTTCCTTTCAAAGTGTGATTCGGAGATCAAAATACCAAATGATAACTAGACAGGAGTGGTGGGATTTTAATATAGTTATGTAAGCAGTCAATTTTTGTTTTCCATTTTTCTTTGTAGTTTTATGCTGTCCAGCTTCTGGCTGGGGTCGTTTTGTTTGGATTTGGTTTTTTAATGAAAAGTTTCTTTGGCTATTCAAAAAAAAAAAAAAAAAAAAAAGAGAATAATTATTGATCATTTGACGGAAATACTATTTTCGAGCTACTAAATATAGCAGGAGAAGTGGACGGGTTGAGAAAATAGCAAGATGTTATATTCGAGCAATCTTTTTTAAAATAAATTGTTATTAAGCATTTTTATTTTGAGGAAAATACTAGGAATAAGTTGCTAAATATAGCAAGATGTTGCTTTCGACGACAATAAAGTGGGTTGGTACCGGTCGTGTCAAGACAATTTATGTCCTATGAAAATATACTAAGATTATCTAATTAAAAAAAAATAAGGCTCATGATCATTTTCTTGTCAATTTTCCGTACTATCTAAAGTTGCTATTTAGCTGTCCTTTAACCATTTATATTATATTATATTATATCATATCACATCACATCACATTATATTATATTATAATGATGAACGACGAACATAATAACATCAAAAAAAGATTATTACGTTCATTTCTAGCAATCAAAAGTTTAATTGACAACTTACTGGTCAGATCGTCTAATAGAACGTTGTCGGATGTCGGATTCCTCAAATGCTCAGCAGCATCATGAACGCCATGGACTTCAGCATCTTCAATTTCAATATCATATCATATGTGCTTCGTGCAGTGCTGCTCTTGTGACAATCCGAGATTTCAAATTCTTTCATTTGCGTATCTCTTGTGTGGCGATCCTCTTTTGATAATTGTTTCATGTTATGTGACGTGTTATTGTTTGAAGATTAGGGTTTTGATGGTTAATGGAGGTAAATCATGTAATGTTAATAAATTATGAAAGTTAATTGAGAACTTACAAACTAGATCAGGATGTTGGCTGCCCAATATTCGATGGTTAATGGAGGTAAATCGTGTAGTGATGATTCTGTGTGAGGATTTGCCTAGAATTGTTATACATAAATTAATGATGATGACCTAGAATTGTTATGCATAGATTGATGATGATTGGAAAGTATAAATCAATTATTGCTGTAATTTGTATGTTACATAAGGAATTAGGGTTGCCTGTTAAGGTTGTAATCATAATGTAAGTGACTCGGATCTGAATAATAAGTCTTGTGTTAATCGAATGATTGCCACGATAATGATCACATGTTTATGGTAAAAGTTAAGACACCTCTTTCTTAGGCGGAAGCACGAGGTGTGATCATGAAAGGTTCTCATTGCATACGAAAGCTAAACATACTACATGCTCATAAAAATAACTTCAAATACCCCTTACATTACCGAAAATCATAGATTAAGTGTTTACATCACGAGACAGCATTGTCTGAAAGTTTACAACTTTATTTAAAAGTAAACATAGACGACATCCAAGAGCAAGAGTATGACCACGCGCACATCCACTTTAGTTACATGAAATACATGTGAGTTTTTGGAAAAACGTCAACATAATGTTGGTGTGAATTCATGCAGTTTTTGTATTGAATGTTTAAATACTTGAATGAAAACATGGTATGTAACTTGTAGAATGTATCTGTAACCGAGTACTATGAATGTTTGAATGTAACTTGGAAAACGTATCTGTAACCGAGTACTATGAATGTTTGTAATATGAGATCGCTAGTGGTTTGCAAAGCCACTAACATGTGTTACGACATAGGAAGCCACCAAACCTAGGCATTTTTGTCGACTTTGGCTGAGACACAGAAGCACTCATTGGTAGAAGTAGGCCAAGAGTGGGGTTGCCTGAAACCCATTAGATCTAACCTTTTGTTTCGCGGTCTGAATGTATACGTTGATTAATGGTGCTTATGGTACCCTATTCGGGACAAGATCTAGAATGTTTTTCCTTAGTTTTAGTATTCAACATACCATAACACATGTATTTTACCCAAGTTAGAAAACAAGTAAAAGTTTAAAAGTGGGGACATGAACTCACAACTTTGCGTTCCTTGCGTCGTAAACTTCACCGGATTTGCTTATATTGCGTCGTGACCTATACGGGTTTTATTAATGTTAGTCACTAGACTTGTATCGCACAAGTACAAGTCACCATCTTTTGTATATGAGTTCTTGTGTTAAAAATAATTTATATTTTAACTATGTATCTCACTTATATTATTTTCTCGAAAATAAATATAAGTATCTTGTATTTTTCACCCGAATTATGTATTTTGTCCAAAACTTCATTTCATGTTCATAACTTGTCCAAGTTATTTATTCTATCAAGTAATATATTTTCATAAATATATTTTCTCGTATTTGTCTAAGTATGTTGTATGTGTATTTTTTGTATTTTCACTTACTAGATGGAATGCCCGCGCGCTGCGGCGGGTGTCCCGATTGATATCGATTCAATTATAATATCTATTATAAATCGACTCAGTTGCATCTCACAAACACTCGACTGATGCAAGTCTTGACACTACACTGCTACTCGAACATGAACTACTCAACTGGGCTATACGGTTCTCATGTTTTTTTAGTTTTTAAAATCATACTAAACAAGGAAAAAATGTTTTTTTAGCTTTTTCCTTAACGTTACTATCATCACTCCTCAAAAGCTCGACCAAAAAAGATATCACACCAATGCTATGAAAAACTGGTAATATGTGTTTATAAGTTGATAGGTCCCACACGACATCAGCAGCTGCGCCTACACTTTCGTTATCATTACCTCACATAATCGTCACCAAATGTTCAACGATTGCAACAACATTATCATCGGTAATAGCTAAAATACAAAAAACATCATCGGCAATCTCTTTACCCAACGGCTCTTGTTCCTGAAGAAGCTCAGCGTATAACGGAATAACCCCATGTTCCGCAACGGGCCGAATATAATCAACATGTGACGATATTACCCCTAACGCATTCCCCGCTACTAATCTGGTCGAAACATCACCGTTTCAAAGCAAATCAACAAGAGCTTCTATCGCACCCGAGTTAACAAGTTCACGCCTTGCTCTTTTAACCTACCCAATTGCCTGACCGGCCCGAGCCCGAGAAACCATTGTATAGCCTATCAACTATCACCTAGGATTCATCACATCATATTAGATATGAAAACAACTAAAATGACAATTTAACCCTCAACTTTTAGTGGTTATTAACATACCGGTCATCACATACTCGGGAGCTGCATAACCGTATGTACCCATCACTCGAGTAGACACATGAGTTTTATCGCCTTCTGGGCCGTCTTTTGCAAGTCCAAAATCAGAAAGCTTTGCATTATAGTCCTGAAAATAACCAATTACACTTCTCACAATAAGACAATTACATAATCTAATATTACAGATAACAAGATAAAAGTGTTTAAAGAGCCACAAACCGCATCGAGTAAAATATTTGACGTTTTAAAATCTCGATGTATGACGGGTTTTTCGGCTTCCTCGTGAAGGAAGGCAAGACCCTTTGCAGCACCGAGTGCGATTTTCATTCTCATAGCCCAAGGCAGAGGTAGTGACCCTGTTAATGACATTAAATTTTTATTATAATATGAAAAGAAAGAACATTAAAGTATTTACCTTAGAACAAACATCTTACATACGTCTGAATAAATGATTTTCGAGGCTTCCACGAGGCATAAACTCGTAAACAAGCAGCCTTTGATCATCCTCGATGCAAAAGCCGTAAACAAGCAGCCTTTGATCATCCTCAAATTGTTCGTCTCTGATCGATTTCACACCAAATTTCTACTAAAAAATGAACAATAAGTTATATCGTTAATTACAACTCAACGGTACACATGTTTTGACCCATTTACATATGCATGGGTCGATTTGGGGTATCTTTTATTTAAAGGAGTCAAACAGGTCAACCTGGGCCATTTTGACCATCTCCTGTCACTCTGCATATATGCTTTCGCTCTTGTAGTTTCCTCACAATCTCGTATTTGTGTTCTGCATTCGATTAGTGGCAAGCAAAAGTTTCAGCATTTAATTACTAATATATATATATATATATATATATATATATATTTGTCTGAAAGAGACTGACCACTTTGTTGATTCGGACGACAACTGAGTAAGTGTACACGACCCGGTTGACCAGACTTGACTTGATTTTCTTAACCGTTTGGTTCGACACTTCCAGGGAACCGAATAGTCTGAGCCGAGCCATTGGCTCCCTACGACCTCGATGGCGGTTTTTATGTCGGCACCGGATATAAATTCTAAAGCTCCGACAAAGAATGATCTACCATTTTTAAACCAAACAAAGGGATCTCGCACCAGACGGGATATGAACCTGTAGACAACTTGAGAAGTCTAAAATCAGCCCTGTATCGTCACCATGAACCATCACCATCACGCCAATCTGTAAACAATACATTTATATTCAAAACTTAAACCATACAACTTATCATTTTTACCGAATCTATGAAAAAGGATCGGTTACCGTGGCTCGAACTTTATGTGCAGTTGCAGCTCCAATCTTCTTATCGAGTTATGAATTATCGAGTTATATTTAAGGTTGCTCGTATCTATGTTTACAATATAAGTATGTATGGCTTCTCCAAAACAAAAAACTCTTATGGACCACCACATCCAAAGTGAGTTTGTTATCTTCTGGTTTGTTTTACCCAAAATTATAGACCACGTGTATGAGTTTAGTAAAACGAACATGGTAACACTAAAATCCCTGTGTGGCCCTTTCTACACAAATAATAATTATGTGGGTTCTTAAAAACCACTCAATCAAAGCACCATACAAAAGAAAATGCAGCTTTTTGTTCTTCACCCCATGAAAAAAAACTAAAGAATGGTGTGGTGGGTTTTTATCTGGGTTGTTTTGTTCAAGATCTGAAACTGTTCATGATCTAAAAAAACAAATGAAATAAATCATAAAAAAGGACTATGAAATTAAACGCTTACTATCTCGTTGACAGAATCTCCAAAGCAAAGGGCAAATCTAGGCAGAGTAAAATAGAACAAAATAACCCTGAAGTTTGGACTGTAACTCGAACTCCGCAGAAACGGGTGCACGTGGTTTGGTTTACCGGTCGTCTTCTTCACCCGGTTACCCTGAAAACCCTAACTCTGCGGTTGTTTTGGATGTGGTGGTCCATAAGAGTTTTTTTTTGTTTTGGAGAAGCCATACATACTCATGAATGTAACATTTCGACAAAAAACTCATGAATGTTAACCTGTAAGTCGAATATATTCATTTACTTGAATTGCTAACCCACAGTTTCTACTCATCTTCTCATTTATGATTCAATTAGGGTTTAGTCAACAGATAATAACATCGAGAGAGGTAGTATTTAGTAAAAAGGCTAAGTAAGGTTAGAAATTATACCTTTAGATCGAGGTGAAGACAAACAATTGAAGGTTTAATCTCATGAGTTTGTAGCCAGTGATCGGAAGCCATTGAGTTAGCCAGAATATATGGACAACCGCAGAGTTATATGGACAACATGATGTTAGAATTGAGACTGTTTCACCATCTTGGTTTAAAGTTTGAAACCCAAAATCAACTTCATTTAATGTGGTCGTCTTCTTCACCCGGTTACCCTGAAAACCCTAATCGGTTATTGTTCTTGAACCACCATCATCACTTCCCTTGCAGACCACCCCGGTTACCCTGAAAACCCTAATCGGTTATTGTTCTTGAACCACCATCATCACTTCCCTTGCAGACCACCGAGACCTGGTCGTTCACCTGCTTAACCTTGCCTCCTGCAACAAACAAAACAACATAGATCGAGTTTAGTATCTGGGGAGCATGAAAGGAAAATGAAAACTCAAGAGGCTGGAACACAACTTAACAGGGGTGGGATGGAATCGGCACTTGACTGACGTTTTGATAAGAGAAAAATAATGAGGAAGATCTTTGGAATTCCTTGTTGAATGTGGCGATATAATTAGAGGGGGTTTGATTATGAGGGCGTCTGTTCTGTTGGGTTTTTTTAGGGCAGGTAAGGAAATGATTTTGTCTGTGTGAGTAGGGGCAAAAAAGGAAGAAAAGTGTAAAAATATAGGAATTTGTTCTAGCCTTTGGTATGCCATCTTAAAAAATAGGATGTAAATTACAATTTTAGACATGGGAAATGCTTATATATAGTATATAGATTAGGAGTATTTAGTGTATTTTCAAGTTCTAATACACTATCACATATAATATATACTACATACACTCAGCACAAAATTTGGTGATCAATAAATATATATATTTTTCTCAAAAATATACATACTTAATATCGATTTTAATCTTGAAGAAATCATCATTTCTTAACACAAAAATTAGGGAAACCTTGGTAAATATTTTTAGATACATTTTTAGGGAATAAGTTTCTCAAAAAAAACTTATATTTTTCTAAGTGTCAAAATTTATAAAAATTTTGACATAGCTTCCCCTAAAAATGGAGGTTTCCCATGTTTCCAAAACATGTGTTTATTTTCTTTTAACTCATCAACAACATCAACAACACAATCAAGTCTTACCATAAGCCTAGATCATGTAAATCATACTCTATCATGAACTTGAAGTTTTTGTAAAATATTGTAGTAACTTACCATGTTATTTAGTAGGTTTAGTAACCCTTAAAGACATAGTTATTTGTTTGTAAATCACTTTATTAAAAGATTTAGCCATTTACAACTTGTAGGATGATTTTTCTAAAATATCTCTTTTGTAATTTTCTTGTTTTATAAGTGTTTATACACTTGTTTTTCTAATAAAAACAGTGTAGGTTTAAGTAAAAACCAAGATCTTCTAAAAATCATATTTTAAACTTGGTTTTCTTGGAAAATCATTTATAATTCTTGGATCTACAAGTTCACTAGTTTACTTTGTTTATCATCTTACAAGAAAATCATTTTACTTTCAAGTTCATGTTTAATCAAGAAGATGATCATCTTTGTGTAAACACATAATCATCTCCTAATCTTGCTAGATCATGTGTTTAATCACAATCTAGCAAGCTTAATATGATGATTAACACCATTATTTCAAATAAACAACAACAAATATCATTCATGCACTAAACAACTTCATTTCAACAAGATTTCATCTTATTTTAGCTTTATGTTCAAACTCCAAGTGTATGCTTGATGTGTGTAAAATGCAACATATAAATTACATCAAATGAGACATAAAACTAACCCTTTTTAAGTACTAATATTGGAAAAAGAGTGTTTTTGTCTTCCTTTTGTATTTTCAGGATTAAATGAGCTCAAAAACACAAAAGAAGCAAAAAGACAGCTAATTCCAACATAAATACAAGGAAAGGAACATTAGTGGACTGCCCGACCCCTCAACGGCACCTTCCAAAGCAAAATAGAGAAGTCAGAAGACTGAACACGGGCCGTGCTCATCCAGCACGGGGCCGTGCCCAAGAAGCAGCAGAAAAGACAAACCTATAGAAGCTTCTATTGCCCACCACGGGGCCGTGCCCAGCGGACACGGGGGCGTGTCGAAAGTACAGCAGGCGCATTAATTGTAATTGCGAATTACAATTAATGAGGAGAGAGAGTGTCAGACGGGCACGGGGCCGTGCCCAGCTCTCTGTTCAGCCTATAAATAGGAGTGCTTGGATTCATTTCAACTCATCCCTTGGCACACCACCTCTCTCACACTTCATCCACCACCCACCACCATCACAACACCATCATCCACCACCATCATCCATTGTCCATCGTAGAGTGTGTGAGTCGTCTTGGGATCCAAGATTGATCGTAAGAGTTCTTGACAATCAAGGCCATGTTTGCCTAAGTCTCTTACATCACTTGGTGAAGACAAAGTGTCAAGTATAATACTTTTTATTTCTAATCTTTTGCACTTTTTATTTGGTTTTGTATTAATGACTTTAATAACTAGTTACTTATGTTGAAGGTGATCTTTCCTTATCGTTTGTCCGTGGTGTCTTGGCATTATTTTACTGTCTATATAAAATAAAGGATTTTCACCATTCATATCTCCACGGTCTATATGGAGGTATGTTGGCTACCTGGTCGGGGGTTAAGGGAACGGTTTGGTAAAGGTCTTGCCATTGTTCAGCGTTTAGAGGTCCTGCAATGGACCTGGGTCAAATTTAGTAGGACCTCCTTCAATACTTCACGGTATTGGATGGCGGGGGTCCAAACTCTTTGACCCCCTCATAAGTTAACTACTATTAATACTATAACCCGGCTATTTAGGACTGTATCCCTGCTGACTCAGACTACTTAGCCGAGGGTAACGTCACCGCCAAAAGCGGGGCCTACCACAATACTGCATTAATAACTTAATTCATTATCTTCCAATAATCCACCCTTTTAGGATTGTATCCTTGCTGACTCAAACTACTGGGGTGAGGGTAACGTCACCTTCAAAAGAGGGGCCTACTACAATAACTAAGATAATCTCTTAATTATGTGCAAAAGTGCGGAAATAATCAAAGGTTATACTAGATACGAGTCGGAACCAAGTGATTCATCTTGTCTATCTGTTTTTATTTTATTTTATTTTTCAGCATTTTAGTTAGTTTTTATTTTTCTTAGTTTAAAACATTTTTCTAAACTTTTATTTTGATTAGACGTTGAGGATAAACCGGTACTAAAAGCTCTTGTGTCCTTGGACGACCTCGGTATCTTACCAACATTATACTACGCTCAACGATGGGTGCACTTGCCCATATGTGTGTTTAGTGTTAGTGAAATATCGTGTTTTATAAATTTAAAACTTGGCTAAAATAAGTGTTAAAAAGGGCTTAAAATATACACCTAATATATACGACACTTTCACGCACATCAAGTTTTTGGCACCGTTGCCGGGGACACAAGGATTTTAAGAAAGTTAGGAATCAACGGCCTAATCATCTTTTATTTTTCTTTTTAATTTTTTAGGATTTTCTTAGTTTTTCAGCTTCTGCAGAGCTCAGCACGGGCCGTGCCCAGTCAGACACGGGCCGTGCCCAGCATCATCACTGGCAGTTTTTATTTTCTGAGTTACAGAGAGCTGAACACGGGGCCGTTTCGGTGCAACACGGGGTCGTGTCCAACTCCCAGTAACTGGGAATCCAGAAAACAATTACTGTATCTCTGACCACGGGCCGTGTTCACTGAGCACGGGGCCGTGGTGAACTTTCTAACCAACGTTCTTTTCTGTTTTTATTGCAGGACTTGGAACCCAGGTGCCACATTTGACCCTCCTACGTAGTGCATGAGCTCCAGTTCTAGTAGAGACATAAAAGAACCCCTAGAAGAACCCGAACGCTTTCTCAGAAAAAGACTTAAAGCTAAAAATCAAGAGAAAGCTTTTGGGGACCCACTTCCAATGGCGGACCAACGTACCCTCATGGATTACCTACGGCCTACCGTAGGCAATCTCGGCGCCGCTATCAATGCACCAAATGTCGAGGCCAACAACTTCGAACTTCGGCCGCATTTGATACAAATGCTCCAAAACTCCGCAACCTTCCACGGGCTTGCGGACGAGGATCCCCATCTACATATTACTAACTTCTTAGAAATATGTGATACCTTTCGGATCAATGGAGCATCAAATGACGCCATCCGCCTTCGAATGTTTCCATTTTCACTAAAAGACCGAGCTAAGGCTTGGCTTAACACCCTCCCAGTTGGATCGGTAAACACCTGGGATGAACTTGCCCAGAAGTTTTTATATAAGTATTTCCCTCCTGCTAAAACGGCTAAATTAATGACTGAAATTAATACATACTCGCAAGAGGATGGGGAATCCTTATATGAAACTTGGGAAAGGTTCAAGGAGCTTCTAAGAAAGTGTCCTCACCACGGTCTAGCGGTATGGCAACAAGTATCCACTTTCTACAATGGGTTGTTACCACACACAAGACAAACACTTGATTCAAGCTCTGGGGGACTTTTAGGTAATCGTCGCCCAAATGAAATATATAACCAAATTGAGAAAATTGCTCAAACCAATTTTCAATGGCACACTCCCCGAGGTAATAAATCTATTGCCCCGGGCACCCATAAGGTTGATGAAAGCACCTCTTTACAAGCCCAAATCGAGGCCCTCTCTTCAAAAATCAAAAAGCTAGAAATGACAAAGACGGCCTCGGTTATGGCTTGTGAAGGGTGTGGTGGGTCACATGAAAATTGGAGTTGTATGAAAGAATTAGATGAACAAACAGAAACGGTAAACTACATGGATAATAGACCTAGGCCGTCGGGTCCTCCAACGGGTACCTACAACCAAGGATGGCGTAACCACCCAAATCTTGGTTGGAGAGATCCCGGCAATAGTAGTAACCAACAAAACCAACGAACTAATTTTCAACAACTACAAAATTTCCCTCAACAACAAAGTGGAAGAGAAAGGCTTGAAGATACTGTATCTCGCCTCATCTCTGACACTGAAAAGAAAAACTCGGATCGATTTCAACAATTGGAATCGAATTTTAGAAATCAACAAGCTAGCATTCAAAACGTTGAAAAACAATTAAATCAACTAGCTCAAAATTTCTCCGAGAGACCACAAGGCGCGTTACCTAGTAATACCGAAACCAACCCTAAGGCACAAGTACATCTCATCACGTTAAGAAATCGAACCGTGGGTCCCGAGGATGCTCCATCGCTGCCAAATGAAAGAAGCCATTCTAGCCAGCCTGTGACTCCTCCTGTGCCAGAAAAGGCTTCTCTACCAACTCAAGAGCCCACCAAGACTCCTACAATTCCGTACCCCGGTAGGTTAAATCGTCAAAAGACCGATGAGCAATTCGCTAAATTTGAAAATTTACTAAAACAATTGCATGTTAATATTCCTTTTATCGAGGTCCTAACCCAAATGCCTAAATATACAAAATTTATGAGGGATTTCCTCACAAACAAAAGGAAAATTGAATCATTGCAATTAGTTAACTTAGGCGAAGAATGCTCCGCCTTAGTGCTCAACAAACTTCCACAAAAGAAAATCGATCCCGGAAGCTTCACAATTCCTTGCTCGATTGGGGAATCTCCCGTTCGTAATGCATTAGCCGATCTTGGGGCTAGCATTAACCTCATGCCCACATCAATGTTCAAACGACTCGGCCAAGGAACAACAAGCCCTACAAAGATGAGCATACAACTCGCCGACAGATCCATCAAATTTCCACAAGGTGTCGCTGAGAATTTGTTGGTAAAAGTTGACAATTTCGTTTTCCCAACCGACTTTGTCATCCTAGACATGGAAGACGACACCGATGTCCCTCTCATCCTCGGGAGGCCATTTCTAGCCACCGCCCAAGCAGTGGTAGACATGAATGACGGTACGTTAACATTGAAGTTTGGGGATGAGGAGGTGAAGTTTGAATGTGGAAAAAGAATTGAGGACGAAGACCCGGTCAACTACATGCAGGTCATAGACTCAAGCTTGGATGATGCTTTCCGACGGTGCAACATGGGATGCAATACATCCCACTTGGGTGACATATGACCGGCTTTGGGTCTAGCCAAGGACCCTTATAAACGTGGCGCACCACGGAGGCATTCCGCGGAACTATCCTTAGTTTAATTTAGATTAATTTTTATGTTTTCTAGTTAGTTTTAATTTTCAGGAATAAAACACACTCATGGTGGTAAAGGATGAAAAGGGGAACGAGAAAAATGAACTCATGCACAAGAACGAGGCAACCCGACAATTCTCTCCATTCCAGAAGGTTCAACACGGGCCGTGCCCAACCAACACGGCCCCGTGCTGAACCACCTGCAGAAAAACGCCAAGTTCAGGTACCTGGACACGGGCCGTGTTCAACCAACACGCCCCCGTGTCCAGCCTTCTGTTTCTATTGTTTTAATTTTGTTACTGGCACTTGAACACGGGGCCGTGTTCAGCGCCCAGTAACACAAATTTTTGCTTTTTAAACACTATTTTACACATCTAATCAACCTAAAAATTTATTTTTGGGACACATTGAGGACAATGTGTAATTTAAGTGTGGGGGGGATGCTAAAACCTTGAATTTTGCAAGTCCTAAATACAAGCCTTACACAAAACTCTATTGGAACCGCTTTTCAAAAAAAATTTCAATTTTTTTTTACTTGTCTAGGTTTAACTCGGGAAATTCAAGTTCTCAAAAAGGTTATATTTTTACAAATTTACAACCGATAGCGTAGTGATAAAAAGAACCAACATAAGAAAATTATGAAAAGGCATGGCAAACTTAGTTAAAATTTGATTATATATACTTGATCACATAAAAACCCATTCCCACAAAAGTGAGTTTTGAGCCTTTATTGAGCATACAATTACATATCATTAGACTAAATGCTCATTTTTCGTTTCTTGTGTGAATAGCCGCTTGGTTCTTACGACTCTAGAACTTGCCATGACGATACATTCCCGGTCCTTATCAACTTAAACCCGAGTAAGTAAATGATGGAGGCATTAGAACTAACCTCTTTTTATTTCTACACCATTATTTTTCTTTTTCTTTTACCACCTACCCAAAAAATCCCCCTAGTTAACCCCTTTGAGCCTAAACCTTTTCATTTCATCACCCAAACCAAAAAACCCTTTTACCCACCAAAACCTTTTTATTTTTAACCCTTTGTTTTAGTAAAAAGTTCGGTTTTTCGTGAAAAAAAAAATGTGTGTTGTTGATGAAGCAAAAAGAAAAACAAACAAGTTCATCAAAAATAACTTTGTTTGAATAAAAGCTTCATCAAAATAAAAAAGTTGCAAAAATAGAAAATCTTACGAAAACCGACACTTGTTACGCTTTTCGCCCTTTTTCTACTAACCACTAACCCAACCACCTACCTTTAACCCAAGCCTAACCCTTAACCCACAAAGTCCTCTTGATATCTACAAAGGTATAAAAGTTAAAAAGGAGGAGGATTGATTGCTTGGCAAGCTTATGGTAGGAATAAGTTCCACGCCGCTCTCGAGTGATTCACTAAAAATACACCTTCGGCCGAGTGTGAGTGATTTCTCCCGTAAGGTATGTGAACTTGTATATAAATGGAATTTTAAAAAGGCATGTTATGCCCGAATAAGTAATTCCTTCTATGAAACGTTCTAAATAAATCATTACGAATAGGATTGTAAATAGATAAAAAATAAAACCCAAAAGGATCTTGGATATCCCGATACTCTACGACAAGCCCAAAACCTTCTCTTCTACCTATTCCATTTGGGAGTGTAAGCCACATATTAAAGAGTTTTGCTTGAGGACAAGCAAAAGTTCAAGTGTGGGGGTATTTGATGTGTGTAAAATGCAACATATAAATTACATCAAATGAGACATAAAACTAACCCTTTTTAAGTACTAATATTGGAAAAAGAGTGTTTTTGTCTTCCTTTTGTATTTTCAGGATTAAATGAGCTCAAAAACACAAAAGAAGCAAAAAGACAGCTAATTCCAACATAAATACAAGGAAAGGAACATTAGTGGACTGCCCGACCCCTCAACGGCACCTTCCAAAGCAAAATAGAGAAGTCAGAAGACTGAACACGGGCCGTGCTTATCCAGCACGGGGCCGTGCCCAAGAAGCAGCAGAAAAGACAAACCTATAGAAGCTTCTATTGCCCACCACGGGGCCGTGCCCAGCGGACACGGGGGCGTGTCGAAAGTACAGCAGGCGCATTAATTGTAATTGCGAATTACAATTAATGAGGAGAGAGAGTGTCAGACGGGCACGGGGCCATGCCCAGTGGACACGGGGCCGTGCCCAGCTCTCTGTTCAGCCTATAAATAGGAGTGCTTGGATTCATTTCAACTCATCCCTTGGCACACCACCTCTCTCACACTTCATCCACCACCCACCACCATCACAACACCATCATCCACCACCATCATCCATTGTCCATCGTAGAGTGTGTGAGTCGTCTCGGGATCCAAGATTGATCGTAAGAGTTCTTGACAATCAAGGCCATGTTTGCCTAAGTCTCTTACATCACTTGGTGAAGACAAAGTGTCTAGTATAATACTTTTTATTTCTAATCTTTTGCACTTTTTATTTGGTTTTGTATTAATGACTTTAATAACTAGTTACTTATGTTGAAGGTGATCTTTCCTTATCGTTTGTCCGTGGTGTCTTGGCATTATTTTACTGTCTATATAAAATAAAGGATTTTCACCATTCATATCTCCACGGTCTATATGGAGGTATGTTGGCTACCTGGTCGGGGGTTAAGGGAACGGTTTGGTAAAGGTCTTGCCATTGTTCAGCGTTTAGAGGTCCTGCAATGGACCTGGGTCAAATTTAGTAGGACCTCCTTCAATACTTCACGGTATTGGATGGCGGGGGTCCAAACTCTTTGACCCCCTCATAAGTTAACTACTATTAATACTATAACCCGGCTATTTAGGACTGTATCCCTGCTGACTCAGACTACTTAGCCGAGGGTAACGTCACCGCCAAAAGCGGGGCCTACCACAATACTGCATTAATAACTTAATTCATTATCTTCCAATAATCCACCCTTTTAGGATTGTATCCTTGCTGACTCAAACTACTGGGGTGAGGGTAACGTCACCTTCAAAAGAGGGGCCTACTACAATAACTAAGATAATCTCTTAATTATGTGCAAAAGTGCGGAAATAATCAAAGGTTATACTAGATACGAGTCGGAACCAAGTGATTCATCTTGTCTATCTGTTTTTATTTTATTTTATTTTTCAGCATTTTAGTTAGTTTTTATTTTTCTTAGTTTAAAACATTTTTCTAAACTTTTATTTTGATTAGACGTTGAGGATAAACCGGTACTAAAAGCTCTTGTGTCCTTGGACGACCTCGGTATCTTACCAACACTATACTACGCTCAACGATGGGTGCACTTGCCCATATGTGTGTTTAGTGTTAGTGAAATATCGTGTTTTATAAATTTAAAACTTGGCTAAAATAAGTGTTAAAAAGGGCTTAAAATATACACCTAATATATACGACACTTTCACGCACATCAATGCTCTTTAGTGTTCATATGATTTTCAACATGTTATATCTTTTAACCACTAAAATATGAAGTAAACAAGAGTTTAGATGAATCTTACAACTAGCTTAAAGCTAGGGAAGAACACTAGTGAAAATGAAGTGGATAATAGCAAACGAAGGTGGTCCTTGAAGTTCCGAGCTCACCAAACCTTCTAAATCACCTTGATGCACCTTGAGATACACTTGGAATGAATGAATGGAAATCGAAAATGAGGGTAGTGAGAAGGGGGTGTTCGGCCGTAGCTTAATGTGAGGGAGGGGAGAAGAACAATTGTGATGTTAAGTGAAGAAGATGATGGTTATATAAACACAAGATGCTAATATCCAATGGTCTAAGTGTCCCACTAAGTACATACAAGATTTTACATAATCCAAGAAGAGATTATGGAAGAGATTTGGAAGATTTAATCAAATCTTTGATGTGGGGTCCCTTTGGGACGGTTACAATAGGGGGGGGGGGGTTAAATGTAAATTGTTGGCACATGATGGTAATTAGTGGAAGGTTAAAGGTAAAAGTCTAGTGTTTTAGTGTGTAGGATGCTTTATATAGAATGTTTAAGTGTTCGGGAACTATAACTAGCTTAAAAATAAATAAACAATGCTTCTAGTAATATTTTTGTGTTCCGGGTAATGTCCGGTTGTTCGGTTAATTACCGGTTCGTTAAAGTGCTAAATTGCATCGTTTAGTGTCCTTTAAGTATCCTTTTGTGCCCCTTTCAATTCCCGACACTTAGGGAAGTATTTTGGACCATTTAGTCATGTTTTTACATGTCATTAACTCGTCATAATGATGAATTTTGCTGAATTGTATGAAATTCAGTGTTTAAAGTGTGTTTCGGGTGCTTTTCAGTGCGTATTTTAGCTTCCGGAATGTCTATATGTTAAACCTTGTATGTACTCTTGGGTTTTAATGTATTCTTGTCGTTGGACCTTCACCTAGGTTCCAATCCTATTGTCTAATTGCTTTCTGCAGAATTGTTGACACAATGTGTTTTACCGGTGAGTTTACTAGTATTTCTGACGCAACATTGTTCATTAATGCATAAAGTAATTCTTGTAGTATAAAACGTGCATGAATTCACTTGTATAGTATGAAATCAGACAATGTTGACATTTAAGCACATAATTGCAGTCATTAAATAATAATTAAAGTGTACGGAAATTACCGGTTTGGCGCTAGTTGTCACAGTCTCCCCCCGTTAAAATAATTCTGTCCCGAAATTCAGGCTGATCTATCTCTCGCAGGAGTTTTCTTGAACAGGTGGGGATACTTTTATTTAAACTGGTATTCACGTTCCCACGTGTACTCGGGACCGTGCTTAGTGGTCCAACGTACTTTGACAAGTTTGACAATGCTCCTCCTAGTCTTGTTGACTTTCCAGTCGGTAACCTCAACGGATTGTTCTGTAAATAGGAGGGTGTCATCAATATGCACTTCATCCGCAGGGATGATCACGATTTCTTGTGTTGGACTCTTCTTGAGGTTGGATACATGGAACGTATCATGTACTCCATTAAGTTCTTCCGGTAATTCCAATTTGTATGCCACGGTACCAATTCTTTTTAAAATATTGAATGGTCCAATGTATCGTGGATTCAGCTTTCCACGTTTTCCGAATCTTACTACGCCCTTCCAAGGTGAGACCTTTAGCAAAACTTTGTCTCCCACCTCGAATTCTAATGGTTTTCGTCTTTGATCAGCGTAGCTCTTTTGTCGATCTCGAGCCGCCTTAATGCGCTCTCGGATCTACATGATTTTGTCGGTTGTCTCTTGTACAAGTTCAGGACCAACCATTCTTTTGTCTCTAGCGTCTGCCCAACATAAAGGCGAGCGGCACTTGCGGCCATACAGAGCTTCAAACGGTGCGGCTTTTATGCTTGTATGATAACTGTTATTGTAGGAAAACTCAACTAAAGGTAGATGAGTATCCCAGCTGCCGCCTAGGTCCATAACACAAGCGCATAAATCGAGATACTCGATCCATCCAGGATCGGACAAGATGTATCAAGACTTAAAAGAATAATATTGATGACTTCTCGAATACCGCCATAGAGCGGAACCCAAATACGCTTCTTAAAGTATAAGGCCCCCTCTTCATTTGGCACCATATATTTCAACATACCCTAGAGGTATTCAGCTTTGCGGTTTTCCATCTTAAGGGCTTCTTGTTGTGCGTCACGAATACGTGTAGTGAGGTTCGTTCGAATAGTCATTTCCAGTGCTCGAACCCTAAGGGTCTTAACCCTTTCTTTTCGACTTAGTGCGTCTGCTACAACGTTTGCCTTTCCAGGATGGTACTTAATCTCACAGTCATAATCGTTCAGCAGCTTGACCCAACGTCGCTGACGCATGTTTAATTCTTTCTGATCAAATATGTGTTGTAAGCTCTTGTGATCTGTGAAGATTGTACATCGAGTACCATATAAATAGTGTCGCCAGATCTTCAAGGCGAATACCACTGCGCCTGGCTCCAGGTCGTGAGTGGTGTAGTTCCTTTCATGCACCTTCAATTGTCTTGAAGCGTAAGCGATGACCTTTTGGCGCTGCATAAGCACGCAACCCAAACCTTGTCGTGAAGCGTCGCAATATACCACGAAGTCTTCAGTGCCTTCGGGTAAGGATAGTATCGGTGCATCGCATAGCTTATTTTTGAGCAGTTGGAAGGCTTCTTCTTGCTTGTAACCCCAGTCGTACTTCTTGTCTTTCTGTGTAAGGGTAGTTAGCGGTTGAGCTATCTTTGAGAAATTCTCAATAAACCGTCGATAATAGCCCGCTAAGCCCAAAAATTGTCGAACTTCAGTTGGGGTTTTGGGGGCTTCCCAATTCTTTATTGCTTCTATCTTGGATGGGTCTACATGAATGCCCTTCTCATTCACAATGTGACCAAGAAACTGTACTTCGCGAATCCAGAATTCGCACTTTGAGAACTTCGCATAAAGTTTCTCTTTCTTCAGTAGTTCCAAAATGGTTCTGAGGTGTTGCTCGTGTTCTTCTTTCATTCGTGAGTAAATCAGGATATCATCGATAAATACAATCATGAATTTATCGAGATATGGTTTGCATACGCGGTTCATCAGATCCATAAAGACCGCTGGTGCGTTCGTCAGTCCAAATGGCATCACAAGGAAATCATAATGCCCATAACGTGTTCTGAATGCAGTCTTTGGTACGCTTTCCTCTTGTATCCTTAACTGATGGTATCCAGATCGAAGGTCGATCTTGGAATAGTAGCTCGATCCTTGCAATTGATCAAATAAGTCATCAATCATCGGTAGCGGGTACCGATTCTTGATTGTGAGCTTGTTCAGTTCTCTGTAATCGATACACATTCGCAGAGTTCCATCCTTCTTTTTCACGAACAATAATGGAGCTCCCCAAGGCGAGAAGCTTGGCCTTATGAATCCTTTATCCAATAACTCCTGGAGTTGTGCAGACAATTCTTGCATCTCGGATGGTGCAAGCCGATAGTGTGCCTTGGCTACAGGAGCGGCTCCTGGAACCAAGTCTATATGAAATTCGACTTGTCGTTGCGGAGGTAGCCCTGGCAGATCTTCGGGAAAAACATCAGGGAATTCCTTCACCACAGGAATATCTTCGAGTTTTGGCTCCACAGCCTTCTTATCTACGACGTGTGCTAGGAAAGTAACACACCCTTTCCTTAAGCACTTCTGTGCCTTCATACAACTGATGATGCGCAGAGGCGTGTCTCGTTTATCTCCATGCACGATGAGAGTTTCATCATTCGCAAGAGGGATGCGAATGATTTTCTCGTGACAAACAACTTCAGCCTTGTTCTTGGACAACCAGGCCATTCCAACCACCACATTGAAGCTACCCAATTGAACAGGTAAGAGGTCGATACTAAATCTCTGCTCACCAAGTTCTAAAGTACAACCCCTAACGACTTCGCCCGATTCAACAAGTTTACCATCGGCTAGTTCTATGGAATAAGGAATATCTAATCTACTAGATTCTATTCCAAGCATACGTTTAAATTCCACAGACATGAAGCTATAATCGGCACCAGTGTCAAATAGTATGGATGCAAAGTGATTGTTAACGAGAAACGTACCGGTGACCACATTAGGGTCCTCGCGTGCGTTCCTTGCTCCAATCACGAATGCTCGAGCCTGAGCATTGTTCTCCTTTGG
This sequence comes from Helianthus tuberosus, assembly GCA_030545235.1. Lineage (NCBI taxonomy): Eukaryota > Viridiplantae > Streptophyta > Magnoliopsida > Asterales > Asteraceae > Helianthus > Helianthus tuberosus. Next base: position 85,686,525 of record CM060362.1, read on the forward strand.
GCAATCTTTCTTGTAATGCACCTTGCTACCGCAACCAAAACATCCTTGGTTCTGCCCATTTCCGTTACCATTCCTGTTACCAGCACTATTTCCATTCCCGTTTCTGTTACCATTATCATTGCGGCCTCCAATACCTTTTCCCCAACAATCCTCAGTACGGTGACCAGATTTCCCGCAGTTCTCGCATCTCCCAACTCGACAATTTCCTAAGTGGTGAAAGTTACAACAGTTACATTTGGGCAGAGTGCCCTGATACTTCTTAGCTCCAGTATCGTTTGCAGCTGCGAAGGTTTTTGCCTCCATAGGTGGGTTAGTATCACGCTTCTTGTTGTTCGAACCTTTATTGTTGTTGCGGGTTGCCTGATTCAGGTTTGAATGTTTACTTTTCTTGTCACCGGACGACTCAGCATGCGTCTCGATCCTCTCAGTAGGGTTCAGCGATAACTTCTTCATTCGGACAAAATCTTCAGTAAGGCTGACAGCCAGAGTTACAGTCTGAGTGATCGTTTCGGGTTTAGCCGAAGTTACCATGCTGCGAAACTCTGGAGCCAATCCCCATATGTAGCGCTCAACGTGCTTAAATTCGGGAGTCACCATATAGGGGATCACTCTAGACAGATCATGGAACCTTCGGGTATAACCAGTAATGTCCGCACCTTCCATGGTCAAGTGCCAGAACTTAGTCTCCAACCTTTGGAGTTCAACACGAGAGCAATACCTTTCCCTCATTTTCTCCTTCAACTCCTCCCAAGTCATACCATACGCTGCATCATCTCCCAGGGTTTGGACTTGCAAATTCCACCAAGTCAAAGCCTTATCAACGAATAACCCAATAACAAAAGTGACTTGCTGATCCGCGGTACACTTGCTTATACGGATAGTAGAATCAGTCTTCTCCGTCCAGCATACGAATGCCACTGCACCTCCAGTACCGTCGTAGTTCAGTGGCTTGCAGTCGAGAAACTGCTTGAAGGTGCAGCCTTGAGTTGTGTTTCCTCCAGATGAATCTACCTGCCCATTACGTCTAGCATTGCTTGGTCCTCCACTGTGTTCGGGGCGGTTCGCCTCGTATTGGGCGATAGCTGCGGAGATCCTTTCTTCTAGTAGGGAGTTCAGTTCTTCAGCAGTCCTCGGCAGTAGAGGAGGAGGAGGTTGATCAGAATCCTGATTGTTCACAGCTCTCCTAGGTGCCATGTTCTGACAAAACACAACACAACAGGGTTAGACATTTGTTTGATATCGTCATGCGAGACAGTAGTAGTATATATATATATATATACAGGCATATACCACATAGGTGACATCAAACAATCCGCCAGATGTATAAATCAATTCATACAGCAACAAGCCTGTATAATTAGATAAACACCTTACTTTACATTGGCGGTTCTTGTCTTTATACCCTAAATCATTACCCCGTTCTTGTACTGAGGGAATCTATACGTGATAAGACTTGCTGTGGTTTTTGTGCACTGAATTCCATAATTAAGTATGCATCCATAATTACGTAACTCCTTGCACAGTCTGCACAGTTCATTTCATCCTCATATCTCTTCCTTCAGATAGGCCATTGTTTTCAGACGAAGTCACGTATACCTGTGACATTCTACTTCTAGTATATGCATATATCAATTATCACACATAATTGCAAGTAATTCTTAATCACAGACAAGTGCTACTCCAGTGCACCCTAAGTCTCGTAGTGTCTTTTCTTGACTCTTGTAACCAGTTTCAGGTAGTGGATGTCGCGGAAAGTTTTATGCAATGAAAACTTTTTGAAAAATTGTTTTCGTGAAAGGATCCTAGAGATTGTAGACTAGACTCGAGAAGGAATCCTCGTTCACTACAATCGCAGCTCTGATACCAATCTGTCATACCCCTTTCTTAGGCGGAAGCACGAGGTGTGATCATGAAAGGTTCTCATTGCATACGAAAGGTAAACATACTACATGCTCATAAAAATAACTTCAAATACCCCTTACATTACCTAAAATCATAGATTAAGTGTTTACATCACGAGATAGCATTGTTTGAAACTTTACAACTTTATTTAAAAGTAAACATAGACGACATCCAAGAGCAAGAGTATGACCACGCACACATCCACTTTAGTTACCTGAAATACATGTGAGTTTTTGGAAAAACTTCAACATAATGTTGGTGTGAATTCATGCAGTTTTTGTATTGAATGTTTAAATACTTGAATGAAAACATGGTATGTAACTTGTAGAATGTATCTGTAACCGAGTACTATGAATGTTTGAATGTAACTTGGAAAACATATCTGTAACCGAGTACTATGAATGTTTGTAATATGAGATCGCTAGTGGTTTGCAAGGCCACTAACATGTGTCACGACATAGGAAGCCACCAAACCTAGGCATTTTTGTCGACTTTGACTGAGACACAGAAGCACTCATTGGTAGAAGTAGGCCAAGAGTGGGGTTGCCTGAAACCCATTAGATCTAACCTTTTGTTCCGCGGTCTGAATGTATACGTTGATTAATGGTGCTTATCGTACCCTATTCGGGACATGATCTAGAATGTTTTTCCTTAGTTTTTGTATTCAACATACCATAACACATGTATTTTCCCCAAGTTAGAAAACAAGTAAAAGTTTAAAAGTGGGGACATGAACTCACAACTTTGCGTTCCTTGCGTCGTAAACTTCACCGGATTTGCTTATATTGCGTCGTGACCTATACGCGTTTTATTAATGTTAGTCACTAGACTTGTATCGCACAAGTACAAGTCACCATCTTTTGTATATGAGTTCTTGTGTTAAAAATAATTTATATTTTTAACTATGTATCTCACTTATATTATTTTCTCGAAAATAAATATAAGTATCTTGTATTTTTCACCCGAATTATGTATTTTGTCCAAAACTTCATTTCATGTTCATAACTTGTCCAAGTTATTTATTCTATCAAGTAATATATTTTCATAAATATATTTTCTCGTATTTGTCTAAGTATGTTGTATGTGTATTTTTTGTATTTTCACTTCTTAGGAGTATTTAGTGTATTTTCAAGTTCTAATACACTATCACATATAATATATACTACATACACTTAGCACAAAATTTGGTGATCAATAAATATATATATTTTTCTCAAAAATATACATACTTGATATCGATTTTAATCTTGAAGAAATCATCATTTCTTAACACAAAAATTAGGGAAACCTTGGTAAATATTTTTAGATACATTTTTAGGGAATAAGTTTCTCAAAAAACTTATATTTTTCTAAGTGTCAAAATTTATAAAATTTTTGACATAGCTTCCCCTAAAAATGGAGGTTTTCCATGTTTCCAAAACATGTATTTATTTTCTTTTAACTCATCAACAACATCAACAACACAATCAAGTCTTACCATAAGCCGATATCATGTAAATCATAATATATCATGAACTTGATGTTTTTGTAAAATCTTGTAGTAACTTACCATGTTATTTAGTAGGTTTAGTTACCCTTAAAGACATAGTTATTTGTTTGTAAATCACTTTATTAAAAGATTTAGCCATTTACAACTTGTAGGATGATTTTTCTAAAATATCTCTTTTGTAATTTTCTTGTTTTATAAGTGTTTATACACTTGTTTTTCTAATAAAAACAGAGTAGGTTTAAGTAAAAACCAAGATCTTCTAAAAATCATATTTTAAACTTGGTTTTCTTGGAAAATCATTTATAATTCTTGGATCTACAAGTTCACTAGTTTACTTTGTTTATCATCTTACAAGAAAATCATTTTACTTTCAAGTTCATGTTTAATCAAGAAGATGATCATCTTTGTGTAAACACATAATCATCTCCTAATCTTGCTAGATCATGTGTTTATTCATAATCTAGCAAGCTTCATATGATAATTAACATCATTATTTCAAATAAACAACAACAAATATCATTCATGCACTAAACAACTTCATTTCAACAAGATTTCATCTTATTTTAGCTTTATGTTCAAACTCCAAGTGTATGATCTTTAGTGTTCATATGATTTTCAACATGTTATATCTTTTAACCACTAAAATATGAAGTAAACAAGAGTTTAGATGAATCTTACAACTAGCTTAAAGCTAGGGAAGAACACTAGTGAAAATGAAGTGGATAATAGCAAACGAAGGTGGTCCTTGAAGTTCCGAGCTCACCAAACCTTCTAAATCACCTTGATGCACCTTGAGATACACTTGGAATAAATGAATGGAAATCGAAAATGAGGGTAGTGAGAAGGGGGTGTTCGGCCGTAGCTTAATGTGAGGGAGGGGAGAAGAACAATTGTGATGTTAAGTGAAGAAGATGATGGTTATATAAACACAAGATGCTAATATCCAATGGTCTAAGTGTCCCACTAAGTACATACAAGATTTTACATAATCCAAGAAGAGATTATGGAAGAGATTTGGAAGATTTAATCAAATCTTTGATGTGGGGTCCCTTTGGGACGGTTACAATAGGGGGGGGGGGTTAAATGTAAATTGTTGGCACATGATGGTAATTAGTGGAAGGTTAAAGGTAAAAGTCTAGTGTTTTAGTGTGTTGGATGCTTTATATAGAATGTTTAAGTGTTCGGGAACTATAACTAGCTTAAAAATAAATAAACAATGCTTCTAGTAATATTTTTGTGTTCCGAGTAATGTCTGGTTGTTCGGTTAATTACCGGTTCGTTAAAGTGCTAAATTGCATCGTTTAGTGTCCTTTAAGTATCCTTTTGTGCCCCTTTCAATTCCCGAAACTTAGGGAAGTATTCTGGACAATTTAGTCATGTTTTTACATGTCATTAACTCGTCATAATGCTGAATTTTGCTGAATTGTATGAAATTCAGTGTTTAAAGTGTGTTTCGGGTGCTTTTCAGTGCGTATTTTAGCTTCCGGAATGTCTATATGTTAACCCTTGTATGTACTCTTGGGTTTTAATGTATTCTTTTCGTTGGACCTTCACCTAGGCTCCAATCCTATTGTCTAACTGCTTTCTGCAGAATTGTTGACACAATGTGTTTTACCGGTGAGTTTACTAGTATTTCTGACGCAACGCTGTTCATTAATGCATAAAGTAATTCTTGTAGTATAAAACGTGCATGAATTCACTTGTATAGTATGAAATTAGACAATGATGACATTTAAGCACATAATTGCAGTCATTAAATAATAATTAAAGTGTACAGAATTTACCGGTTTGGTGCCAGTTGTCACAGTTTAGGGTTCCATGATTAGGTGATGTTGTGCTATAGGATCTGAGTTGATAATTACTCAGGATGCAAAATAATGTTGATGATTATGAGGAATTCATGATTAATGATAGTTATGATAATTGCAAAGGAATTGTGTAATGTGCAAAGTAACGGCTGTTGATTCAATGGATCCACAAAAATGGTGTAACTGTTCACTGTTGTTATGTGATCACAGTCCTGTAACTGATCTCGACGAAACATAGGGATGTTTGTTTCGTCATATATAACTGGACGAAACATGGGGATGATTCGTTATGTGAAACTCGATGAAACATGGTGGTGTTTCGTCGCCTGGGTTTTTCGCCGTGCTAGTAGACAGTACTTACACAGTTTGAGGTGTATGTGAAAATGAATACTTGTGCTTACGAATACCAGTTGTTGCATGATAACAATATTGTTAAGAATGAGAAACCTGACTGGTTTTGTGTGGGTAGAATATGCATCTGTTACGAATATTAGGACACATGAGCTGTGACTTCCTGTTAGTGGCATGATAGTTTTGAAAAACTGATGTTATTGGTAACCGTTGTTGGAAACATGAACTTGTGTTATTAACGTGCATGAAATCTAAATGTTTGTCATGTGATACGTGATTTGGATACGTGATTGTGAAACTGACTACTCTTGGTAACCACAGTAGGGTTTGGTTGACCAACTGGGAACGGGTAATGTAACGTAACATACCGAGCAAACCAAAGGTGAGTTCACTGCTCTTTTTCCAAGCATGCGTCCCGGGGAGGGACATATGGTAAACGTTCCGGGGAGGAATGTCGGGTAAATGGGTTTGACTGGAATGTCAAACTTGGGTTGTTGGTTAATACACGTATATCTATCACTCAAGTCCCTTCTACCGATTGTTGCCGGGGAGGCAACGGGATATTAGTTAATAACACTATTTAGGTTTGGCACCCTCACACCGTACCGGGGAGGACGGGAGTGAACTAATGACCCCAATCTAGACCATTGCTACGATAGAGGCAATGGAGGTCAGGGCAAATAATCTGGAGCCATCGGCGGTAAGCGTGTGATTAACAACGAATCATTGAAATGTTTTAAACTGGAAACTGGTAACAAAATGCGTTAACAAAACTTTGAACTCACTAGCGTCGTCTGACACACTTGTCTGCATGCTTGCAGGTCTGTAGGGTTATATCATGGAACTTGCTGTCTGGAAGGCTGGAGTGGTCATGGGTCGAGATACATGGAATCGCAACACAAGTTTAATGGTTTACGTACGCGTGGTTTATGAAGCACTTGACAAATGAGTTATGCTTCCGCTGTACACAATAAATTATATGTAACGTTTTGTATCACTTTATGATAATGAATGAAAGTTTTTATTTAAATATATTTATGAGTTCAATGTGATTGGTGGCTAAGATCCTGGTACGTCACACGCCCCGCAGTGTTTCCGCAAGGGATATTTTGGGGGTGTGACAGCTCTGTGGATCCACTGAAAACAATAAGTGATCGTAACCCTAATAACACACCTATAACCGCTAATTTGATAGTTTGAATAATGAAAAATATTTGAAACTGATTCGAATCATAATTACCGGGATGCAGGGGATAATGAACTCGTGATCTTCTCTTGATCATAGTAAATGTCTAAATTACCCTGCTGATGTACGATAAATGACTAATTTGCCCTTATTGAGAAAAATTAATCCCTGCCATGCGTCTTAATCTGGTTGTCGCGTACGTGAAGTATGATTAGGGGTTTTGTATGATACACCTTCTCTCTCTCTCTCTCTCTATATATATATATATATATATATATATAGAAACGGGATCAAGAGAAAACGCTCAAAAGTGTGAGAACGGTGAGAACGCATCCTAGCCCAACACGTGTCCCGTGTCATAGAGAATGGCAGAGGGGCTTTTTTGTCTTTTCATTCTTCTTTTATTTTCCCAACGCGGTGTAATATTTTCTGGCGTCTAAGTTTTTTTGGCGTTAATTGTATTTATTAAACTTTTTGGCGTTGAATTAATTGTTTTTGTGTCACATGTATATTTTTTTGGCGTTATAGCGTTTTCGGGTTATTTTTTTTGGCGTTTGTGGCGTTTTGTATAATAATTCACTACGAGTCATTAATATTTGCATAAGATTACAATAAGACAAAATTTTTTTTGCCGTTTAGTGAATTTTTTGGCGTTTTAATACCCTTTACAAGGTGCTTTGCCAGCAGCTGTTCTCCCAGTTTTCATACTACTAGCGTTTTGGTGTTTGTAGTTTTTGGCGTTTTATATAATAATGTATTTTATTTATAGAGAATTAGATAACAAAACAACATATAACTTGATATCAAAACAATATAAAATGAAAACAAAAATAATAAAAAATGGTAATCTAATTTTTCTTCCGAATCTTCACTGTCATCAGCCTCTTCCTTCTTGAATTTGTTTTTGGCGTTTTGAACCTTTTTTTAATACTTTAGCTAGATGCCAACTTTCCTACATAAACACCGTCTTTTTCAGAAGAAGCTGCTTCGTGGTATTCTTTGTTTTGGGTGATATTCTTGTTTGGTGGCATGTCATTAAGGATCAACTCTTGCTTGATGCTATTTGTAATAATGGAGTCTAAAATAGCATTTTACACTTGTGTTGATTCCTTTATTCCATGCCTATAGTCATCAAGAACAAAGCTCACATGATGGCATATCACTATCATCAGTCTCTTTTTCTTAAATATTTGTCCATCTCATTCAGCAAAATATTATTGAGTTAACCCTCTCAGAAGAAGGATCCATTTCAGTGAAAGCTTTGCCATCTGTGGCGTTCTAAAGTGAGTGGTTTCTAGAGGATATGTCGTTTGTGTTTTCTGGGTGTGATTAATTTCATTGTGTATAGACCCTTCTCTTATAGGAGTTTTTTGGCGCGTACTTTAGGCGGGACTTTTTATTGTAATAAATGATAGTAATAAAGTAACTGTCTTTTCAGTTACTGTTTTTGTATTTACTGTGTTGATCAGATTTTATCAGTTTTATAGGTTATAGACGTCCCATCTTCTAAGTTTGGCGTTTTTTAAATGGCGTTATGCAGACCAAGATGACAAAATACAATAACGAAGTAAATAAAATATTAAGCAGAAAAGATATTTTTTTGTTATTTTTTGCGTTTTGTAAGGAATAACCATTTTTAGTATTTTTTGGCGTTTTGCTAATAAATGGAGAAATATATCATTTAATTATCTTAAAAAAACAAAAAGACGGTTACACAGAAGAAAAAAAAAGTGGAAAAAAAACTAAAAGCCTTCGTCAGAAGGAACTTTATCCGAATAGTATCAATCACTTGCGTCATCTTCTTCCTCCTAGGAGTCTTCATCTGGATCTTCATCCATGTCATCACCTTCACCTTCATCAGCTTCTTGTTCCTGAAGATTCTGAAGCCTCCACCTGAACATATCTTGCATTAACTCCAATTTTGAGTCTATTTAGGTGTTAGTGCAAGTGGCGTTATGCAATTCTTCCATGAAACCCAGACGCTTCCATGAAACCCAGACGCTGCTTTGTCATGATGTTCTCAAGCCAGTACACTTCCTGCTCTCCGTTGTCGTATGTAACCGTCACCATATATGTTTCATCATCAAAACGCCATGATGTCATGACAGGGACTGGCTTCACATCTGCTTTGATTGGTCTAAATTTGCTGGTTAATGCTTTCATAAGCATATGCGTTTCATGGCATTCGTTGTCTATAGCGATGCCAATTGATAAGATTCGCCTCTGTATCTCTTCTTCCATCTTCAGAATTGCCCTGATCGTCTTAACATACACCCTCCTTCTTTTGTCAAAAAGGAGGACGTATCGCCTGATTCCCAGAGTGAATCTCCACGAAACTAGTGTTGTCATTTTTGGCGTTTTGGTTAAGTTTGTGTTTTTGGTTAAGGAAGTTTTTTTTGCAGAAAATGGATAGATTGAAGTGATTATGGAAACTATGTTTTACCTTGTTTATATAATGATGTTTTTGGCGCGCAATTTAGGAGGGAATTTCTTCTAATAAATGTTAATAACTGAAATTCAGTTACTGTGTTGTTTCATCTTCCTGTAATATCCAACGCGTTTTATTACTATTTTTTTGGCGTTTTGTTTTTAATAGCGTTTTATTTTTTTTGTATTGCGTTTTATCATTTGATAGCGTTTTGAATATGAGCGGTAAAAGACCCTTTTACCCTTAATGAAAAACGTCCCACATAATAAAATTGATGTTATTTACAAAAACGCCACCGCGCAATCTAGTCCATGGATTGTTTTGATCGGACGATCCATAAGCGTTCTTACCGTTCTCACACTTTTGAGCGTTTTCTCTAAATCCCGACCCTATATATATATATATATATATATTTATATAATAAACTAAATGATATGAGGGACACATGGTGTTCTGTAAGGTGATCCCAATTATTTTTTCATGCCTAAATAAATAGATATAGATAATATTTATTAATAAGATTCAAATAAAAATATATTATTTTAATCCATGAATTTTATATTTTTATCTTTTACCCTAAATAAATGATATAGATAATATTTATGAATAAGATTCAAAAAGAATATATATTATTTCAATCTATGAATTTTATTCTATATTATTTTTGTTTTCTATTTATAATCATCATGTCTTTGCTTTATAATTGGGATTAATTAAATTGAATTATAATAAAATAAGCATGGGTTTACTAACTTTTTAGACATTTAATGTAAAAATATAAATGAAAATACAAGTAATAATAAAATACATAAATAATATATAACCTATAACAACATAGTTTATGTTAATACTCTTACAATCTATAACACATATAATCTTTTATAATAAAGGTTTGAGTTGATTTCCGAATTTTAAATAATTGTAAAACTTTCAGAACTCTTAGGAAATAGTCAGTTTATTTATACATTCCGTCTCTTTCTCTTATTAAATATCTGACGTCACGTTTCAACTTCTATATTCTAATGAACTATAGATTTTAAGAATTATATGACATGTTATTTAAAATTAATATTTTAAAAAAACAATTATTCAAACATATATAATACACAGGTCCCTATTCTAGTATATATAGTAATCACAAACTCTCCTGACTATCTATCTATGCTAATGTTACTAGTTTTAAAATTTCATCTTTCTTTCAGGAGCTTCTGTTGATCAACTCTTGTAGTTTCTGGTGTACACTTTCTACCTCGATGCCGATCCTCGTAACTCTTGCCTTCAAAAACAATTACATAACTTATATCAATCGATTACATTCATGTTACACACCCTTCAAAAGCATTAAAATCATCATCATCATTATGATCATACTCAGTAAATCCCACCAATAGCAAAGCTAAGTTAGGGTCTGAGGAGGGTAAGATGTAGACAGTCTTACCTCTACCCTGTAGGAATAGAGAGACTGCTTCCAATAAGACCCTCGGCTTGATAGTAGTTTTGCATCATCAAGCCTTGGACATAAGACACATAACACTCAGCAGGTAAGTCAAAGGCCGATTAGTGCATGTACTCCCTTGTCTTTCGGCTATCAACGCCACCACATGATGCATGATTAACTATTTAACCATCCCTCTCTTTTTAACATTATTTTCACGAAATTAGTAAAAATAACGTTAAAATTAGTGCACTTTCATTTTTACCTCCAAGCGCCCACACATATATACATTATATGCGCTTATCGCAAGCGAAGAGCATTAAAGTAATTAATTCAAACCTTAGCATGAAGGGTATAAATGACTTTATCATCATCTGCAGTGGTGTAACCTCCCTTCACCACCTCAGCTCCTCCTTCCTCTACTATACTATTGATTTCAGAAAACGAAATTTTCTTTTCTGTATTGCTGATCAAAAGCACCTTCAAACCGCCATCCAGATCGTGTACCTCCACTGTCGATGGTGGTTTACTTACGCCTTCGCAACTTAAGGCAGACGGGTAATCGTTGACATATTTCGATGCTTCGTTCCTCTTGTCTTTCAAAACTTCTATTCGCTTTCTTAGGTGCTCGATGTAAGCAATCGAGTGATCGAACTGGCTCTCCTGCGTGAATAACTGCCAAAAAGAAAGAAACCTATTAGCCATATGAATTATATCCATATCTCTTAGAGGAACGTTTAGTACTCATAGAACAACGAGAACCACATTACATGTACTATTCATTATATAAATTTACTAAATGCATATACATGTATGATTTTGTCTTCTATTTATATGCATATATGCACACATGCAAACTTTAAATCCACATATGCAAATTTTTTTATAAAAAAGTTCAGAAGAGATATAGTAAAATCAAACAAATAGTGTGGGAAAGATGAATACGCATTTGTTTTTTAAATTTTACCTTTTTCACTTAGGCTAAGGGGTGTTGGGCTCGTTCCCAGGACGGCGAGTCACGTGGAGGGCCGGCTACACCTCCCCATCCTGCTGCGTCGCGTCGCCGTGCTCGACGTCCCTCACTTCTTTATCCAACACACACACACATACATACATACACACATACATACATAATGCATGCATACATATGTATATATAAAGGGACTCATCCCCACACCCTAGGCCTATCCCTTTAGGGTTAGGCTCATCTCCACATCCGCTGACGTAAACGCCTACGTGTCGGATGATCCTCAACGAACTACCCTCCTCCATACCCATTAGCCTTAAGCGAAATGTAACTTGTCATATTTAGAGACATGTTAGACTAGTTATCTATGTCTGCTTTGTTGCTCTTATGCCTACTACATTAGTTAAGAGAGTTTGTTAGACTTTTATAATTATGTTGTATATCTCTATGTATAGACAGAAATCTGTAACTTATGAATATCACATCAATACATTCAACATGAATATTGTATTTGTTTACTCTTTTAAATTTTATCAAAACCCTAATTATATGAACACCAACTTGTGTACAGTGACGGACCGTGCAAGTTGTGTACAACCACTGGGGGTGTCCCAGTGGCCACCGGCCTCTATTCTAACCCGGAGGTGGCGGGTTCGAGTCCAAGCTACTCAGCCCAATGCCCCTACGGTAGGAGATTTACCGCCAGGCTTAGCCTTGCTGGGTGGCGGCTTGCGGAGTGAGATCACTCCAGCGGTTGAGAGGACCGTGCAATAACCCCCCCCCCCCCCCTTACAGTGATGGACCCATGATTTTTTTCATTGGGGTTCATTTTTTTGTGTAAGATTTTTTCGCAGTCAAACATTAAAATTTTCGGATCGGTCATCGTAGTCGGGTCGGGGCTAGGAAATGATGTAGAAGCATTTAGTGGATATGAAACCACTACATTATTAAGAACCATTTTTAAGCATCAAGTTATCAAATAGTGGTGATTAATAAGTTGCATGAAATCAATAGCTACCTAAACAACACAATTACTTCACATAACTTCAAAATTTTGGTTAAGTCTTTTTTTACGAACGCCACTATATGTTGGAAGTCTTATTTAGTAATCAGATGTGAAATAAAATCATTCGGAGACATTAAGTTTGTCATTTTAAAGAAGCAAATTAGAGGGTCAATGGGTGGTTATGTTGTTTCAAAACACTAGTTGAATTTTGATGGAAAAAATAAACTAAAAAAACAAGAAATGCAAGACTTGAACTTGAGATCTATTTGTTAGAACATAAGGGTATTTACCACCACACCATCTTTGCTTTTTATATTATAGGGTCCAACTAATCTATTTTATGGGGTCCTTGAAAAATATAACATACCGGTTCTACTATTTTAAAAAAAAAAGAACATTGGGGTCTATGGACCCCGACCCACACCATGTGAGTCCGCCCCTGCTTGTGTGTATCATTGATTCGTTTAGATTAAGAACATAGAAGAAGCTACAGAGATTAGTCGAATACGCATGTTGATTGTTGATGGGTCGTGAAGAGATCGAATACCTTAAAAGGTTGCGAGGACAACGAAGGAATGAGAGAGTTAAGCTTGAAACACAGTTTTTTCATGTGCGTTCTTCTATTTTTCTCTATTGTTTTACGATCAATCTTCTTGCCATCGTTAGATATCTGCATCATTCGAATCGTCTCCTGGATCTGGTGACTAGAACTCTATGTCTAACCAAGATATGTTATCGTGATTGTAAGGCTATAATTCTCTAGCCTAGCTACATCTCTCTATATATAAAAACAGGAATAAGGTCATGATAGTTATATCCCCACCTTAATGTCACATTTCCATCTATGCCTTTTATCAAATACAATAAATGAGTGGAGCCAGTTGGTCGGCTTGCATGGTTGAAGGTGCCAGGTTAGAATTCGAACATTATTCAACAATTGCACGTTAAAAACAAAGATTATTGAAGTCTTTATCGTATAGGTTTGACTTCAAGCTTAGCTTGAAAAATATTACACCTCAAAAACGTGTCGTGTTTGATTAGAATATTTGATTGTTTGAAAATACGAATGATCCCGTATATATCTATCTCACTAGAGTAAATTACAAAAATAATCTTTTATGTATGTCACTTATTGCAAACTGTGTCCTTTATCTTCAATAATTACAGAAAGAGTTAATTACTGTTTTCGTCCCTAAGGTTTGTCAAAAATAACGGTTTCAGTCCATTAGTTTAAAAATTGCGATTTCAGTCCATTAGTTTCATTTTCGTAACCATTTCAGTCCACTAACTTAACTCCATCCATTAATTTTGTTAACTTTGGGTGAAATTACCAAATCACCCCTGCTAACTTAACAAATTGTAATAAAAAAATTCTAAAAAATCTAAAAATAAAAAAAAATCAAAAAAATTCAAAAAAATCAAAAAAATTCAAAAAAATCTAAAAATAAAAAAAAAAATTTAAAAATCATAAATATTCTAAAAAATCCAAAAAAATTCTAAAAAATCCAAAATGTTTCATTAAATGTTTCGAACCCGAACCGTTTCGAGCTGAACCGTTTCGACGCGAACCGTTTCGACCCGTACCGTTTCAAGCTGAACCGTTTCGACGCGAACCGTTTTGACCCGTACCGTTTCGACGCGAACCGTTTCGACGCGAATTGAACCGTTTCGACCCGTACCGTTTCGAGCCGAACCGTTTCGACCTGTACCGTTTCGAGCCGAACCGTTTCGACGCGAACCGTTTCGACGCGAACCGTTTCGACCCGTACCGTTTCGACGCGAACCGTTTCGAGTCGTACCGTTTCGAACCGTGTCGAAACGGTTCGCGTCGAAACGGTACGGGTCGAAACGGTTCGCGTCGAAACGGTACGGCTCGAAACGGTACGGCTCGAAACGGTTCGCGTCGAAACGGTTCGCGTCGAAACGGTACGGGTCGAAACGGTTAGCGTCGAAACGGTTCGCGTCGAAACGGTTCAGCTCGAAACGGTACGGGTCGAAACGGTTCGCGTTGAAACGGTACGGGTCGAAACGGTTCGCGTCGAAACGGTTCGGCTCGAAACGGTACGGGTCGAAACGTTTCGCGTCGAAACGGTTCGCGTCGAAACGGTACGGGTCGAAACGGTTCGCGTCGAAACGGTTCCCGTCGAAACGGTTCGCGTCGAAACGGTTCGGCTCGAAACGGATGGAGTTAAGTTAGTGGACTGAAATGGTTACGTTAGTGGACTGAAATGGTTACGAAAATGAAACTAATGGACTGAAATCGCAATTTTTAAACTAATGGACTGAAACCGTTATTTTTTACAAACCTCAGGGACGAAAACAGTAATTAACTCTTACAGAAAACGTACTCGATGTTTGCAAACCCTTGCAAGTTATGTCCTTTAGCTCTAACTCAGTTAATTTTTTTGTGGTTAAATCTGACCAAATGGACCCCACATGAGGGTATTTTGGTCATTTTAATCTCATGTGGGGTCTATTTGGTCAGATTTAACCACAAAAATACCCTCATGTGGGGTCCATTTGGTTAGATTTAACCATAAAATTTAACTGAGTTAGGGCTAAAGAACATAAGTTGCAAGAGTTTGTAAACATCGAGTACGTTTTCTGTAATTATTGAAGACAAAAGACACAGTTTGCAATAAGTGACATACGTAAAGGACAATTTTTGTAATTTACTAATCTCACTATGTTCTATAAAACTAGCTTAATTAACTAAAAAGAGAGTACAAATACTCATTACCTAGTGATCTAGTGGTATGATGTTTGCCACTTACAAAAATGGTGTGACTTTAAATCCTTGCAATGCTAGGGTCGGTGTTATTTAGATGTAAAAAAATTATTGTTAAAATAGAGAGAGTTTAAATACAGACGATGGCCACAAAATTTCCTTCACAAAATAGTTTAACGACCAAAGTGTGCGACCAACAAATTCGTCTCAACAGGAAAGTTCCAATGGATTTGTAACGATTTTGTCATTCACAAGAGCAAGGTTGGAGAACTCGCCAGTCGCTAGTCGGCCAGTGAGGTGGGGACTAGCGACTACTCGGGATTAATTGGATCGGGTTCTTTATATCTAAGTATAAGTTTTATGTATACATATACACATTTTTATAGGTAAATATTTTAAGTAGCTATGTTTTAACTCTTACTCAACTCATTTTTTAAGTATATAAGATTAATTGTTGGAATTCACATGGTTTGGTTGGAAATTAGCCGGAATTTAGAGGTTTTGGCCGGAATATACCGGTTTTTTTGCCGGAATCTAGCCGGAATCGCCGATTTTTGGCTGGCCGACTAAGCCGACAAGGTCCGACTAGGCCCGGCTAACGATTAATGAACTGATTAACGAAAAATTACTCAGTTATTGGCCGACTAGCGATTAATCGCCGCCTAGTCGCGATTTTTAAAAAACTATACAAGACACAAATACACCTTTTTGTAGTAGTGATATAGTAAAGAAAATCAAACAAATGAATTAGAATCTACTCCACAAAAGTTAGCCATATTGATCATCTATATATAAGTATAAATGAAATATTATCTAATAATCGTAACTCCAAAATATTTTATCTATGTAATGGTTTCTAACAAATATAATTTAACTCTTAACTAACATATGTAGTCGGGGCGGGGAGGAAGTTGGTTTTCACTGAAGCGAAAAACAAATAAGTTGTTGGTATCTTGAAGAAAAATATAAAACTTAAACATTAAGGTAGTCTTCGTTTCACAAAATGGAATGGAATCTTCATGGAAATGGAATGTTGTTTTCACTCAATATTTTGTTTGTTTCAACAAGAAAATGGAATGTTGCTTTCAGAGTAGGTCAGGCTGCTTAGGGTAAAGTGATCAAGCATGAGAAAGCGTGTCTTGACAACCAGCACGTGTTTATCCCATTTGCTTTTGATACTTTTGGTTTTCTGGCTCCAGAGGCTGTGGACCTACTTAGTCGAGTTCAAATGGTCATGCATAGTAATGTTATGACCCCGAGATCTATGGACGTAGTTTTTAAAAGACTTAGTTTTGCTATTCAAAAAGAGGTAGCGGCGCAGCTTGTTGCCCGTTTACCAAATGAAACTTCAAAATAGTGCAATAAGTTAAATTCTAATAGGAAAACAAGACAAACCAACTAACTTCTTTGTGTTTTTTAAAACAACTTTCAACCTGCTAACCATCGTTTCAATTGATTTGGTCATATGCTACACATGACCTCTTAGAAGAAATTGAAAGCCTAAACCACCGGAACACTCACTTAGTTTGCTATACGCGTGCACTTCATATTTATGTATAGGTTCACTCATTATTTTTATATATAAAAAGTACTCTTTGTTAAAAATTCAAAACTCCATGGGTCTCCGTAAATACGTAGGTCACTATGTAAATATAAATAGTAGAATGAATCTTATCTTGATACGAAATTCTAACTAACATATTTTGACTCTTTGCCACCACCATTACTACCTTCTCGCCCGGCACCACCACGTACCATCATAAGTTTCCACAGCATGTTCTAAAGTTGTGTAGCTAACACCGTATCTAATTAAAGCTATGGGGTGTGCTTCTCCACTCCCTCATCCTCCACCTCAATGTCACTTTCCTCTTTCACCTCTTCTCCTTTCCCCCATCTAAAGGTGTGCCCCCTTCCTTTTTTTCTTATTTTTTTTATTATTTAATCATTTTGTTTTAAAATATTGTTTTTATTCATTTATATATTTTAATTATACTACATAATAAAAACAATATAATTCCAAAACCCTTCCACCCCATCTTCTCCAACCCACCACCTTGAGACATAGAGAGAAGTAAAGATAAAAAAGAAAAGAAACTGGTTTCGGAAAGGAAAGGTCGGGGAATTATCACCAAAGACTCTGCAATTCAATGTGGGGGGGGGGGGGGTGTTCCCCTCGACGCCGACTCGCCACCTCGGCTCACCTTCCTCCTCTGATGCCCTCGGAAGCATGGAAACGGCACGGGGACGGTTCTCCAACCCACCACCTTGAGACATAGAGAGAAGTAAAGATAAAAAAGAAAAGAAACTGGTTTCGGAAAGGAAAGGTCGGGGAATTATCACCAAAGACTCTGCAATTCAATGTGGGGGGGGGGGGGGGTGTTCCCCTCGACGCCGACTCGCCACCTCGGCTCACCTTCCTCCTCCGATGCCCTCGGAAGCACGGAAACGGCACGGGGACGGTCGGGAAACGTCCCCGGTATGTTGGGTACGGCCTGGAAACGTGCTGCAAAAGGGGACGGGGTTTGGGGACGTGCAGGAAACGTTTCCGTCAAGTTTCCGTTTATTTTTATGGCCGGAAACCTGCAATTTTCGCCTGAAACCTCCTGGAAACCAGGAAGAAGAAGAGCGGCTGCGTGTTTGTTGCGTTTGAGCCTTTTTAGGGTTAAATAAGTTTATGGATTTTAACTTTTAACCCCTCTATCTTTCATTAAGTTACATTTACTCCCTAAAACTTGTAAAATGTACATAAAAAGTGTAAAATTAGTTTGTGTATCTTAACATTTAACCCCCCTATTTTCACTAGCTTACATTTAGTCCTTTAACTTATAAATTTATACATAAAAAGGTATAAAATTAACATTATATATATATATATATAAATTATATAGATAGCTATTTTTTATTTCTTAAATTTTAAACTACCTTATCGCTAACACGAAATAGCGAGCACTGTTTCATCGATATCGCTACGTAGCATATAGGTACGTTGTCGCTATTTGTCGCTATTCGCTATCGATAACTATGTTGTTAATGTTTGATTAGATTAGGAAGATATGAGATTTTTGAACTTTACATCAATATATAATTATTTTGGGGTTTTATGTTACATTATCTTTAATATATATTTATTTTTTTATATGTTTTTATTCCCGTACCCGTCCCGTCCCCGCTTCTTGAATTTTTTAGTTTTGCCGTTCCCCGTTCCGGTACTCGTCCCCGTACCCCGTTCCCGTACCCGTCCCAGTGCACCATAGCCGATGCCCACACCCCTTAGCTTAATAGAAAAAAAAACTGCTTTCCAAGAAGTTATTAATGATAATTATAACAGGACAATATAGAAGAAATGCAAAATGTATTTATCTTTATTCAAAACCGAATAATTATTGATCATTTGACGGAAAATACTATTTTCGAGTATAGCAGGATGTTGTTTTCGACGACAATAAAGTGGACGGGTTGAGAAAATAGCAACATGTTATTTTTGAGCTATCTTTTTTTTGTGAATTGTTATTAAGCATTTTTATTTTGAGGGAAATACTCTAAACAAGTTGCTAAATATTGCAAGATGTTGTTTTCGACGACAATAAAGTGGGTTGGTAGCGGGTCATGTCAAGACAATTTGTGTCCGATGGAAATATTGGGTATGTTTGGCAAAAGTGGCTGGTGGCTGATAGATAGAAGCTGGAAGCTGTAGCTCGTAGCTAGTAGCTGTAGCTTTTTAGATATATTTGTTGTTTGGTAGAGTAGCTGGAGCTTTTAATTAGTGTATAAAATGACCAAAATGAACATAACTAAAAATTTAGAAAGTTGGTGCATTAAAAAGTTCCTTATTTTTAGTGGTTAAAATAGTCATTTTTTCCTAAAAGCTTGTAGCTCCTTCTAAACGCTACTAGTAGTAGCGTTCAACCAAAAACTTCAAGCTTCTAACCTAAAAGCTTAAAGCTCCTTCAACCAAACAAGACTTTTTATTGAGTAGGAGCTTTTTCTTAAAAGCTTAAAGCTAAAAGCTCCTAAAAGCTCCATACCAAACATACCCCAAGATTATCTAATTAAAAAAAAATAAGGCTCATGATCATTTTCTTGTCAATTTTCCGTATTATCTAAAGTTGCTATTTAGTTGTCCTTTAACCATTAAATTTGCTATTTAGTGGTCCTTTAACCATTAAAGTTGCTATTTTTTTTAACTGTGAACTTCATTAAAAAAACAAAGGGCGCGACCTCAAAACAAGGACCACCAACAAAAATAATTACATCATATACAAAGGGTTTACCCTCCAATCCTTCCAATCTAAAGATTTAAATCTAGATCGACATTTCAGCCAAAGAAAAGAAACAGTTTTGATACAAGCCACAACTTCGGTTACTCTAGGAATGTGCCCCTCAAAAATCTTTTTATTTCGTTCCTTCCAGATGGCCCAGCACGAGATCATAACAATGCCTCTAATGATCTTCTTAGCCCACTTATTACCGTCAAAATGTTTGTGCAGCAACAATACATCCGAAATATCAAAAGCGAAAATTGGGTCTACTTTGCACCACTTCCCAATCGAGTCCCAAACCCCAAAAGCAAAACCACATCCTATGAGAACATGGTTATGGTCCTCATCGGTTGTTTCACATAGAGCACACAAAACATTATCTAATTAAACCTGTCTTCTTGCCAAGGCGCCGCAAGTAGGAATACGGCCCATCTCCGCTCTCCACATGAACAGATTGATTTTAGCCGAAACCCAATTCTCCCACTTCATAAGCTGATTCCTCCGAATGTCTCTATCTTTTTTGAACATATATTTGAGTTGCGCAACCGAAAAGGAGTTATCTTTGCTACCGATCCATACCCATCTGTCCCTAGTAGCCGAGAACGAGACTCGGTTCTGCATGTAAATAACATCCCGTCCTTCGGAAATTTCCTCCACCGTGCATGGGCTTCTCGACCAACTTGGTTGCAGCCACATTTCCACTTATTAAAGTTACTATTTAGCTGTCCTTTAACCATTATTTATATTATATTATATAGGGAAAAGGTAAAATGAGAACAATTTTTAGTTGTGAGAACCATAAGAACTAGGCCTTTTAAAAGGTTTTTTCAAAAAAAATCTAAAAAATCTTTATCAAAAATCACTTGTTTTAGCAAAAATAAATAAATAAATAAAACATCGCAAGCAAAAATTTACATTAGGTGTAAACAAATTTCGTCGCAGTAACAAAATTTACATCAGGGCGTAAACAAAACTTACATTATGCGTAACTACCGACTCCACAATTTTTTTTACAGATGTGTTTATAATATTTTTGTCTACGTTTGTTCAAATAATTGTGGCCCAACTCGCGCGGGAAGTAGGAGTTTTCAAGGTTCTCACAACTCGTGGTGGTTCTTAATTGAACCGAAGCCTATATATATATATGCCAGTAAACGTACATTACGTACGCGATTGTTTTCATTGTGCGATTTTTATCTTCACCATGTGATTTCTGATAAAACACACACATGCGAATTTGTTTTCATCCCCACATGCGATTTCCTCATCTACACCAACACGCCATATTGCATATTTTATACATGCGCTTTTTTATAACGTGTGATTTCTAATCGCGTACGTAATGTACGTTAAGGCCAATTGTACGATACACTTTTCAATATATATATATATATGGGCAAGATTTAGGGAAAACGCCTAAAAGTGTGAAGACGGTGAGAAAGGTTCTGATTCGTCCAATCAAAACAATATATGGATTAGATAGGGATGGTGGCGTTTTGGTAAATAACATCAACTTTCTAAAGTGGACGTGCTTCATTAAGGGCAAAAAGGTAAATGTGAATCTACAAAACCTATCAAACGGGACCGAAACATATATACTTCCCCGAGAAACCTCCCTAACTCCTACGAAAAATGCGAAAACCCTAGAAAACGCGAAACCATAAATATTATGGCGTCTAAAGATTAAACAAGATCCAGAGGCAAAAAACAAAGTGAGTTAACTTCGATTTACATTATGCTAGTTTTATGATGTTTTTGGTGTTCTAATTTTATCAATAAATGTGCAGTTTCTATGGGTGTGGAAGAGGAAGGGTCACCTGCTCCAAAACGCCAAAGAACCACCGAGCAAAGAAAGAAGACAACAACAGAACATGGTTCAGGTGGTTACTTTTTATAATGTTTGTTTGTAAAACTCCATATATCATGTAATATACTTTGATAGTTTGTTACTAAACGCCAATACATGTATCGTTTGTATAATATTGTTTGACTGTATGAGAACGCCATTTTACATATATCATTTGTGTTATTAAACGCCATGTATCATCTGTGATTGTGTTATCGAACAACATATATTGTATCATTTGTGTTATTAAACACCATGAAAACTAAAACGCCATGGAAATTAATCATGTTTTATAGGCGAAGAGGGGTTGAGAGTAAGAATAAATGTGCACACCGGCAAGGCACAAAATGCCAATAAGAGGAAAGCATTAAGTCAGAATGTTGAGGTTGAGGAAGAACCATTTTATGAGTTCAGTGGGGCTAGGGTTTTGTCAAGAGTAAAACCTACCAACTTGACAGCTTGGTTTATAAATCTAAATCTAAATCAAAATCAAAGACAAGAAGGGGTTTTGTCAAGAGTAAAACCTACCAACTTGTCGTATATTTCTACTTTCGGAAATCTGTCTCCTTTGTAATCGTAATTCATTTCAAGCCATTGTAAATCCGAGACTTCGGTTGTAGTACAAAAAATTGATCTTTTATATGAAATCCATGTTGTTTATACTTAATGCATACTTACGAAGATTAACTCGCAAACAACTACCATGTGTTCGTGATTCTTAAACAAACATTTGGTTACATTTTGCAAGACGCAAATTCATGTTCTTTACGCTTATTTGATACCTCAAGTCACATGTCGTACATACTTGTTATATTGGTTTGTTACACATACTTATGCATAACATATTTTTTTTACTCTTACTTTAATTCATGTTTAATATACATTTAGGCCTTGATACATGTTCAATACACACTAGACATTGTAGGACATGTTAACCATATATAAAATACATCTTATTTATACATTTTACATCATTTAAACAACAAAAAAAATTATAAAAGCTGCCAAACAGCCCTTGCAATTCAGCCATATATTGCTGAATTATCTCTCTTTTTTATTGCTTAAACTTTCACCTACTTGTATTAAATGCCAACCCAACTTAACCCTAATCCTTCCCCCTATAAATACCACTTATAACCAGCCTCCCTACCACTTTTTCAACATTAAAACACTCTCAAACTCTCTCCAAATCGCAGCTGATTTCATAAGTTCGAGTAGAAATACCAACATTCACAAAAGTGAGCATAACTCACTCATTTCTTATCCGATTCACTCGATTCTTTTTCCTACTTCTTTGTATTAACCTTAGCTGCGTTTCCATTGGTTTTTCCTGGAAAACCAGGCCCTGGAATGTCGCCAAAAGGGCTCCAAAGTTGACTGATTTTTCTGTTCTTGATTCAAACTTTGATAAACCTGATTAAACTTGAGGAAACTCATCTCAAACCTATGTCCTTATGCTTATAACCACATCTATGGTTAGTTAGGCTTAAAAACAAGGTTGAGACATGTAAAATCAGAGGTGCAAACCTCACAAACTTTCTGTTTTGGTCAAGGGTTTAAACCCACAAGTGATGTTCAAGCCTTAAGCTTGATGAATGTGTGATTTAGGATTAGCTTGGGCTATCCTACTTGAAAATCCACACACTGCTTGATGTTTTCTCTTAGATTAGTTGTTCTTATTCCATTATCACTTGTAAGTTCATGACCCTCCTTGAATGTTCATAACATCAAGTGTAGTGGTGAACATCTAGAGGTACCTAAATGGAAGACTTGTTCTTCCTACCTCCTACATGACTTCCATGATACAAAGAGGTTCCTAAATGGTGGATTTATCCTCCTACCTCCTACTTGACCTATATGATATACTATACACTACATACTACTTTTATGAATATTCCAAATAATCAAACCTTTGATGACGAATTTGTGTTCATTTGTCAAGGTGTTTGATTACAACATCTAAAACATTATGTGTTAAAGATGATTACTTTTGCATATGTACTTTCCATATTCCTTTTAAATTCCGAATCTCGACTCTAAACATACCTTGAACTTTAACCCTTATACATTTGTCCTCCCAATCTCATACACTCGTCAACACTTGGATAATCGGAAGAATTAGCAATATTGTGAGTATACTTAACCCATTTTACCGTTTTCACACTTTCGGGTGTAACATGTTTTTATATACAAAACACACTTAGTATATATACTCTTATGCAAATACATAAACAAACAATCCAATACATGCTTACTATTTGTTATGCTTGATTCGTGTTTTCTGGGTGATTCTTATGTGATGAACTTGTCATTAGCTTCGTACAAGCCTCCACTTAACATGTATAGCGCTATAGGAGTAATGAACCACCCGTGAACGAGAGGTCATGTTAGGTTTATTCATTCATACTTGCGTAAACAGAGGGTTGACTTGTAAATCGCATGCCAGTTTAATATGTTAATCTTGATAACTAGGTTTGCCATGTGGATTGTTCCTTATCATTTTCATACTTTTATACTACGCACAAAACTTGTATGCTCGCCAATACTTTTCTATTGAACTATGCTTTTAAAACATGTTACAGGTTTAGCGATGACGTTGGTGATGCATGGAACCTAGTAGGATGCTTAGATACATATTTTAAATTTGTATTCTTATTGTATTGTATTTCATTATTCATGATGTAATTGTTTACAATCCATGTAATTGACTCTTAAAAATGAAATGAAAAATTATTATTTAAACATGTCACAAATAGCGTTATGAAGTCTCTTGCAATCTATTTCGTCTCACTCCGATGTTTCAGCCATCGGTTGGGGTGTGACAGATTGGTATCAGAGTCATAACTATAGGGAATTAGGAAAATTGCCATGCTTTTGACCTAGTCTATAGTTGAGTACCAAATTCAACCATACTTGCTTCACATGCTACTTTTATGAAACATCTTTATATGCTATTATTGAAATGTCTCTTACGTGTTATTTTCTTGAAATGCTTTATGTGTTCATACTTGTTAATATTATTTCTAACATACTTCTTTTTATTCGTCTATACTAAACTCAAAAGCATTCGTACTTTATAAACGAGACGACTTCACCAAAATAGGCGTGAAACCCACAATTTGGTGAAAAACTCTCAATCCACCTATTTTTTTTACACACGAAATTCGCCACCAAGTTAGGAGTGAGATCCTCACCTTGATGGAGAATTTCCATTTCCAAATTCTAGTGGACCCTCGTCAAAGTGTCGAAATTAAATTTTTGACCCGACGAGTAACAACCACACTTAGGATACGAAATCGTCAAGTTAGGGGTGAAACCCGCACCTTGTCGACTAGTTCCACTCCTTGATTTTTCATAAATCCCGCAAAGTCTCGAATTTTCGATTGATTTGGGACATGTAGTAACCGGAAGGGTGAATACCGTTAACCGACATGTCGGCGAGAGTATTCCACCTATTAGGGCAAAGCATGCTTCTCAAATTCAAAAGACTTTTCGACCACTTTGGTTAGTCAAAGTTCCGTTTAGGAATCATCCAAGTTTAACCAAACCTATATTTTTCTATTATCTATCTTATGCGATGCAATCTTTCAAATTCAAATATATTTTTGAGATTATTTCCTCACACACACTTTATACTAAATCTCCTAATACATTTATACGTTATACACATGCATGATTTCAAAACAACACTCAAATTTTATTTACATTCCTTGTAACACCAAAAT
The DNA here is from genome assembly GCA_030545235.1 of Helianthus tuberosus. Classification (NCBI taxonomy): domain Eukaryota; kingdom Viridiplantae; phylum Streptophyta; class Magnoliopsida; order Asterales; family Asteraceae; genus Helianthus; species Helianthus tuberosus. The sequence goes on from CM060362.1 coordinate 85,711,655, forward strand.
GGGGACATATCATCAAGATAAGGGTGATTTCCTTACCTTGACAATTAACTCCGCTCCTTTCTTTTCTTAAAACGACCTCACCAACGGGTTAGGGGTGTTTCCCTTATCTAGGTGATCGTTACCAAAATTTTCCTTCAAAGAGACTTTATTATGCAAACACGATCAAGTTTTATACCTAAACCGTTTATCGTTTGTCAAAATCCCTACTTATGCAAATTTCAAAATTTATTGTTTTATCAAACGTATTCCTTATTCCATAATCTATTTCACGTAAATCACATACGCGAAATACTTAGTCACACCGCCAACGTTTTGCTTCCCGATTTTCAAAATACAACGAAATGCTACCCATCAACTTAATCGGTCTAATGAATCTCTTGCCCATAAATTTCATACTCTACGTAATCACTAAAACGCACTTACATTGTATCATTATACTAAGGACTTTCATCCTCAATGGAAAATCAAACCAACATATCTCACATTCCTATGAGATCTTATAGTTATTAGAGGATCGTTTTACTAAAACTACTTTCAATGTTCATAAATCATTTTACTAAAACACTTTTCAACGAAAACTAAGTTCATGTAATGCCCAGCGTCCCTAAACTTTAGGCTCTTGGCAAGATCAGTCCCTGAACTATTATCTATTGTCAATTATAGTCCCTGTAGTTATGTGATGTTGATACTTTGATACTTTTGGCATGAATCTTATTGATAATTGATGCTTGATTCTTTATTCTAAATGCATGATTCTTGACACTTAAACTAGGAGACTTGATACTTAATCTAGATACTTGACTCTTGATGCTTAATCTAAAAACTTGATTCTTGATTCTTTATGATACTTGATACTTGGACTCTTGATTCTTGATGCTTGAGAAACTATGATTCTTGACTCTTGAAACTTAAATTGGTGCTTGACTCCTTAGACTCGTGAAACTTGATTCTTGGTTGAACGAGAGACTGGAGCCTTGTCACTGGCGGAATCTATGAAACTTGGAAACTTTTGGTTTGTAATATAATCTAGATACTTTACCTAAACTATACGCAACACAACGCCTAACCTAACGCGCAAAACGAATCAAAATCGGGAACGCGGAAAAGATGGATTGGCCAGAGTGGCCATCCGATTGGATTGTCACCCGATCGGATGACCATCCGATCGGATAACCACCCGAACGGGTCACCACCCTATCCACCTTACACCGCCCTAATGCACTCTCACCCTATAAATAGACCTGTCACATCACCATTTTGAGTGATGTGACAGCTCTGCTCGAACAGACACGCGCACTCTTCAATTCTTCATTTTCTTGCTGATTTTGGTACGTTTTAGGCTAGATTCTTGTACTTTCTTGATCTACACATCATTCTCTACGTGATTCTCACTTGAAATCACACTTTTCACCGTGAAATTTCTCAGATCTGAGTTCTTGAGGGTGATGTCATCATGGAGGTTTGTACAAACTGACATGTGATGTCATTCTAAGCAAGATCTAGCCCAGATCTGAGATGATTCATGCGTTTTTACACTAAATCTAACCTAAATCTAAGCTAAATCTAGAATTTTCCTATAAAACTTGAGTATCTTCTTCTTTTTCTCAAACTTTTACTTTATTCGGTGGAAATCGGGTCTAAACTAACTGTAGATCTGATGAATAGTCTAGAGTTGGTATTGATCTGGGTTCTTACCGGTAAAAGACGAGCATGGCAATGGATTCCGACATAAACCCATTAGAAACAAATGACTGATCGAACAAGGGTGATTCCCACTCAATCGGAGTTTTGGGTGCTAAAGGGTTTTACCGTTGTCTCGATACGTGTCGTGCCGTCACCGTTAATCTAGAAACATGGAAATTTTACAAACATCTTAAACAAGAACAAGGGTCGCCCGATCGAGCGGCAACCCGATCGGACAGCCGTCCGATCGGGCAGCCACCCTAATCAGGTGACACTTGCCCCTTTACCTTGAAACTCTGATACTTAGAAACTTTCTCAAAATATTGGAAACTTTGGTCAAGTAGTGGTCCAATCGGACAGCCGTCCGATCGAGCGACCACCCAAGACACTTAACACACGGGTCGAGTGGTAACCCGATCGGACAGCCACCCTAGTCCCTCACTTGTGAATCTCACCCGAACGAGTGGCAACCCGATCGGATGGTCATCCGATCAGGCAGCCATCTGCCTTCACAACACATGGGTCACCCGACCGACTGGCAACCCAATCGGATAGCCATCCGATCGGACAGCCATTCGATCCAGTGACCAACTTGACACTTTGAGCAACCTCGTTACTCTGCCCGACTTTTATCCTATTGTAATCTAATCAAGCTAGTCCTACAAAGAGCTCCCTTTGATCCAATAGCGGTTTATACTGTTAAGCAATCACTGTGAGTATACTTGTGACAACTGTCAAATTTGCATGCATCCGTACAATTATTAAATGATGATTAGTGCTTAATGACTGTGCTGAATTACAATTAATTGCTTCTGATTACAGTATCATACTTACATGTGCATTACATATTTCATATGGTCACATCATTATTACATGCAAAACCTCATTAACATAAATGATGCACAAAGCACAGTTAGCACAGTTAGCGGATAACTCAGAAAAATGTAGACGGGGTTCAGTACATAGACAGACGTTGTTTTGAGACACAGTATGAGCCAGAAACTAAGTATCACACTAGTATAGTGTGTAGGGAAGTAAGGACCACAAAAATGCATTCCTAAGTGCTAGTTTAAGTGCCAGATAGTACCTAAAACCTACCTAAAGTGCAAAATTCTGCAAAATTCAGCATTTAAATACATTGATATTATGCAGAAATATGACTAAATGGTCCTGAAGGCTTTCCTAAGTGTCGGGAATTAAAAGTGTCACAAAAGGGTACATAAAGAACACTAAACGGTATAGTTTAGCACTTTAACGAACCGGTATCTAACCGAACAACCGGATACTACCCGAAACATCAAAATTACACTAGAAGCATTGTTTTAACATTTCTGAGCTAGTTATGATCCCCGAACATCATAACACATCATACAAAAATATCTAGTAACTAACACATGTAATTAACACTTGGTTTTCAACTAAATGGTAACTTAATGGTTAAACCTATGCTAATACCCCCCCCCCCACCTATCTTACGGCCCCAACCAAGGCCCCACCTTTGAGATTCACTTGATCTTATTAGATTTGATTAAGAGATCTTGTGTGTACTTAGGGAGCACATTGTCCATTGGTTAAACTCTTAATATGTGTATAAGTAAGATATGAAAGACCTAAAGCTCATCATCATCTCTCACACACTTCACCTTCTTCCCTCTCATCCCTCCATGCTCATGGCCCAACACCCTCATCCCACCTCCACCATTTTCATTCCACTAACAAGCAATCTAAGGTGATATTAAGGTGTAAGAAGATAAGTTAGGAAGCTTGGAGCTTTCGGAAGTTGAAGGACCTTCACCGTTTGCTTTTATCCACTTCATTTCTACACTTGATCATCCCTAGCCTTGAGCTAGTAGTAAGATCTTCTACTCTTCATTTTACATCTATATTGAGTGGTTAAAATGTTACATGATGAATACTTGAAGAACACTAAAGAACATAATCATGAAGCATGAACATAAGCTTAATAAATGAAGTAATCATGATGAACTATGTTGTTTAAGTATTGTTTTGCTTCTTGATGGTTCATTCTTGTGTTTATGATGTTAGACATCATGTGGAACTTACTAGATTGTGATTAAACACATGATCTAGCAAGTAGAGGTGATGATCTGGTGAAAAACCAAGATGATCATACTTTATGAATACATGAACTTGAAATAATAAAATTGTTTTCATATGAGATGATGATTTAAACACAATATAAGTCTTGTAAGTGGATGATTCCAAAATAGTTTTCTCAAGAAACTAAGTTAAACAACAAGTTTTACCTAGACTTGGTTCTTACATAAACAAATACTATTATTAATGGTTAAACAAGTGTAGAAACACTTGTGTAACAAGAAGATTACATAAAGTAGCATTTTTGGGAAATATGTTTGGAAGTTGTAAACACCCAACTTCTTTAAAGATGAAGCTTTTAAAGAAGTAAATACATTTCAAAGGGGTTACTAACCCTTCTAAACACACTACCAAGTTGCTACAAGTTTTTATGAAAGTTCAAGTTCATGTTGTGATATAAATTACATGATTTTGGCTAATTGGTAAGTGTAAGCTGTTTAGGGTTGATTGTTTGTGATAATTTTAAAAAGAAAATGATATGCTTTGATAGCATGGACACCTCCATTTTTAGGGGAAACTATGGCAAAATTTTCTAAAAATATAAACACTTAGAAAAATATTTTCAAACAAGTATTTATAAGTGTATTCTTAACCATGAGTTTCTACATAAACCTTGCCATAAATTTTATTACAAAAAAATACGAATATTGGAGGTTGGTTTTTATAAATAAAAGTGGCTACATATATATATACATTTAGAAGACACATGTGTGTGAATACTTGTATACTTTGTGTAATAGTTATATTATTTAAGGGTTAAAATAATATAACTTGACAAAATACCAAGAAATTACAATCCAGAATATTACCAAAAATCATACGGAATAAATACACAAGTTACACACCAGATATTGGCATACCGAACAAGAATGTAACTTACAAAATATTCCGAAAAATACATTTATAAGTATATTTTTGGTAAATAATATTTTGGACACCAAAAGAACGAAAATGGGATTTTCATGATTACTGCAAAATCATATCTTATTTTTGACAAAGAGGAAATATAATATTTTTGGAAGTAAAGAAATGCTTTCTTGGAATTATTAAGAAATATAATATTTTTGGGAAAAATATATATTTTCTTGGATAAACTTGAAATACATTATTCTTGGGATAAAATAAGTTTATAAATATTTTCTAAGTGAGACATGAAATATATTGTTTGACAATTATTCCAAAACTTAAAAATGTAATTTAAGTTAAAATATTAAGCATTTTAACAAATAATTATATACTTGGAATAATAACGAGGACACTTTAAAACGTAACTCAAAGGCACTAATCAATACTAAGACAAGGCACGACCCGCTCGTCTAATGGACCGTAGTACCCATGTAGGTAGTCGTGCGTTCTAGAGGAAGCTTTGAGTTACATCGGATACATGGAACGCAAAACTGTCAGTTCATGTCCCCCTTTTCTTTAAACTGTTTTGGTTATTAACTTCGGGGGTGAAGTACATGTTTCAAATGATTACAAAATGCTTACAGACAAATACAATTGGTATGGTTAGCTAAGGAAAGTACAGTAGATCATGTGAATGGGTAGGCGTATACTTAAGGCCATTAATCCTCATAGTAGGACTGAGGGACAGGAGTAATAGATCTATTTGGGTGTAGCGAGCCCCATCCATGAGTCCGCCGAATGGGCCTTATGGTGACTATGTCTTACAGCCGGAAGCCCGGTACAAAGTCTGCTAGGTTTGAGTCTTCCTGCACCATGTATATTAATGTATTAGCTACATATTAATTGATATGTTTCCTTGTTGCATTCATACCGGATTTCAATTACATACAAACATACTTACAAAGGTTTCAAAGGTTTATACTTACACACAAACAAACACATGAACTCGCTCAACTTTTGTTGATGTTTTCAAACTACATGTATTTCAGGGAATTAGTAAATGGATCTGGCGGGCGTTGGAAGTTTTATGTTGCGATAGGAAGTAAAGATGTCATCCATGGTCTTTGAGTTTGGTCAGTGTGTCTTATTCCTGGACGAGACACGTCTTCCAAATATTGGTTATTTTTAAAATCTTTTGACGAGTCCTTAATGAACTCATAAACAATTTGTATTGGTTTGTAAAACTTGAATTTGAAGTCTACGTTTTAAAACAATGTGGTTATGTTTTAAACTCATTTAATGGATGACGGATCTATGGTTTTATCATATAGTTGTTGTTATGATTGAATGCAATGATATTAAGAAAGTCACACCATAATCACGCTTCCGCAAAAGTCAGGGTGTGACAGCTTGGTATCAGAGCTTCGATTGTAGCGAACTAGGATTCTTTCTCGAGTCTAGACTACAATCACTAGGGCTCTCACAAAAAATGTTTTTACAAACATGTTTTCATTGCATACACAAGACGCCTAGATCCAGGAAATAAACATTTTTACAAACAAAAGACATGAAACACATTTCAAAATTTATGTTTATAATTCAGTCTGAGAGACTGGGTAATTCAGTTTGGGAAACTGGGAGTTAGTCTGAGAGACTGGGTGTTTCAGTCTGAGAGGCTGGGTGTTTTAGTCTGAGAGACTAGGTGTTTCAGTCTGAGAGGCTGGGTATTTCAGTCTGAGAGGCTGGGTGTTTCAGTCTGAGAGGCACACATGTCACCTGTCACCTTCTTTAGAAAGCGAGTTATCAGACATTGATAGCCCTACGGCCACCGCCACAGATAACGAGATTGCACATGCGCCAGAGATATCTACGTCAGACACTGAGAGTGATCCTGATATGCTGACCGAGGACGAGGACGACTTCCAACCGTCCGCGCTACTAGACTTTGGTAACGATTTACCCTTGCTGATGGCTTCCCCTGACAAGGATCTTTTGTTATCCTTGTTTCAGTCCATGACCACCTCATCACTGGTCATCCCGATAGTGAGCACACCATGGCTCCGATCTTCGATGATGCGCCTCCTGTGGACATTCCTTCCGAAGATTGGCTACTCGACGAAGTAGTTGATGATGACGTTGACATGTTTATTGATGGTCCTCCTGATGACGCCCATGATGATGGAAAGTTAGACGAGAACGTTTTTACTAATTTCACTTCTTGAGACCCCTGTTACCAATCTATCCTCTGATCCTAGTATACACTCGATTTCGGACTCCTTTGAGTCTGCGACATTTTCAGCTTTACAGACGGTCATGTTACCGCTTTTTGCTACTGACTCGGACGGCGACACCGCTATGGCTGCTGCACTATCACCTACTCGAGATCCCACACCTTCACACGACCCAGAACCTGCTCCTAAGATAGCTCCAGTTCCATTTGAGTCAGTCGGATGATGCGCCTATTGATCTTGAGCCGATTCTTGATCCCAATCATATTTCTTTTGGGTTACCAGACATTGCACCCCTTATACCTAACCCAGTAACTGCACCTGGTGATCTTCTCTTTTGATGAGACATTCGTCCCTGTACCTGCACCGCTGATGTTGCTCCTTTTCCCCTATGGAGACCGACGTCCATTACACCGACATGCCAACCGCCTTCTTCCAGGACATACCCGCATGTAACGCTCCGCATTTTTGTAATCGTATATCCATTGTATTCGTATTGTATTCATATTCAACCATTGTAATCCGAGGCATTGATCGTAATAAAACTTGATCATTATACATGAATTATACTTTAAATTAAACATATCATACATTCGTTCCATTTATGTGCAAACTTGATACATCAGCGTTATACGCAAACTCGTACCTAAATTTTTTTACAAACAAACAATCGTAAATACGTATTTAAATACGTGAACATTGTGATTTGACGTATAATTACTTATACGTACATTTGCAATACTTGAATTATGCATTTATACATATTATATACTCAATAAATACCAAAGATTACACCAAACACTTTTCCACCTCTTTTTTTCTTCAATCACCTTTTCCACCTCCTTCAATCACCTTTTCCACCTCAACTCTCTATTATAATTATTTTTATTTATCTTTTCCATTTATTTTTTTTATCTCCACCAATCACCTACCACCTTCTTCACCTATAAATACCAACCTCCTCCTACCATTTTCTTCACACCATTCTTCTCTCATTCTTCTCAATCTTCTCTTAATCTCTCTAAATCAAGAATTCTAAGAATTCTAAAAGAACACTAAGGGGCTGTTTGATAGTTGCTGACCCAGTCAGATCTGACTGGGTCCAAAGCTGACCCAGTTAGAAGTTCTGACTGGGTCTACATCTGACTGAAACCTGGCTGTTTGATTATGTATCTGACTGACTGTAAATTCAGCATCATTTCAGCATATATAAACTTTATTCAGCATCAATTCAGAAACTAGAAACTTAAAAATTCAGCATCTAGAAACATTGAACAAATTCAGCAACTATAAATTGAACAAATTAAGAACAAATTCAGCATCGAGTTTGATAAATTCAGAAACTATAATTCAGCATCAATTCAAGAAAAAAATCCAGCAACTATTCAGCATCAATTCAAGAAAAAAATCCAGCAACTATTCAGCATCAATTCAGAAAAAAAAAATCAGAATAAAAAACACTTCTGTCTATTTCAAAATCAGAAAAATAAACTAGTTCAACTATTGAAGAAATTTCAAGTACTGGACAATCTACACAAACACTTCATACGATTTCAAAATCAGAAAAAAAAACACTATTGATTTTGTTGGGATATAAAGAGAACAAGAAAAGAATGAAAATCGATTTTACCTGGAGACGGGCAGAGCAACGAGAGAATCGGCGGGAGAAACAGCGTGGGAGGAGCCGAGAGCGCCGGCGGTGAGAAGAGCCGAGAGCGCCGGCGGTGGGACTGGGAGGAGGAAGAGCGGCGATGTGGAAGAAGCTGGGAGGGAAACGTGAAATTAGGGTTGGGGAAAATAAGTGGCATGTTTAATTCTTGGTCAGTGATCTCCAAAAAAAAGACTCGGTCAGAGCCTTGGACTGGGTCAGATTTTTTTTTTTAATGGATCAAACAAGCTGACCACTTACTGGGTCAGCAGTAAGAACTGACTGGACCGGGTAAGTGGTGATCAAACAGGGCCTAAGTGTTCTAACCATTCTTCTCTCAACCCCTCTAATTCTCTTAAAATCTTCCAAGCAAGGAAGAGATCTCGAAGAGTTCTAAATAAAACATTAAGTGTTCTAAGGAAGCTTTGAACCTCCAACTCTTCACGGGATTATCAAAGGAACAACTTTGAGAAACCGTGAGTACACTTGACTCATTTTCCTTTTAATACACTTTGGGTGCAACATGTTTACTTGTTAAAATGCACAATTTACAAACATGCTTTTATTCATTTGATCCGTATACATGCTTTGTTATGCTTAAAGTTCATGCTAGAATACATACTACTTGTTAACTCGGCATAAACAATTATAGCGCTATAGGAGTAGCAGTGTAGCACACCACCCGACGGGGTTTTGTTAAGTTTTATTCTTTACGGTCTCGATTACTTCGGTATCGAGGGGTGCTATTTATTATACATAAACGGTCTCGTCACTTTTGTGGTGAGGGATGCTAAATACTAAATACTAGTGGACACTAGAGTTGACATATTGTATTACATGATAGTTCGACTTTGTATACCAAATGCTATGTTGGATTGAAATACTTTTTATACACATGACACGAGTCTAAAACTTGTGTACTCGCCAATACCTTTGTATTGAACTATGCTTTTAAAACATGTTGCAGGTTTAGCGATGATGTTAATGATGCATGGAATCTAGTAGGATGCTTAGATACACACTTTAAATTTTATATTTTATTTGTGTTGTATTTCATTATTCATGTTGTATTTGTTTCAAACTCTTATAGTTGATTCTTTAGAAATGAAATGAAATTTACTATTTAAATACTTGACACAATTATTAGTGTTATGATGTCTCGAGTAATCTATTTCATCTCCCTCCGATGTTTCCGCCATCGGTTGGGGTGTGACAGATTGGTATCAGAGTCATAACTATAGGGAATTAGGAAAAGTAGGAATTCTTTTACCTAGTCTATAGTTTTAGAGCCTTATTCTTATGTTTTGTTTGAAATTACATGCATGCCACTTTATGTGTTTCTTATTTATTCTCATTGAGCCTTTTAAACATATATGTCGTTTTATCCTTATGTATCATACTTGACATACTGTTCTTATGTGTTAATACATGTTTTATTATGTGTTAATATTTGTTTTAATATTTCATTCTTTATGTGCCATTCTTGACATGTTTATACTTGTTTGTTTAATCTTCAACATACGTTTTCCTCATACATTTTACTCGATTATTCTAAATCCGCAAACACTCGTATTATACGAACGAGACAACTTCACCAAAATAGGCGTGAAACCCACAATTTGGTGAACGACTCTCAATCCACCCATTCTTTTTACACGAAATACACCATTAAGTTAGGAGTGAAACCCACATCTTAATGGAAATTTCGAATTTCAATTTCAAATTCTATTGGACCCTCGTCAACGTGTCGAAATTTAATTTTGACCCGACGAGTACTAACCCCCCTTAGGGTGCAAAGTCGTCAAGTTAGGGGTGAAACCCGCATCTCGTCGACTAATCCCACTCCTTGATTTTTCAACCTCGCCAAAGTTTCAAATTTTCGATCAAATGGAAACGTGTAGTAACTGGAAGGGTAAGTACCGGTAGTCGGGACGTCCTGTCTAGGCTGGCAATTCGTACAAATCCAAATCAATGGACCAGTTTGCCTACCTGGGGACTATCGATGAGAGTACAAAATACCTATAGGCCAAAGCACGTTTCCCTAATTCGAAAGGACTTTTGATTTATTTCGGTTTAGTCAAAGTTTCATTTTGGAACAATCCAAGTTTTAATCAAACCTACATTTTACTATTATCAATTTTATACGATACAATCCCCTCTTTTCAAATTCAAATAATTTTCGAGATCATACATTTTCAAAATTCAAATTATTTTCGAGATCATACATTTTCAAATTCAAATTTTCAAACTAGCTACAGTAAGCTGTTTTAAAACGTATCATGGAAGCCTTAACCGATCGTATGGTGTAAATTTCCTTATCTATATAAGAAACTCACTACTTGAGCTAATCTACACAAGAACTACAACTTCTGATATAATTCAACACATACCCAAACTTTTCTTAGTTCAACAAAACACAATATTCAAATGGCAAAATTCCCAGTAGCATATGCTGAATCTTCAAATGCAGCAGAAATTCATCCATTCCTTCGGTTTACTGAATTACCCACTCGTGAGAGATATCGAAAACTCAAGGATCTTGAAGTTTTTACTATTAGCGGTATTGATTGGCATCGAATGGAAATGTTTGATTCCAGTGGTTTACTGGCAGGATTACTACCACATAATACGCCCTGGCGCCGTTTCTTCGACATCCTAAAACCATCATACGATGAACTGGTATATGAGTTCTTGTCCACATTCTATTTCAAATATAATAAAAGTCTTACCGATGAATCCATTCATTTTCGACTTTGTGGACAACCTCATAATATGTCATTAACAGAATTCGCAGTTCATCTGGGCATATATACAGATGAAGAAGTTAAACAACCCATTTTTACAGAGGCATCAACCTCTTATTCCTCTATGAAAATGACAGAATATTGGCGATGCCATTCATCAAAAGAGTGGTGTGGCAACATTAATTCTATGAACTTCACAGACCCTCGTTATCGATATATGCACCATGTTTTAGCCAACACAATCATGGGGCGCAAGTATAATCAACAAAGGGTTAGTTCAACTGAACTTTTCCACCTGTATAGTACTTTTGAGCAAGTTCCTTGTAATATTGCCCACGAGCTTGCTACATATTTTTTTAGTCAACAAACAAATCCTCTGAGAAGTCTCATGGGAGGGTCTTACATTACAAAAATAGCAAAATCATTAGGTGTCTTAAGTGATCAGATTATCCAAGGATTATCTCCACCAAAGGCACCTGGGATTGTAAATTTTAACTCCATTAGGCTAACCCCTGTTCATATTTATACACCAACTCAACTGTTCCCGTCGGAGGGAGCTCCAGTTATCTTAGAAAGTACCTCCACACAAAATTTACAACAATCATTGTTGCAGCTTCCTCAATCGTCTTTTTATCGATTTGATCTGCAACCACAGCTGCCACACATACAAGAACATATTACAACTAACCTATCCCAACCATTAACACCGAACGTCTTACAAAGCTTTTCACCGTTAGTTTTCGAGGAGGATTCAACGGTGCAAGAAACTTTGTTTGATGAAAACATGATGATCCAAGAACAGTTAGCATCGGAATCAGTTTTGCAATCACCATAACAGCCACAGTTTTTCCAGTTACTATTAAACGAAGTAGAACAACAACTGCCACCAACTGATATAGCAGGCCCAAGTACGGTGCCTCAAATGAATCTACCTCCAGATTCAATGGGAGTCGAAGTGACTAGGTTAAACGACCAGGTTCGAAGTTTATCTCAACAAATAAAACGGCTGACAGAAAGAAATAAATGGTTGGAAGACATGCTAAGACAATTAGCTGCTCATATGCAACTGACTCTACCACCTCCACCACCTTATAGTTCTGAGTCTGAATTTGATTCATTACACGATTTATTTCAAATGTAAATTTGTTCACATCATAATAGACTATCAAAAATTTTTTATTACAAATTTAGTATAACACAGTGATATGCAAAACAATCTCTATACACTCAACGATGCTCATAGATTCTTCAAAAACTATCAACACCACACGATGCTCTAGGAACTAACACTTTGCTCATCTATTCAATCCTTACAATTACATTCTAAGTAGGGGAGACTGTAACGCTCCGCATTTTTGTAATCGTATATCCATTGTATTCGTATTGTATTCATATTCAACTATTGTAATCTGAGGCTTTGATCGTAATAAAACTTGATCATTATACATGAATTATACTTTAAATTAAACATATCATACATTCGTTCCATTTATGTGCAAACTTATACATCGGCGTTATACGCAAACTCGTACCTAAATTTTTTTACAAACAAACAATCGTAAATACGTATTTAAATACGTGAACATTGTGATTTGACGTATAATTACTTATACGTACGTTTGCAATACTTGAATTATGCATTTATACATATTATATACTCAATAAATACCAAAGATTATACCAAACACTTTTCCACCTCTTTTCTTCTCCAATCACCTTTTTCACCTCCTTCAATCACCTTTTCCACCTCCACTCTCCATTATAATTTTTTTTATTTATCTTTTCCATTTATTTTTTTATCTCCACCAATCACCTACAACCTTCTTCACCTATAAATACCAATCTCCTCCTACCATTTTCTTCACACCATTCTTCTCTCAATCTTCTCTTAATCTCTCTAAATCAAGAATTCTAAGAATTCTAAAAGAACACTAAGTGTTCTAACCATTCTTCTCTCAACCCCTCTAATTCTCTTAAAATCTTCTAAGCAAGGAAGAGAACTCGAAGAGTTCTAAATAAAACATTAAGTGTTCTAAGGAAGCTTTGAACCTCCAACTCTTCACAGGATTACCAAAGGAACAACTTTGAGAAACCGTGAGTACACTTGACCCATTTTCCTTTTAATACACTTTGGGTGCAACATGTTTACTTGTTAAAATGCACAATTTATAAACATGCTTTTATTCATTCGATCCGTATACATGCTTTGTTATGCTTAAAGTTCATGCTAGAATACATACTACTTGTTAACTCGGCTTAAACAATTATAGCGCTATAGGAGTAGCACACCACCCGACGGGGTTTTGTTAAGTTTTATTTTTTACGGTCTCGATTACTTCGGTATCGAGGGATGCTATTTATTATACATAAACGGTCTCGTCGCTTTTGTGGCGAGGGATGCTAAATACTAAATACTAGTGGACACTAGAGTTGACATATTGTATTACATGATAGTTCGACTTTGTATACCAAATGCTATGTTGGATTGAAATACTTTTTATACACATGACACGAGTCTAAAACTTTTGTACTCGCCAATACCTTCGTATTGAACTATGCTTTTAAAACATGTTGCAGGTTTAGCGATGATGTTAATGATGCATGGAATCTAGTAGGATGCTTAGATACACACTTTAAATTTTATATTTTATTTGTGTTGTATTTCATTATTCATGTTGTATTTGTTTCAAACTCTTGTAATGATTCTTTAGAAATGAAATGAAATTTACTATTTAAATACTTGACACAATTATTAGTGTTATGATGTCTCGAGCAATCTATTTCGTCTCACTCCGATGTTTCCGCCATCGGTTGGGGTGTGACACCTCACCCCGGAAAGGTACTCCAGGTCAGCACCCGCATGACGATCCTTTTGCTACAGCAGCATTTTCCCCGACCTCACAGGCCTCACCGTCTGCTACTTTCACCTCTACACCGCTGGACGAGCCATTTCGATGGTTCCTATCATACACTATGCTGATATTAGACCCTTACCATCCCTCACATTATGGAGGCTACACACGGGATGAGTTGCTCCTGTAACATCAGCTACAGTTTGAGGATATGAGTCGCAGAGTTTTGGAGCTTGAGCTGACACCACGTCCTCCACCCTGTTTATTGTCAATATACTTTGATCCTCCACATTCATCACTGTCTCCTTTTGCACTCTCACCTGCTGCTATTACACCTTTCCAAGTTTTGATACTCGCTTCTTTACTATCGAGCAACAGATCAATTAATTACTTCGACGTATATACAAGCTCGAGGAGGAGCTCGCTCATGCTAGCAGTTTGCTTTTCTTACCTCCTCCACCTTAGTCACCAGTATAGTTGGTTTCTGGTTTTATGCGGATTGCATTACTTTTGGGTAAAGACACTACTAATGAGCCGAGATTGGGGAGACTTTTTGGAAGACTACTTTTGACCATGTGATTATGATACACTGATAGGCTTATTGGGCAAGGGTAGGGTGACCCTGTGTCCCTTTTGATATACTTTGTAGACAATGCGATTGTGGTCGGAAAATAATGAAAGCCCAATCATCATAATCCCCATTGAACATGTAATAATGCTTTGTGGTCAATGACTAATGAAAACTCAGTCGCCATGCCCTCACTAAGCACGTTGTTAATCTGAATGTGTGTGCTATAATTGTGATGCTACGTGCTTGCTTGTTATATTCTCGTTATATATGTTCCCATCTACAAGTTGTACTACAATGGTGACGTTATATGATTGCTTATACACATATGTAAATACACCTTCTAGGTCTTATTCGTTAAGAAGAGGCTTGTGTGCTCGTGTCCTTAATAAGACCTGACCTAACCGATCTTCTTCTAGGAAGATGTCGATTCAAAGGAACACCGATACCAACAACCCTCTGCTGATGATAGAGGCGGAATTACAAGAGCGTATCTCATAGGCTATCGCACAGCACGAGGCTCTTCCCTTCGAACGTAGCGGAGATACCTCAGGAAATAACCCACCCCAACGGCTGCACCTACAAGCAGTTTTTGAGCTGCAAGCCCCGGGATTTTGACGGCACTGGGGGTGCCATAGCTTTTGTGCGTTGGGTTGAGAAGATGGATTATGTTTTGCGATTAAGTAAATGCGCCCCCAAACATCAGGTCACGTATATAGCGGGACTGTTTCTGGATGGGGCTCTGTCATGGTGGAACCTTTAGGTTCAGACAATGGGCGAGACTGCTTCGTATGCTTTAACGTGGGACGAACTGAAAGAACTGATGCGTAAAAGATATTGCTCTAGGGCAGAAGTCCAGAAGTTGGAGACTGAACTGTAGAACTTGAAAATGGAAGGTCCAAAGATAACTGAGTATGCACAGAGATTTCACGATTTATCACAAGTTGCTTCGCGTTTGGTAGAACCGGAATCTTGGAAGATCGAACGCTTCATCAGGGGATTGGCACCTCAGATTCTAAGCCTGGTGACAATATCTAAACCTCCAACAATCACCGATGCTATCGACATAAGTGTGGCGCTCACAGAAGAAGCGGTTAGACTAGGAAAATTTTCCACTTCGGAAGAGGAAAAGGAGACACCTGTAGAGCCATCTGGAGATAACAAGAGAAAATTCGCAAACTTCAAAAAGGGTACTCGGGTGAATAGCAAGAACATGTCCAAAAAGGGAAAAGAGTACATGGGTATCCAACCTAAGTACAAATTTACGTACGTTGAAAATTGTCGGTTCCTTTGAAGTTTTCTTTCCCACGTGTTTTGAATTTAAATGACATATTGAGCGGTGTATAAAAAGTTCTTTGTAAATAATAAGTTTGCATCATTTCAAAGGATCTTGCATTAAAATAAGAAATTTAAAATTTGGAAGTTCTCGTGAAAACGTTGATTCTTAAAAGAAATTTAGCATACTGAACTGTCACACCCCAACCAATGGCGGAAACATCGGGGTGCGAGCACTAAGCGTTCAGATTGCTCATGAGAATTCCATAACACTATTGTTTCAATAAAGATTAATTGATTTCATGCAAATGTCTAGCAACGTCATCACAAGCATCACATTACAAACCCAAATCATAAATTGTTTAAATTGTTCAAATATTACCCAAATCAGAATTTTATGCTTATACTTATACTCATATTCATACCCATACATTTTATGCTCATATTTGTACTCATATTCATATTCATACCCATACGTTATATGTTCATACTTTTACTCACATACGTATTCATACTTAAACTTATACTTATGCTCATACTTTTATTCATACTCATAATTCATACATTCGTACATATGCGCGAGCGAAACCCAAGGGATTCGCTTACGTTGGTCTCATACATACTAAAACGTAAATATACATTCTAATACATACTCATTTTTATTTTCAAATTATATATACCCTGATTCATACCTGTCACACCCCGATATTTCCACGTATTACCGGTGGGCCCGGTGGGGAGTATCGTGACGTAGTTGATATCATCATAGTCAAACAACACAATTTTAAATGCACAGCGGAAGCAAAAGATAGATTTACTTCAACCGAATAAATTGTAATATTAAGTATCACAAAATAGTTGAAACAGATCCACAGGCTGATCAAATAAAAAGGAAACATAGTTCATCAGACTTAAAATGCATCCAAGCTTGCGAGACTCTTATTGATGCTAAGGAGAGGCCAGCCTATTTCGAGTAGTACATGCACTTAACCTTTTTGGGAAAATACGTCAGTTTACACTGGTAAATACAATTAACTGACTCATTTTGAAAAGGTTTAGAAAATTGATTTAAATGCACAAGGCACAAAACATTTTATAACTTGGGATAATTATTTATATATAAACTTGTAAGAGAATTACATGTTCGTTATACGTTCAGTAGCCCAGATTTACGCCAAGTTAAAGATTAATAGACACACCACATGATATAGTCCCGCGGCGGGTTATTCCCGTAACCGACGGTTATACCTTATTATTATTTATATATGCACTGTCGGGTGCACGCCTACACCCCGTGCTTAGGTCGTGGCCATTTCTTGAAATGATGCCAAGGATATCCGAGACATAGTCATTAACCCCCCAAAGGCTTTAAGCAAACAAAACAATTTAAACGGGACATTTCAATAAATTAATCTTCATACAATTAAAAATTCAATGCCCGACCAAGCGGTATTTTATATACCGTACCCCAAGCCCGTATAGGGAAAATAAGTTAAAAGTATTTACCTGAGCTAAATATAAATTCAATCCCAGCCGTATATCAAATCAGCAAGTACAGATAGCTTTTACTGGGCTCCTAAATCTGGAACAAAGGTTTTTAATAACCTATTAGATTCCTAACGGGTCTTAATTAAGCCTATGCTTAGACCGGTTAGTTTTTAAAGGAGGATACAGCGCAAAACGCATGATTAAGCGAGAACCAAATTAGAATGTGGTTTAGACCCGACAAGCTTGTATACTTGTGTAATAAGGGTAAATTAAACACATTCTGGATTTTGAGATAGAAATGATAAGGTTTGACCCGTTTCGGCAAATTTATGCAAACTAGTTACATAAGCCGATCCGAACGCGAAAAATGCGTAACGGGTAACCATATGAGTCATTAACAGGTTTCCTAAGTTAATATGCCTTAAATATGTTGTGATATCAGTAGGATACCTTCCATTATGCCCAAAACGAATTTGAAACCAATTTATGCCCCGTAGGGGTATTTTGGTCATTTTAAAGGTTATAAGAGAGGTTAAATATTAATCTGAGGTTTAGGTCTGATATAATCAGTAAAAATACTTAATTTAATAAGTCATATCAGTAGGGTATTACATATATGTGAAATTTATTAATTATAACCAAACTATGCACCGAAGGGGTATTTTGGTAATTTCACTTAAGCTTTAAAGGTCAAAATTAGAATTCTGGGTTTAAAACTTTTTCCTACTGTTTAATTATGAAAATTTACTTAAAACATCGGTAGGTATTAAGTTTCATATGCCAAAAATAGTTTTAACTCATACTATGCGCTTAAAAAGCGTAAAAGTCGGTTTTAAGCGATTTTTCGGGTTTAAATAGGAAATCTGAGTTTTTGATCAGTTTATAAAGTTCAAAATATTTTATTTATGATATAAAATCAGTAGCAAAAATTTTGGTATCAAAATATTATGTAAAACTCATTTTATGGGCCAAAAGGGCAAAACCGACAATTACCGAATCAAAGCCTAGAACCCTATGTTATGCTCAGCCTAAAAATAAATAAAAATCTTTAAAAATCCCAAAATATTATTTTATATCAGTAGGTAAAAAGTTTGGTGTCAAAAATCGGGTTTAGATAGGATATACGCTAATTATGCCGTTTAATTAATAAAAAGCTTTTCATTTACTCTAATGAGCATAACTCCTAATCTAGATCTCAAATTGATGTCAAATTTTAGGGACAAGTTTATAAATCAGTAATAAAGATTATTGTCATCTCACATTTTCAAAATTCTTGTTTTAGGGTTAAAAAGGGCATAATGGCCAACATTTAAACATATAACGGAAACATGCAATGAAGAGGATAACTAAGGATCCAAGTTGTATAACCTCAGAGGGTTACACTAACCTATAACCTGGTCCTAAAGGAATCCTAAGGCATATCTAAACTAAGCTAAATCGGGTCAGAACTGAAAGACAAAGCAAAAGTCAACTTTTACGACTTTCGGTCCGAACCGAGCCTATACTTAGAATTGTCGGGTTGAATCATGCTTAGGCATGTTCAACTAATATTTACCAAGTTATTTAAAGTGGGAAAACTGATTTTTATGACTTTTATATTAATAGTTATGAATTTTATTCAAAACTAACCCGTTTGACTTTTGAGGGTGCCCTTTTGAGGGTTTAATACCTACCTAATTACGGTTACGTAGTCATGTTCGTTGCGAACAATGGCTTAACCGTTTAAAAGTCAAAGCGTTTATCAAAAACGCTTGACTTTTCGGCTATAACGCTAGAAATTTAAACTAAGCACGAAAGGACACTTACAAAGGGTCCAAGCAAGGATGGAATTGATCTTGGATGTTCAGGTATGAAGCACAAGGGCTCCAACTTAGAACAATTCAGATCCAGGTGTGAATGAGAGCAAGACCAAGAGGGGTATTTATAGGATTTAGAGGACCGTTAGGATCGTTCCTCGATAAATGTGATTCAATCTGGACCATACACCATACACCTATTACCCATTGTTTTTCAATACCATGGGTGCCCAAGGATTGAAGAAATACCATTTGCAAGTGCTGGATCAAGCTGGAACAGGCTGTAAATGGCTGTAAACTGGTTTTTGCAAACCTGACAGGTTCACACGGGTCATGTAAGGTTCTAGGGGAACTTATGCGGGCCGCCTGAGGTTCCCAGACCAACAACAACTTTGAAACAATGACAGAAATGGTCCCTGTTAGCTTTTAAGGTCACGTTTGGCACGTTTAAAGCCCGTTAAGCTATTTACAAGGTTCCAAAATAAATCATAAACATAGAGAACATGAAACATGCTTGAAAACATGCCGGATGTCGGTTTGTTTGGTCGTACGGTCACGTTGTTCGTCTAATTACGACGAAACACGAACGGACGCGAAAAACGATCCAAATTGCGCGACGAAAGGAATTTTATCAAGCTGAACACTAAAATAAAGTATTTTAGTGGTTACATAAATTTTTGGGTGTCCGGATATATTCAAACTGCAAGATATGCGCGAAAATGCAAACTTGTGCACTTTTTGACACTTTTAGTCCCTGGTTGACTTAAAAGTTTATTTTTGCGCACCAAACACCTCTAAGCCTATATCTAAGCTATATAAAGGATAAATAGGGTATGTTTAACTCATGGTCATATTCCGGAAGGTCCGTTATCATACGAATCGACATACTTTTGTAGTTTGACGCAATTAGTCCTTTAATTGCGCAAAGTAGCGCGAAATGTCGTTTAATGGTATCCAAGGCTTCCATGGCCCATATTAGTCATTCCCAAGCAAATAATTAAATATTACTATGCTCCCATTTGCTTAAATGGTCACCGAAAGGCGTAGTTTCAAAAGTTGACGCTTTAGGTCCCTCTATTGCGCAAACTTGCGCATCTCATCATTTAATAGCATTGAAGCCTCATCTAATCCATATTAGGTATTCTTGAAAGTATTAATAAACATCATAATGCTTCGGGTTCGCTAAAAGGTCATTCAGATGTATAATTAAACATATTGACACTTTTAGTCCCTCTAACTTGTAAAGTTGTGCGTAACTTTACTTATAGGCATAAAAACCTTAGTCGGCCAATAATTAGCATTCCCGAGATTATAATCAAATATCATGAAGCTCCCGGTTTGTCAAAAGGTCATTCAGAGGTAAGAATTAACATGTTGACGCTTTCAACCTCTTTATTGCGCAAACTTTCAATTTATTCCGCAAATGGCTACACTCGATCGCCAAGTGGCTCATTTGTGAACATAAATATCGTGAGAGGTTATTTAGAAACTTAGTTTAGGTATGCTAACACTTCCAGTCCTTTCATAATCAAAGTTTTTCGATTTTTCGAAAAAATTAGTCCCTTAAATTCAATGTTTGACTTCATTAGGGTTTATTACACGTGTCAATACATCATTGGACGTGATTTTACGAGGTGTTACATCCTTACCCCCTTAAAAGAAATCTCGACCTCGAGATTTGCTATAATGCTGGAAGTTCTTTTTTTGTCGCATAATGGACTTAACTTCTATAGCCTATCTGGAACCTCTCCAAGCTCCCAAACTGACCTCTATAATATGTACATATATTCTTTTTGGAGCTTCTTAACCTGTCGATCCTCAATCGATACAGGTTTCTCATCATATCATCCATCTGCATATCATTATGTGATAATGCTTCTCAACGTATTGGTGAAACACGTCCTTAAATCATTATGTGATAATGCTTCTCGAAGTATTGGTGAAACACATGCTTCTCGACGTATTGGTGAAACACATCCTTAAAGAGGTTTTAGCTTATAAGCTATTTGATCTTGATACATTAGATTCCCTCGAATGATTCTATATATTCTGAGCTTAACTAGCCTGATAATTAACAAATTGGCACACCCTTCCCGGGTGATATCTTTTGTTGAACCTTATTTCTTAACAAGAACTTAGGAGGGTTGCTACTTTCATAAATCCTTGATTTTCTGCCGAATACTGGCAACTTACATATGATTATGGATTTGTTTGATCTTATTCGTTGTTTCCAAGGCAACTTTCAGATCCTGATAATTGGACTTCCCAAAGTTCTGTCCATCAAACGGACGTTTTGATATTTCATCCATACAAGGTTTCCAAAGCAGCAGCCTTGATACTTATATAACATCTATTTAGAAAAGCTTATTTTAAGGTGAGATGGTTATTCCAACCACTGCTTAAAACTAATCTTAAGGAATAGCAATTCCTTGCCGTTAGTCGAATAAATCGACGATCCTGGGCAGCTGATGGAAAGTCTTAATTGTTGCCTAATTAGGGTTGCGGTAATCAATGCATAAGTAAAATGAACCATCTTTCATAATTAACAATACCGAATTCTCAGGATATTGAGTTAGGCTATATGAATTTTCTATTTTAAATCTTACTTAATCATGGTTTCGATTCTTCCAATGATGGTACTAGCCGTCTTGGAGATTTCATAATAATACAACCCTAAATGGGATATAAATCTTAACTCTAAATGCCTTTCAGGAAGGAAACATGGTAATCTTAGGAGAAGATAATCAAGATACAAGGAGGTTACAGAGATTTTCCAAATCTCAGGCTCCAGTTCATCCATCATTGCTTGCGTCAAATAAGTGACACTTTTACGTTACGAGTCCACGGATTCCTTGATCGAAGACCTTTTACTTATACAATTCCATTCTGGATATCTTGTTTGAATACCATTAGTTGACTTTAGTACCATATGACCATCAGGATATCTTTGTGGTCCCATGCATTAAACCTCCATACTGATCAGGCATGGAAGCAATCTATGGAACATATTAAGATACACAAATCCTCATATGGCGCTTTTATCATACCATCTGGTATTCGTAATCGATAGTGATTAAGGAGATATCAACTATATATGCTGACGCAGTTCCTCTAGAGAGAGGATACTTCTAAAATTCTACGACTGAAGGTTTCTGACAGGAACAGAAGAAATAG
The DNA here is from genome assembly GCA_030545235.1 of Helianthus tuberosus. Classification (NCBI taxonomy): domain Eukaryota; kingdom Viridiplantae; phylum Streptophyta; class Magnoliopsida; order Asterales; family Asteraceae; genus Helianthus; species Helianthus tuberosus. The sequence continues at coordinate 85,734,075 of CM060362.1, forward strand.
TTCTTATGATTTTGCTTGTAAGTTTTACCTTACACTTAATATCTGGGGTTCTTTACAGGAAAAATTTCTAAAAGTTTGCTAAGCTTATGGTCTTATGAGAGACTTAGCAGCACCTGAAACTAAACGTAACTCTTAGCAATAAAATCACAAAAAAAGTATTTATCTGGTGTCATTATTAATGTGAACTGCCTCTGATCATACATCAGGAGGGTTATGCGCCTCCATTCTTAATCCTTTTAAACTTAGATGCAAAATCTTTGACAAATTTTAGGGCAGTCTCAGCTTTGACTGGTTATTTCTTACTCTATAAAACGTGAGTAGCTGAGGTAGATCCACTATGGATTTATAATGAGCAGGCTTTGAAACTTTAATGTACCCTCTTATTGTCGTTGCTAACCACCAATAAATATTGCATTAAGCTTAGATTTTTGGGTAGATTGAATAGGGTACTATCTTAGCCAATGAATTAAAATTTGCAACATACAGCTGACAGTCTAGAACTTTTATGGTGAGAGTCAGAGAATTCTTATCCCATCTTTTCCATTTTGTGAAGCGGATAATAGGTTTTCTTTTCTAATAAGGTCCTTAAAACTTGGACCATCCCATAATGTATAAAAGGATCTTTCTTGTGGACTTCATTAATTTCCTCACTAATCGAGGGTATTGCCATCGAATGACTGAGATGTATACCTTACCATGTCCCTTCCAGCATAACCGTTGATACACCTAATGGTTTCTACTTCGTCCAACAATTTCCTGCAATCGATGGCCCCTTTTTACTTATTAAAGTCTCTTAACTTCCAAGAGACGAAGTACTTTTAAGTACATCCTAAAAAGAATGGGCTCCTTGCCACATATGATTTTGTTTGGGTTATTCTTCGCATTTGAAGTATGAATAAAGCTCTTCTCATGAGCAGCGACATGTGCTTTAGAGCTAGCAGCATCTGGCTTCTTGAACCTTTTCGTGACTTTTCTCATAGCCTCTCTAATAGCTGCGTTAATTACAGTTTTGGAGATTAACTCCATTAACATTGAGGTTCACATTGGATGCACCATTAACATTTGTCGCATCACCAGCATTGCAACTGTTGTTTGTCTCTTCTGAGTTTTCCATACTCGAATCTTTGGTATTAAATACCATATTCAACAAGTGCTAAGGCAATCCATACCCAGTGTCTCCTTAATTTGTCAATGGCTCATCATAAGGAGTCTTGATAACTACTTGCTTCTTATCATGCACAATATGGGCTTGATTCTTAAGACGACTAAATCATTCCTATCACTATATCGAGTCCCTCTTATTTTAATGGAAACAAGGACAACGGAAAAGAATGATTCCTAATGGATATAAAACATCCATCTAATATTGCTGAAGCAGTCTCTGAGGTACTATCGTCCAATTCTACTTTATACTTAACGCTTAGAGTTTTAACAGGCAGATTTAATGATTTACAAAAATCTATTGTCTATGAAAGACTTATCTGAGCCTGAATCAAATAATACTCTAGCATGAGCGTTATTGATAAAGAAGTACTTGTTGTGACATTGTCATCCTGAATAGCCTCTTGAGCATCCATTTGAGAGCTTCCAGCTTTGGTCTTCTTAGCCTCCTCAGGCTTCTTGGTTTTATTTGGGCAATTTGTCTTGATGTACCCTATTTCATTGCAACCATAGCAGGTTGCGTCCTTTATGTCTTGGCACTCCAAGGTCTTGTGCCCTTCCTTATTACAAATCCCACAAGGCCTAGCTTGTGACTCCAAAGTGCATTTCTTTTTAGTTGCCTTCTTTGGGCAGCGGATCTTTATGTGTTCCTTCTCGCCACAACCATAGCATGTGGCGTCCTTCAAGTCCTTGCATTCATGGGTCTTGTGATCCATCTCTTTACAGATGACACATCCCCTGGTCTGCTCATAGAAACATTTTCCGAAGTGCTTCTTCCCGCAGGTTTTACATTTGGGTTTTCCCTCCTTTGGCTTGGACTGGTTATAGCTTGAACCGGTCTTACCCTTTTTGAATCCCTCATTCGGGGTATTATTGCACTTTCGCTTATGATCCTTTAACGCTCGGTCCACGACCTTGTTTACGGTTGTATCTAACATAGCCTGTAACTCGGCGCCCGTTAAGTTCAGTCTTGCATTATCATTCTGATCAACTGGATGATTGTGAGCTTCGGATGAGTCAGCCATGGTGAAGCTTTGAAGGCTACAAACCAAGTAGTAATAATTTGTTTAATTATATAGGGAGTCGTCGAGTTTGATGATTAAATAACCATGGTGTAACTCAACCATATAGGCCAATAGATAGTATTAAATTTATTTGATTATGTTTTGCCTAGGTTTTTAAATAATCCATCTTTGGCGCTTAAACGGAATATAATCCTTCATATTTATTAGACAGGGGACATAAATCATGACTGTCAATGTCGTACCGACATTTTATATAGCACAAGGGCTTGTTCCAAAGGACTTTTGATGGCATAGATGCCTTGTCACTAGGGAAATTTTAAAACATAATCGATGATTCCTTTGGATCGAAAAATTTCATAGTTCATTGTCTTGACAAGAAGTTATGAAATAAAACTATCTTTTTCATGTATACATCTTTGTCCGAAGGTATTCATCCCAATGGATGTTTTGATGTGTTCATCATGTTCGACGTTTATTAGCCATGATTCCTCTTGATCATTTATGCTAAATAAGGGGTTTGGAAAATTCCTAATATGAAGATGACAAGTGTGATTTTATCGCATCACTGTTGTCAGGAGTGTTAACATATTTTCAGATGTTAACAAGGATCTGAATTTCTTTTAAACAGGTCTTACCATCTTAGCTAGGTCTTTAATGACATTCAAGCTAGGTTATACCTTTTAAGATTTTCTTTTAACATGTATACTGGCAGGAAAGGAATGATATTTATTTTATTCAGGATTTTCATTATAATTATCCTAAACTTAATTAAAATATAACTATGGCACAAGAGGCCAAGTCACAAGGGCAACTTTAAATTATAAACCATGATTTTGTAGAATCAAGGTATTTAGGCTTGAACGTTGTTCATGCCTTTTCTTGACAGGAAGTTGTAGGCTACGACTGTCTTTTGTCTTATATGACAATGAATACGGCCCGTAAGCATTACATCCCTAATGGATGTTTAATCCACCAAATAAGAAAGGATTTCGGGAGAATCCAGTATAAGGATGATTTATGTGATTGAATCACATTTGCCAGGAATGTTAACATGTTTACAGGTGTTAACAAGGATTTGAATCTTTTGAATAGGTTTTACCATCTTGGCCTTGTCTGAAATGACATATAGGCTAGGTTATCCCTTTAAGATTCTTTTAATATTTAACGCAGAGCAATCCTAAATTGAGATGTTAATAAGGATCTGAATCTAATTGAGGAACTGCCATCTTGGCCCTGTTCTTAAAATGACACATGGGCTAGGTCTTGTTCTTTTTAGATTTTGCCATTTTATTATAATGGTAGATCTTATAAAAGGAATGATATTATTATGTTCATATATAATGATATAAATAAAATTTAGATAAAACATTCCAATGATTTCCAAAGGAGGTACAGAATTGCCCTAAACGGGGCTTGAAAGAATGATGTTGTCCATAAAGGGACTGAAAGATAAGTATGCCCTTATAAGGACTACTAAGGAAACGATCTTCAGCAAAAGGAGTTTCTTCTTCATTTTATTTCTGAATGCTTTCTCTTTGGTTGCACGTTAATCCTAGTCGAAGTACGAAGCTCGGCCTTCCCTAGGCTTCAAATGGGGAGAATTTCCATTATGGATTCTTTGTTTGGCGACAAATTAAAATATATAGAATTGAAGGCAATAATTCTCCGAATAGAGATGAGAGTATTCCTATGTTAAGTCTAGACTCAGAAGGTCAAGGAATGTGCCACTGTGTCATTGAGATTAAACACAAAAGGCTAGCGTTTAATTCACTCAATGTTGGCTCTGATACCAACCTGTCACACCCCAGTATTTCCACGTATTACCGGTGGGCCCGGTGGGGATTATCGTGACGTAGTTGATATCATCATAGTCAAACAACACAATTTTAAATGCACAAGTGAAGCAAAAGATAGATTTATTTCAACCGAATAAATTGTAATATTAAGTATCACAAAATAGTTGAAACAGATCCACGGGCGGATCAAATAAAAAGGAAACATAGTTCATCAGACTTAAAATGCATCCAAGCTTGCGAGACTCTTATTGATGCTAAGGAGAGGCCAGCCTATTTCGAGTAGTACCTGCACTTAACCTTTTTGGGAAAATACGTCAGTTTACACTGGTAAATACAATTAACTGACTCATTTTGAAAAGGTTTAGAAAAATGATTTAAATGCACAAGGCACAAAAGATTTTATAACTTGCGATAATTATTTATATATAAACTTGTAAGAGAATTACATGTTCGTTATACGTTCAGTAGCCCGGATTGACGTCGGGTTAAAGATTAATAGACACACCACATGATATAGTCCCGCGGCGGGTTATTCCCGTAACCGGCGGTTATACCTTATTATTATTTATATGTGCACTGTCGGGTGCACGCCTACACCCCGTGCTTAGGTCGTTGCCATTTCTTGAAATGATGCCAAGGATATCCGGGACATGGTCATTAACCCCCCAAAAGGCTTTAAGCAAACAAAACAATTTAAATGGGACATTTCAATAAATTAATCTTCATACAATTAAAAATTCAATGCACGAAAGGACACTTACAAAGGGTCCAAGCAAGGATGGAATTGATCTTGGATGTTCACGTATGAAGCACAAGGGCTCCAACTTAGAACAATTCAGATCCAGGTGTGAATGAGAGCAAGACCAAGAGGGGTATTTATAGGATTTAGAGGACCGTTAGGATCGTTCCTCGATAAACGTGATTCAATCTGGACCATACACCTATTACCCATTGTTTTTCATTACCATGGGGGCCCAAGGATTGAAGAAATACCATTTGCAAGTGCTGGATCAAGCTGGAACAGGCTGTAAATGGCTGTAAACTGATTTTTGCAAACCTGACAGGTTCACATGGGCCGCGTAAGGTTCTAGGGGAACTTACGCGGGCCGCCTGAGGTTCCCAGACCAGCAACAACTTTGAAACAATGACAGAAATGGTCCCTGTTAGCTTTTAAGGTCACGTTTGGCACGTTTAAAGCCCGTTAAGCTATTTACAAGGTTCCACAATAAAGCCTATACATAGAGAAGATGAAACATGCTTGAAAACATTTCGGATGTCGGTTTGTTTGGTCGTACGGTCACGTTGTTCGTCTAATTACGACGAAACACGAACGGACGCGAAAAACAATCCAAATTGCGCGACGAAAGGAATTTTATCAAGCCGAACACTAAAATAAAATATTTTAGTGGTTACATAAATTTTTGGGTGTTCGGATATATTCAAAATGCAAGATATGCGCGAAAATGCAAACTTGTGCACTTTTTGACACTTTTAGTCCCTGGTTGACTTAAAAGTTTATTTTTGCGCACCAAACACCTCTAAGCTATATAAAGGATAAATAGGGTATGTTTAACTCATGGTCATATTCCAGAAGGTCTGTTATCATACGAATCGACATACTTTTGTAGTTTGACGCAATTAGTCCTTTAATTGCGTAAAGTAGCGCGAAATGTCGTTTAATGGTATCCAAGACTTCCATGGCCCATATTGGTCATTCCCAAGCATATACTTAAATATTACTACGCTCCCGTTCACTTAAATGGTCACCGAAAGGCGTAGATTCAAAATTTGACGCTTTAGGTCCCTCTATTGCGCAAACTTGCGCATCTCATCATTTAATAGCATTGAAGCCTCATCTAATCCATATTAGGTATTCTTGAAAGTATTATTAAACATCACGATGCTACCGGTTCGCTAAAAGGTCATTCAGAGGTATAGTTAAACATATTGACACTTTTAGTCCCTCTAACTTGCAAAGTTGCGCGTAACTTTACTTATAGGCATAAAAACCTTAGTCGGCCAATAATTGGCATTCCCGAGATTATAATCAAATATCATGAAGCTCCCGGTTTGTCAAAAGGTCATTCAGAGGTAAGAATTAACATGTTGACGCTTTCAACCCCTTTATTGCGCAAACTTTCAATTTATTCCGCAAATGGCTACACTCGATCGCCAAGTGGCTCATTTGTGAACATAAATATCGTGAGAGGTTATTTAGAAACTTATTTTAGGTATGCTAACACTTCCAGTCCTTTCATAATCAAAGTTTTTCGATTTTTCAAAAAAATTAGTCCCTTAAATTCAATGTTTGACTTCATTAGGGTTTATTACACGTGTCAATACATCATTGGACGTGATTTTACGAGGTGTTACAATACACAACTAGTACAAGATATGCGGATCATGCGATGATCCATATAATCACGGGTGCACACGGGATTATAGTGATAGGCGTATGAGGACCATAGAGTGTACTACTATGTATGGTAAGACACGGGACGTAACATGACGCGAATAACGAAACGGATGTAACGTGGTCAAAACATGGTGGATACGCCACTGGTACTTCCTATATATAAGTGTTTTCACCATGTTACCAAACTTTCGTAAAACGTCCCATGAGATTTTCGGTGTTTTACAGACCTTTTAGACCTAATACAAACTTTAACAACTCACAAACGCATTATATCCTATTATCCATGACGAGACCTTATTCTCAACACACATATTCGCATTGTATCCAACCTTCAAACCATTCTTGTACTCGCATTCACCTACTAGATCGTTCGTCCACTCTCATACCCCCGTTGTTCCCAGTTATTATTTGGTTTTTATACAAACCTCATTTACAAGAAATTGGTTTAAACGCTCGAAACCTAAAATACTTTTGCTTTTAAAGCTTTCTTACAACCTACGAAGCGACCACACTTTTCATCAAAATGCATACCATTTTATACGAAAGTTTTCTTTCTTTGATAGCATATTTTAAAATACCTCTCCTTTTAGATTATTTAAACGTGTTTAAGCCCACTTTGCCTATACACAAATACACTTTTTAATTATGATTAATGTCTCAAAACTTATTTTGAACAAACTCTTTTCACAACCCTATCCCTTCATTCCTCAACGATTTTATACATTCTTCCCAACACGTCTCAAACTTCAAAATCTCAATTTTAGTCAATCATTCTTTTTTAACCGAAATGTTTTTTTTTCTTTTCAAAGTCTTCCTCTTGAATAAATTTCGGGACGAAATTTCCTAAAGGAGGGGAGACTGTAACGCCCTGCTTTTCCGCACTTTCCCTAATTAGAAAACTTGTCGTATATTTCTACTTTCGGAAATCCGTCTCCTTTGTAATCGTAATTCATTTCAAGCCATTGTAAATCCGAGACTTTGGTTGTAGTAAAAAAAATGATCTTTTATATGAAATTCATGTTGTTTATACTTAATGCATACTTACGAAGATTAACTCGTAAACAACTACCATGTGTTCGTGATTCTTAAACAAACATTTGGTCACATTTTGCAAGACGCAAATTCATGTTCTTTACGCTTATTTGATACCTCAAGTCACATGTCGTACGTACTTGTTATATTGGTTTGTTACACATATTTATGCATAACATATTTTTTTACTCTTACTTTAATTCATGTTTAATATACCTTTAGGCCTTGATACATGTTCAATACACACTAGACATTGTAGGACATGTTAACCATATATAAAATACATCTTATTTATACATTTTACAACATTTAAACAGCAAAAAAAAATTATAAAAGCTGCCAAACAGCCCTTGCAATTCAGCCATATATTGCTGAATTATCTCTTTTTTTATTACTTAAACTCTCACATACTTGTATTAAATGCCAACCCAACTTAACCTTAATTCTTCCCCCTATAAATACCACTTATAACCAGCCTCCCTACCACTTTTGCAACACTAAAACACTCTCCAAATCGCAGCTGATTTCATAAGTTCGAGTAAAAATACCAACATTCACAAAAGTGAGCATAACTCACTCATTTCTTATCCGATTCACTCGATTCTTTTTCCTACTTCTTTGTATTGACCTTAGCTACGTTTCCAAGTGTTTTCCCTGGAAAACCAGGCCCTGGAATGTCTCAAAAAGGGATCCAAAGTTGACTAATTTTACTATTCTTGATTCAAACTTCGATAAACCTGATTAAACTTGAGGAAACTCATCTCAAACCTATGTCCTAATGCTTATAACCACATCTATGGTTAGTTAGGCTTAAAATAAGGTTGAGACATGTAAAATCAGACGTGCAAACCTCACAAACTTTCTGTTTTGGTCAAGGGTTTAAACCCACAAGTGATGTTCAAGCCTTAAGCTTGATGAATGTGTGATTTAGGATTAGCTTGGGCTATCCTACTTGAAAATCCACACATTGCTTGATGTTTTCTCTTAGATTAGTTGTTCTTATTCCATTATTACTTTTAACTTCATGACCCTCCTTGAATGTTCATAACATCAAGTGTAGTGGTGAACATCTAGAGGTACCTAAATGGAAGACTTGTTCTTCCTACCTCCTACATGACTTCCATAATACAAAGAGGTTCCTAAATGGTGGATTTATCCTCCTACCTCCTACTTGACCTATATGATATAATATACACTACATACTACTTATATGAATATTCCAATTAATCAAACCTTTGATGACGAATTTGTGTTCATTTGTCAAGGTGTTTGATTACATCATCTAAAACATTTTGTGTTAAAGATGATTACTTTTGCATATGTACTTTCCATATTCCTTTTAAATTCCGAATCTCGACTCTAAACATACCTTGAACTTTAACCCTTATACATTTATCCTCCCAATCTCATACACTCGTCAACACTTGGATAATCGGAAGAATTAGCAATATTGTGAGTATACTTGACCCATTTTACCGTTTTCACACTTTTGGGTGTAACATGTTTTTATATACAAAACACACTTAGTATACATACTCTTATGCAAATACATAAACAAACAATCCAATACATCCTTACTATTTGTTATGCTTGATTCGTGTTTTCTGGGTGATTCTTATGTGATGAACTTGTCATTAGCTTCGTACAAGCCTCCACTAAACATGTATAGCGCTATAGGAGTAACGCACCACCCGTGAACGAGAGGTCATGTTAGGTTTATTCATTCATACTTGCGTAAATAGAGGGTTGACTTGTAAATCGCATGCCAGTTTAATTCGTTAATCTTGATAACTAGGTTTGCCATGTGGATTGTTCCTTATCATTTTCATACTTATATACTACGCACCAAACTTGTATGCTCGCCAATACTTTTGTATTGAACTACACTTTTAAAACATGTTACAGGTTTAGCGATGACGTTGGTGATGCATGGAACCTAGTAGGATGCTTAGATACACACTTTAAATTTGTATTCTTATTGTATTGTATTTCATTATTCATGATGTAATTGTTTCCAATCCTTGTAATTGACTCTTACAAATGAAATGAAAATTTATTATTTAAATACTTGTCACAAATAGCGTTATGAAGTCTCTTGCAATCTATTTCATCTCACTCTGATGTTTCCGCCATTGGTTGGGGTGTGACAGGCAACAACAGAACATGGCTCAGGTGGTTACTTTTTATATTGCTTGTTTGTAAAACTCCATATATCATGTAATATACTTTGATAGTTTGTTACTAAACACCAATACATGTATCGTTTGTATAATATTGTTTGACTGTATGAGAACGCCATTTTACATATATCATTTGTGTTATTAAGCGCCATGTATCATCTGTGATTGTGTTATCAAACAACATATATTGTATCATTTGTGTTATTGTTGGGATTGAACCCTATCAAAGGAACAATTGATTAAAGCCAAAACCGGATCAGAGCAGTTGATCCAGAATAAGCAGATGTTATGTATTCATTCTCTCCCCTTGAAAGTGGCTAAACAACTGATGACCTCTATCTACTGCTGATGATTGAAGAACTGTTGAAGACTAACACTGATGCTCAATCTACTACTCTGGGTCAAGCACTGCTGAAGACATAAAGTACTGCTGGAGTCATAACAATGGAATGGGAAGCAGTAGTTTGTTTATTCTTTGTATTGTAATGTAATCAGTAGTTAGCAAGCAGTAGTTGTATTAGATCAGTAGTTACAGGTTGTTAGGAGGTTAGATGTCACTTTCATGGTGACGTCAGCCAAGATGCTTCAGTGGTTTGCTCGTGCCTATAAATAGAAGAGTACCCTGTACTATTCTATTAGCTCTTTCACCACTTGTCTTCATGCACGAACAGTTCATTATGAGCTCAGGCTGAGGGGGAGTTTGTAATACATGCATGCAAAATTGTAATTGAAGTTTGAAATAAATTCAATCATTCGGTTCAATGTTAAATCATGTGTGTTAAAAGCATTTCTCCTATTTGATTGTGTGTGAAAGTTTGTTTCCATTTAGTTTCCGCTGCAATTACTTGTTCATCTTCATTAATTCTCAAACAAAAACACAATCAAAAAGAGACTCAGATCCTAACAATTGGTATCAGAGCTAGGACAGTCAAATTTGATCTAACAATCATTTTGACGTAAAATTTCAGCTCACAATCATTGATACTTATAATTGTTCGTTTCGTTGAAAAACAGCGTAAGGTTTAATCACGAACAAAGTTGATTAAACAGTACCTGTAAAACAACCAGGATGACGTCACAATCACAAGATGCTAACAATAACATCGGTTCACTTCTCAAACCACCCATGTTGAAACGAAATGAGTACCACATCTGAGAGAGAAGGATGGGTCACATCCTTGCTCAACAGAATACCGGATGTTGGAGATCGGTTGTCTTTGGACCACATATTACAATGGTGCCAAGTGTTGAGGATCTAAAGGTTTTTGTTCCTAAGAAATTAGAGAACTACACTGATCTGGATTTTCAAAAACTTGAACTAGATGCCAAGGCATTTAGCATTGTTGCATCTGGTTTACCAAATGAAATTTATGCTGGACTGTTACACTGTAACAGTGCCAAAGAATTATGGGATGCACTTAAGGAACAATTTGGAGGGACTGAAGAAGTGCTTGAAAACCACAGGGAAATTTTAAACCAACAGTATGAAACATTTTATCACATTAAGGGTGAATCATTAACAGAGCAGTTCGAGCGATTTAGTTGTCTCGTGAGTGAACTAAAACTTGTTAAGGTTGAATTTACTAAATCAGCACAAAATAGCAGGTTTCTTAGGTCACTCCCTGAAAAATGGGATACAATTGCTTTTATAACAAGAAACTCTATTGAATTCAAAGATCTGACACTGACCCAGCTTCATGGTAGACTCCTGACCTATGAAAGGGAGTTAAACCAGAAAAAGAAGTTGCAAGAGTCTGGTAAAGTTGCAGATGACTACTCATTTGGCAACACAGCTCTGTTGGGTCAGGAAGAGTCTGGCAGCAGTAAGGATCAGAGTTATGATCATTTTATTAACATAACTGCTGGTGGTAACTTCAACTCTGATCCTCACTCATCCAATTATGCTTTTACAGCAAATGGAGAAAGTTAGAACTCTGATAATCTGTGCTTTAAACTCAATGACCTTCAGCATTTTGATCCAGTTGATTTGGAGGAAATGGACATTTTGCACCAGCTTGCATTGCTAATTGTTAGAACAAACAAGTTTTACAAAAGAACAGGGAGTAAATTCCCAGGGTTGCATGGGAATTTAAAAGTAGGGCTGGATAAGTCAAAAATTAAATGCTACAAGTGTAACAGGCTAGGTCACTTTGCTAGGGAATGTAGGAGTCAAACCAATGGACCTATTATCACTCACCCTAGTCCAAGACCACAAAATAGTCAAAGCACTGTGCAATATTCCCATTATACCCCTGCTGCCCATGTAAACACTGCTCATTATGCAAACCTTCTTCCTGTGCATTATGTTCAAACCACTGTCCCACAAATTCAGTATGTTCAAGCTCCTGTCCCTCTGGTTCAAGTGCAACCAGTTGCACCACAACAAGCTGCACCACCAGCAGTGGTTCAACCAGATCAGCAAAGCTTTTTCACCCAAGGCTTTGTTGACTGGAGCAACTTACCTGATGAGCTTGGTGATGAAAATTTTGCACTCTATGCTACTAATGATGCTTCTAATGATGCTTCTAATGATGAATTTTGTTTTATGGCATTAGAGTCAATACCAGAAAGGCTGGAAACTGAAGAAGGACAGTCAAGTGTTGAAACAGTGGATGAATTTGCTGAAGCAGAGGTTACTGCTGTTGCTGAAGAAATACTGTTGGGAGAAAGTTCAGAACCCCTGTTGGAACCACTGTCTGACCCTTGGTCTGAAGAAGAAGAAGAAGAAGAAGAAGAAGAAAAGAAACATGGTAAAAAGGAAGATAAGGTGACTGATGAGGAAAAGCATGTTTATGACTGTGCCATGATGGCTGCAGCTAAGGTATCATCTCAGGTTCTCCAAAATCTGTGTTCAGACAAATGCATCATAGCATTTGCTAACATTAAAGAGGTGAATGAAAACCTTAGGGATAGAGTTTTAAATGATGAAGTCAAATTTGAAAAGTCTTTAAAAGAACTGAAAAACAAATTAGCTGAAAAAGAAAATGAAATCTGCAGTCTTAAACAAGAGCAAAGCATAATCAAGGACCAACTCCAAACAATGATAGAAAAATATCAAAGTGGCAAAAAGGAGTTGGAAGCCACCCAAATCACTTGTGAAAAATGGGTGGAATCCTGCAAATGTTATGAAATTATGCTTGAAAAACAGCTTGAAAGCAATGTAAAATTTGGCATAGGGTTTAGGAAAAATGATCAAGTTGAAAACACTGCTGCAAATCAAGCTGGTTCTGTTGAAATTATACCCACAAACAAGGATGGCAAAGAAATTAAAATCACTGATAAACTTGGTAACAAAATCACTTTGGAAAGATCTGTGGGGTCCTCAACCTTTGAGGAAATTGAGAAATACCAATTTAAACCCACATGGTCTAATGAGTGTGACATCCTTGAAAATTTCAAACCTATGGACTTCACAACCACTGATGGTGTAAAAGCTCCCAAGGCAAAGGTCATTCCTCTTAAGGATATCCCAGCAGTGGTTCAAAACTCTGCTGCTAAGGAGTCTGAAAAGAGGAAGAAAAGAGAAAAGATTAAAAACTTGTTTTGTGACTTTTATGAGAAGAAAAATCACCTGACCAAATATTGTTTTCACTTAAAAGCTTATGATCTTAACAAAACAAGTGTCATTGAGCCTTCACAGAGCTGCACCATGTGTGATAAAAACAACCACTCCACTCAGCAGTGTGTGTACTTAAAATCTTTTGAGGTCAAAAAGGAAGAGTACATGTCTAAAACACCAATGAGCTTATCAAATTCATATGTCAAGTTCACCAAGAATCAACCGTTGTTTGTGCCAGTTCAAACAGCTGTTACAAAACAGCTGAACCAAACCTCTGTCAAAAGAGATGTTCAGGTGACTGATGCACCCCCTGCTAACCAATACCGAAGAGGTAAAGGTCTTCCACCATACCAAAGGATCCCACATGTTTATGAGGTTTACAAAAAACATTCTAAACCAAGAGTGAACACGCATCCTTTTGGTTATCAGCAGATGATAGGGCAAGACCCCCAACAGTGGTTAGAGAAAAACATTCCCAAAAATGTTCAAACCCCTGAGCTAACCACTGTCCATCCATCTGAACATAACACAAACACTGTTGAGACCCCATCCAAAGCCTTATTGGCTTTGGAAACCCTAATGAACTAATCCTTTTACTTCATGTGCAGGGAGCTTCTGCATGCTTAGATAGTCTTTGGTATGTAGATAGTGGAGGCTCCAGGCACATGACAGGATGTAGAGCCCTACTCAAAGATTTCAAAATCCATGGAGGAGGTGATATATCCTTTGGCAATAATAGTAAAGGGAAGGTGATGGGGTCTGGTACAGTTTAGTCTGGTAATGTCAAATTTGAAAATGTCAGTCTAATAGACAATCTAAAATTCAACCTCCTAAGTGTCTCACAAATGAGTGATAAGAGCTATGGCTCATTCTTCACAAAGGATTGTTGTAGGATTGTTGGACCAGAAATGGTTAAAAAGATTGAAGAAATAATAAAAAATGGAAAAACCCAACTTGTTGCTCAAAGAAGTGGCAATGTTTATGTAGTTGATATGTCAAAAGAGAGCCCCAAGACTGATGCATGTTTATTCTCAGCTGCCTCTAACAAAGAGATAGAATTATGGCACAGGAGATTGGGGCACACAAATCTCAAGACAATCACTGCTTTGTCAAAACAGGGGTTAGTAAGAGGTCTACCTCAAAAACTGTTCACCTGTCCTGAGCATTGTGTCTCCTGCTTAAAAATAAAACAACATAAAAGCCCATTTAAGCCCATTGAAGAGTCCAAAACAACCAAGTGTTTGCAAATGCTGCACATGGATCTGTTTGGCCCAGTTAAAGTCATGAGTCTCAAAAAGAAAAGATATTGTTTGGTGATTGTAGATGACTTTTCTAGGTTTACATGGACTTATTTCTTACGTTCCAAAGATGAGACTGCAGGCATTTTGCAAGACTTTGTGACACAGGTTGAAAAGCAATTTGACTTGCCAGTAAAAGTCTTCAGGAGTGACAATGGCACAGAGTTCAGAAATAGGGAGTTGGATGAGTTTTGTGTGTCAAAAGGTATTTTAAGGCAGTACAGTATTCCAAGGACACCAGAACAAAATGGGGTTGTTGAGAGAAAGAACAGGACTTTGATTGAGGCTGCCAGAACCATGCTTGCAGATTTAGGTTTGCCATTAACTTTCTGGGCAGAAGCAGTAAACACTGCTTGCTATGTCCAGAACAGAGTTTTAATCAACCCCAGGCATCAAAAGACTGCCTATGAACTGCTGTATAAAATCAAACCACTGATCTCATAATTTAAAGTATTTGGCTGCCCATGCTTTATTTTGAATTTAAAAGACTCAATTTCAAAATTTGCAGCCAAAGTAGACAGTGGATATCATTTGGGATACTCAACCACTGCTAAGGCCTACAAAGTGTTTAACACAAGGACCAAAACAGTGGAAGAGACTTTGAATGTAAAGTTCAATGAACTTTCTTCAATGAAAATCCCTACAAATCCTGCAGAATTGTTTGATCTTGATAAATTTACTTTTGAAAATACTACTGTCAAGACTAACAGTGCAGGTCCATCACAAGATTCTCCATCAGACTATGGATATGAAATCATCATTCCACAACAAAAGTCTGTATCAAATGGTAGAGCAGCAGATGTTCAAAACAGCTGTCAAAGCTCAACCACTGCTACCTCAACAATTGTTGACCAAAGTAACCCATCAACCCCTGCTTCCACATCATCAAACACTGTTGATAAAGGTCCCCAATCAGTGGATAAAAGTCAGCATGTGTCCACACCACTACCTCCTATTTCACCTCCATTTGAAGCCACTGCTGGATCATCAAAGTCACCAGCAGTGGTTAGCTCAAATGATTCACATCTGCAGCCCTCACCATTAAATGCCATTGTTCCATACAAAGGAGATCTTATCTTCTTGAAGTCTCATCCACCAGACCAAATCATTTGCAACATCAGTGAAGGGGTGCTCACAAGAAGTCAATCCCAAAACATCTGTCTTTTTCCTGGATTTCTATCTCTCCATCAGTCAGTCAAGTACCAAGAGGCACTAAAAAACAACAGCTGGGTAGAAGCTATGCAAGAGGAGCTCCAACAGTTCAGAAGACAACAAGTATGGGAGCTTGTACCACAGCAAGAGGGTGTAAGTCCTATTGGCACAAAGTGGGTCTTCAAAAACAAAACTGATGAAAGGGGCATTGTTGTCAAGAATAAAGCAAGGCTAGTGGTTCAAGGTTACAGACAGGAAGAGGGCATTGATTATGATGAAAATTTTTGCCCCTGTAGCAAGATTGGAAGCTATTAGACTATTCCTGGCCTTTGCTGTCAACCTCAACATAAAGGTGTATCAAATGGATATCAAATGTGCTTTCCTCTATGGTAAGATTCAAGAAGAGGTATATGTTTGTCAACCTCCAGGCTTTGAGGATCCATTTTATCCAAATCATGTCTACAGGCTAAATAAAGCTTTGTATGGCTTGAAACAAGCACCTAGAGCCTGGTATGAAACTCTTTCCACCTTTTTTCTTTCCATTGGTTTCACAAGAGGTAAAATAGACAAAACACTGTTTTTAAAATGGAGAGGGAAAGACTTGATGATTGTCCAGATCTATGTGGATGACATCATTTTTGGAAGCACATATAATAAAATGTGTGAAGAGTTCAGACAACTCATGACAGCTGAGTTTAAGATGAGTGCAATGGGTGAACTCCAGTGCTTTCTTGGTCTCCAAGTAAAGCAACTGCAAAATGGTACTTTCATCCATCAAGGCAAATATGCCAAAGAACTTTTAAAGAAATTTGAGATGGATGATTGTAAACCATGTAGTACACCCATTACAACCACAAAGATAGTCATGTCTGATGAAAAGGATGATTTGGTGGATCAAACACCATATAGAAGCATGATTGGGTCTTTATTGTACCTAACTGCATCTAGGCCAGACATCATATTTGCAACATGTGTTTGTGCAAGATCCCAATCAGCCCCTAGAAAGTCTGACTTCATTGCTGTAAAAAGGATATTCAGATACCTCAAAGGTGCTCCCACACTTGGTATCTGGTATCCAGCTAATGGAAATATCAAGCTTTCAGGTTTCTCAGATAGTGACTTTGCTGGATGTAACACAACAAGGAAGTCCACTTCAGGAGGGTGCCAATTTCTAGGTGATTTCTTAGTATCTTGGCAAAGCAAAAAGCAAGCAGCTGTTTCAACATCCACTGCTGAGGCAGAGTATATAGCTGCTGCAAGCTGTACAGCCCAACTGCTTTGGCTTCAAAATCAATTACTGGATTTTGGTATCACTGCCCTAAAGACACCACTCATGTTGGACAGTCAGGCAGCAGAAAATATCATCAAAAATCCAGTTTCACATTCAACCACCAAGCACATTGATATCAGACATCACTTTGTGAAGGATTGCTATGAAAAAGGTTTGATTTCTCTGCCCCATGTTCCAACTAAGGATCAGCTGGCAGATGTGCTAACAAAAGCATTAGACACATCTACCTTTGAAAGCTTGATCTCTAGGATTGTCATGTTGAACATGGAATAACAGGCAACATCTTGTTTTTCTATGCATAAAAGCAATAAAATGTTTTCAGAAAATCAAAAATCCATCCTTAAAATAGCTAAAATGAAATTTTCATTAAATCCTTAAAAGTCTGCCATAACCACTGTTTTGTTTCAAACATCTGGTTTGCTAAAAGCTGTCCACTGCTGAAAGTCAACATCTGTTCTCTCATTTCCCTTGGTAATCACTGTTGTTCAAAATTAGTGTTTTATCCACTGATAGGCTATCCACTGATAGTTAAAATCACCCACTGTTCTCATTATAACCGTTGCAACCACTGATCTTGCTCTATCAGTGGTTTCCTAAAACAACTGTCTTCCATCATTCATCAGAGGTTGGCACATGGACAGTACATAACGGTCAGATCTTTTGTAATCGCTGCCATGTCAGCATTCACTTTTTCCCTTTATAAAACCCTGATCAAAACCCCCAAACAGGGTTTTTACTGTCGAATCGAATTCAAAATTCCTTTCTCAAAGCAGTTATCATCCATTTCTCTCAAATCATTCATCATCTTCTTCCTCTCGCACACATACTCAAATCACTGTCTTCATCTTCTCATAAATTCACTCAAATGGCCATAGAAATTCCATTCAAAGCTCCTCACAACTACTTGGGTCTATTGACAAAACCAAGTCACACCGAAACCTTAGATTCAGTCATTGATGCTATTTCGTCTTAAAGTACAAAACTTTGTTGACTTCTGATGCTCCGGTTTACCTGGCAACCCAGAGAGAATTTTGTAAGAATGCTACAGTTGAATCTCAAGATAAAACACCCATAGCCATCAATTCCTCGATAAAGGGTAAGTCAGTTAAAATCACACCACAAACTCTATCAGAAGTTTTTGAACTGGATGATCTTCAAGGTAAAACTTCTTTTCCTAAAATAGAGTATCAAACAGATTTTATTGAAAGGGGGTATGCTGAGGAAATGAAAAAAGATACTTTGCAAAAAGGCAGTTTTCCTCCTGCCACAAGGTTTTTATCTCATACCCTCTTAATGTGTGTTTCTAATAAGACCACTGCTTTCAATGAAATTCCATTAAAGATCCAATACCTGGGTTATGCTATATTGCATGGAGAAAACTTTAACTACTCCCAGGAGATCTTTGATGACTTGGTCAAAAATGTTTCTAAAAAATCATTTTTACTATTTCCAAGGTTCCTAAGCTTTTATTTTCAAAAGAAATTTGCAAAGGATAATGCTCATGTGCTTATCCAGGGTGAACCTTTACAAATAAATGGCCTTACACCTGAAACTTTTACAAGGCTATCAAAACCATCTTCCAAAACACAAGCAGAGGCTCCTGAGCAGACTTTAGCAGCTTCCACTGCTCCTCAGGCACCTGCTGCTGAGCCCACTGCTCAAGGTGATCACAGCAGCAAAACAACTGCTGTGAAACCCACACCTAAATCCACCAAAAGACCAAAATAAAAGAAAACACAAAATCCCCCCAAACCTAAAACAAAGGCAACTCTGGAAGATGAGATCCCAGAGCAACTGCCAGTGACAACACAAAAGTCACCAGAAACCACTACTGCTACTTCCTCACAGCAGATGGTAGAAAGATCTCAACCTGAGCCTCAAACTCCTCCTGCTTCTTCTCAAAAAGAACAGGTTGTAAGAACCGGGACACCAAATTATGATGCTCTAGAATCACTTGATTCTATCATCCACAGCCCACTGCCTGGGGCAAATTCGCTTTCTACACCCATACTCACTTCTTAAATTCCCCCACAAACAAAACTTTTGTTGGATGCACTTGATTTAGCTCAGACACAAACCAGTTCTTCTCAACCACCTATTAATGAAAACATACCCCAATAAGTGACTGGGTCTGATGTTTCAATCATTGCTAACCCACCAACAACACCTGAGGAGGTTACACTACAGGAAATACAAGTATTTCCTATCAGTAGTTCAAGTGAAGTAGCAACTACAGGTGTTGGATCCACTGATCTACACCTGGCCAGTTGTTTCATCCATCAGACTTCCTTGAAGGAAATTTCCTCTCCAGCAACTCTGATGTCCGCTGGTGTGTTTGTTCCAACCACTGGTTCCATTAAAAGGATGTCAATTGCTGAGGAAAGAAGTCCCCAGTACCGAGAACAAGGGGCATCATTGGATGACTTTTGGGAAAATTTCCCTAAGGCAACCACTGTCAGTGGGAAATCAGACGATCCCATTATGTTGGGTGATGGTTTAATGTACCAAGAATTGACGGATAGAGTTGACAAAGTTGATACATCTGTTGCAGAAATCAAAGACATGCTGCAATAGTTGTTGAAAGCACAAAAGGTACCATCCACTGCTGCACCAACTCCAACAGCTGCTATATCATCTACTCCTACTCTAAATGAACTGAGGAGTTTGTTTCAACCTCTTCTACACCACCAAAGAGAATTAGTTGATTAGCAACATGAAATACAAGTTCAAAAGATTAGAAATCTCATGGAAGCAAGGTTTAAAGATACACAAGCAGACATCAAGGCAATCAAGGCCCATATGCTGAACACCACTGGCACTGCTCCTCCCTCTATCATCTTTGTGGACAATCCACCACCAGCTGATGCCAAAAAGGGGGAGAAAATGAAGCAGTTGAAAAAGAAGGGATATGAAGATGGTCTGTACATTGCACCAGACAATTCAAGTACGCTTGCAGACATCCCTAAGCCAGATGGTACTAAAAAGATTGATGTAACCATAAATGCCATTGCTGATGCAAAAGCAAGGGTAAAAAGGGATATGGAGGCTAAGGATAAAGCAAGGTCTGAACAGGAGAAGAGAGTTTTTATGGAAATGAATGAGCAGGGTACTTCTGAGCCAAAGGATGAAGAAAATCCTGAGCCAAAAAGAAAAAAGCCCACTAGAAAAGTGAGGCAACCCAAATCCATACCATCCAGATCCACAAAACATACTCCCAAACCTTCCAAAAGCTCCACACATCAATCTCCCAAACCAACAGATGTTAAAACTCATGTTGTATCAACAACTATTGGTCCTTCAGTGGTTTCAACAGCTGTTAACCAAACAACTGCCACCACTTCAACACACACTACAACCACTGCTCCCACTTCAACCACTGCCCTACCAAAAATAGCATAACCACCAAAAATCACCTCACCACCAAAAACAACTTCATCACCACCAACACATCAAAAACACCAGTGGTTGAAATGACAACAGTGGTTGAAACACCAGTTGTTTCAACAACTGTTAGTCAGCAACCTACCACTCAAATCACCACCACTCAACCCATCAAAACACCACCAACCTCTCCTAAACCCAAAAGGAGAAGGGTAACCAATGTTATCCTAGATTATGACACTTCACCACCACAAACAACCACACAACCACTGCCCCTTGTACCTATTCTAAACCATGTTCCACTCTCTTCAGCACAAGTATTAAATCCAAACACTGTTATTGTTCCTGCAGGAGTCCAATATCCATTAGATCTTCCAGTAGTTAGAGAGGAGATCAAATCCTTCTACTCTGAAGATGACCCTGCTAAAAGGAACCTACCATTTGTTCAAGGATATCCAAGGCCTAATAACATTGAAGAAACTTGAAGGTCAAAGCTCAACAAGCAGAGGATATCTCCAAAAGGAATACAGAAGGAAAGTCTGATAGAGAGATACAAAGATACTACCAATATCTGCTGACCCAAGTCAAAACTTTGGAGCAGTTTTCAAAAAGTCTTTGTCAGAAACTATCAGAAAGAGCAGATGAAACCTTGAGAAAAGACTATCTTGATAATATCATGGCTTACAAGAAATACAAGGGAGAAAGGTCCATGTACAAAGAATGGACCATTAAAGAGCTTGAAAGTGAAACAGCCAGAATTCAAGATATGATCAAAAACAAGGTAAAGCAGACTCCTCCTATCTGGGCAAAGTTTAAGAAAAATGTACCAGAAAGGACTCTGCAGCTGAAGAGAATGAAAGAAGAGCTGATTACAGCTGATTTTGGGTTAAGGAATCAAGTGTCAAGATGGACAGAGGATAAAGTGTTGGCATCCTACAAAAGGCTGGAAGAATTGAGAAAGAAAAATCCAAATATTCCACAAAAGCCAGACTATCCTGAAGCGGAGGTTCCAGAAAAACCACAAAAGCTTGAAATCAGGAAATCCACTGCCATTCTTTACCAAAGAAGGAAACAAAAGCAGATGGATAAAGAAACAACAGCAGATAAAGAAGCAGGGGATTACCTTGTAAAAATAGGGCTGAAGCAAATGATAGAAGAAAGACTTGAATTGACACAAACTCCAACTACTGCTCAGCCAGTTATTACCAGGCCACCATCTCCAAACTCATCTGCAATAAAACCTCTCCCAAGAAACCCACTGGATTCAAAAATACTAAAGTGGAAATCTGACAAACAGACCCACGTATTGACTCTGATCAAATCCAGTGGTGAAGTGAAGAAAATATCAAGGGAAAAAGCACTGGGCCTGGGTGTTGAAGATCTGCAAGATCTACTTGATCTTACACTGTGCAGGGATGAGGATGACAAAGATTCTGTGGACTTTGAATTACAATTCAAAGGACAAGTCAGAGAACTGTTGATGAGGCAATAAAGATCTACAATAATGAAGGGTTTTGGCATCATCTGTTCCAGGGGGAGATTGTTGGGATTGAACCCTATCAAAGGAACAGTTGATTAAAGCCAAAACCGGATCAGAGCAGTGGATCCAGAATAAGCAGATGTTATGTATTCATTCTCTCCCCTTGAAAGTGGCTAAACAACTGATGACCTCTATCTACTGCTCATCTACAACATCTGTTCTTCAACAACTGCTGATAATTAAAGAACTGTTAAATACTAACACTGATGCTCAATCTACTGCTCTGGGTCAAGCACTGCTGAAGACATAAAGTACTGTTGGAGTCATAATAGTGGAATGGGAAGCAGTAGTTTGTTTATTCTTTGTATTGTAATATAATCAGTAGTTAGCAAGCAGTAGTTGTATTAGATCAGTAGTTACAGGTTGTTAGGAGGTTAGATGTCACTTTCATGGTGACGTCGGCCAAGATGCTTCAGTGGTTTGCTCGTTCCTATAAATAGAACAGTACCCTGTACTGTTCTATTAACTCTTTCACCACTTGTCTTCCTGCACGAACAATTCATTGTGAGCTCAGGCTGGGGGGTTGTAATACATGCATGCAAAATTGTAATTGAAGTTTGAAATAAATTCAATCATTCGGTTCAATGTTAAATCATGTGTATTAAAAGCATTTCTCCTATTTGATTATGTGTGAAAGTTTGTTTCCATTTAGTTTCCGCAGCAATTACTTGTTCATCTTCATTAATTCTCAAACAAAAACACAATAAAAAAGAGACTTAGATCCTAACAGTTATTAAACGCCATGAAAAACTAAAAAGCCTTGGAAATTAATCATGTTTTATAGGCGAATAGGGGTTGAGAGTAAGAATAAATGTGCACACCGGCAAGGCACAAAATGCCAATAAGAGGAAAGCATTAAGTCAGAATGTTGAGGTTGAGGAAGAACCATTTTATGAGTTTAGTGGGGCTAGGGTTTTGTCAAGAGTAAAACCTACCAACTTGACAGCTTGGTTTATAAAACTAAATCAAAATTAAAGACAAGAAGGGGATTTGGTGTTGCCCTAAGGATGAAAATAGTCAGCATACCCACAATGCTTGGGTACTTGTTGGTTGAAAATTACAATGAAAGAACAAACAACCTAAATGTTGGAAATCATATAATACACATCAATGAAGAATTGATAAACTCTTTAATGGGTATATCGAATGGAGACGTGGCCGTGAAGGGGAAAAGAAGGTCAACAACTAATGACCAAGTAGTGGCTGAGTGGAGAGCACAGTTCAAATGGACTTCCTGGATTAGCAGACCAAGTGTGAAGCTCTCATTTGATGACATCTTGCCTGAGATGGATGGCTTCGGGGGAAAATTCTGTCTAATTTCCTTGTAGCATTCTTCACTATAATTGGGCATGCAAGTGATAATGCAGTCGTCAACCAACAGTTCTTGCACAACATTAAACAAAACGTTTAAATAAACCAACTGAACTGGTGTGGTTATCTCATCCAACGCTTGCAACACGCCAAAACCGAATGGTCTCCAAAAAAGCATTTCACAGGGCCCTTGATCATACTTGCTGTAAGAAAACAATTTCCATATATAATAGTTTGCACAAAATAACAATTTAAAAATTAAAAATGTCTTGTGTTACAGCTTGCCTTGGTGAATGATGCTTGCAATAGAAAAATATTGGAACGAAAAGAAGGATACCCGATTGAGTGGGTTACAACGAGCACTCTTGACATGTTTGAGGGTACACTAGTAAAAAAGAAATATGGTGGAGAGCCAAAACGCCATGATGGCAAAGAAGTTAAAAAGAAAATTGTTAAGAAGGCTAAGGAAGCCACACCCAAGACAGCAGAAAAAATGCACGGTGTTGATGAAGAAGATGCTGATGGTGATGATGATGATGAGAATGAAGATGAAGATGATATTGGCAATGTTGATGAGCATGCTAATAATGATGATGACGAGGTTGATGATGATGATGATGAGGTTTATGATGATGATTGTTTTAATCATGATGGTCATTATGATTATGCTGAACTTGACCCTGAAGTGCAAAACACCATGCAAATCAATGATGAGAATGAGAATGAGAATGATGAGAATGAGAATGATGAGGCTTTCATTCAAATGGTTGTGGCTGAAGATGTAGAAAGCCAGAACAAGATGTTTGAAGTTTCTGCATCAGGGGACCATGCTCTGGTCAGAGCACTAACACAGTTTGAAGACCATGGTGCTGGTGAAGAACAACAAAACAATGAAACTGAGGAGGTATGTTGTTCGAATAATAATTTTAACAAAAAAACACAAAACACCATACTCAATAAATTCCTTTTTTATTTAACAGGCAATGGCTGAGAAGTTGGATGGGGCATACAAAGAATTAGAAGTCTGTTACAATAAAATGAGCACACTGTTAAGACAGTCAAAGATTGAACATCCAAACAACCTCTTCGTATACATTAAATACTCACAATGTCTGACATTGTTGGAGAACATATCAAAATTTGTTGATGAAAACGCCAAGGAAGTGGCAGCTGAGAGAGAAGAAGGTGAAAATAAAGGTGAGGTTGAAAAAGAAATTGAAGGTAAAAAGGAAGTGGAAGTAGAAGGTGAAAAGGAAGGAGATGGGGATGGGGAGATGGCTGGAAAAAAACGCCATTGAAGTGCAAACAGTTGTTGATGAAAACGCCAAAGAAGTTGAAGGTGAAAAGGAAGTGGAAGTAGAAGGGGAAGGGGAAGGAGAGATGGCTGGAGATCAAAATGATAAACCCTCAACTGCTACACCAACCCCCATAAATGATAATGCTCATCATGAAGATGAAAGGGAGACTGAGGGTGGTGATGAGAATACTATCTTCTCATATGAAGATATAAACAAAAATGATATTGAAAGCTAGGATTGTGATTTCAAGACACTTGAATATCACATTTTCAGATATAATGGGGAAAAGATAATTAAAAGAAGTATTGCTGAGGTTTGGGAACTGCCGGGACAAGAACTAAAACAAATGATTGAACTAAAAGAAGGTTTAGATTGTCCAAAGATGGTGGATCAATTATTAAAGCTATAAAAAAACCACCTGCACCCTGCTGAGGAGACCCCAAAAATGCCTGTATTTGATAAAACACAAAAAATCCCCCCCAACAAAAACACAATACAGTTAGGGGTTCATCATTGAACTAGAAATAACTGAAGGGGACATGGTGAAAAAAAGTGTTGACCAGCGAGGTGCAGTGGTTGATAAAACGCCATGTCAGCAACCACCATCTGCAGGTAGGAAGAACCTCTTGCAAAATTTTGAAGAAGAAGAAGAGACACCCCAGAAACCCCAAGATGAAAACGCCATTGGCACATTACCAACCAAAACGCCAAATAGGGCAGATGTGTAGGAGAATGGTGATAAGGACAAAACGCCAGACATCACAAAGTTGATGCAAGATAACACAATTTTAAACCCAGAAAAGCTACCTGGTGATGAAGAAGATGATGAAAATAAAAAGGAAAAGACTGTGGAAGAAAAGGGGAAGAGGGAAACAAAGAAGAGTTGGGCATGTTTGTTACCTTATATCAGGAGACAAGTGGTTATAAATGCACCAAGGGCGACCCAAGAAACCAATATTTCCACATACATATTCACTGGAATGGGTGAATGGATGTATGTACACTTCTTTCTCCTAAAATTACCAAACTTTACATTTGTTCTGTGAAAAAATGGACATAAGTTGTAAGGGTTTGCAAACATCGAGTACGTTTTCTGTAATTATTGAAGACTAAGGACATAGTTTGCAATAAGTGACATACGTAAAGGACAATTTTTGTAATTTACTAATCTCACTATGTTCTATAAAACTAGCTTAATTAACTAAAAAGATGTAGGTCCCCTTGGTTCGTACGGATCGTCACAGAATTGTATATCTAACCTAGAGTGCGGAATCCTCTAGATCAGATTTGTTACAGAAACGAGTAGAAAAGATAAATTCACATTCAACCAGGTCTTCTATTGATTATCCAACTTGTAGTTTACAATCAACTCAAAACCTCACAACCTCACAACCTCACAGCCACTATCTGTGATCTTGTCTCAAGAACCCTAATTCGAATTCTCTCTCTCTCTCTCTACGTTTTCTCTCTCTAGCCTCCAAGTTGCTAACCCTAATCACAAAACATGTTTATATACCACATGTTTGTGAACTAGGCTTCCTACTGGACTAGGCCATTTTCCAAGCCCATTACAACAATTAAACTCACTAACCAATAAGCTAAGCCCATTACAAAATATCCAAAGACTAAATACTTAAACTATTAAGTTGTTGTCATAGAATATGCACCAACAGACTCCCCCTTGACAATAGCTTCATAGTGTAACTTTGTCTTCAAACATCTTGTGTTCTTTTGGTCTTTGGATAGCGTCAGCTACACAGTTTCTGACATCAACAGACTCCCCCTTAGCTGATGCTTCCAATTTCCAAAACTTTCATTCTTTGTAGATCAGTTAGACTAGCAATCCTTGGTTAAGTAAGTAAGCTCCAACTCTTCCATATATCTCTCTCTACAATGTAGTAGAAGGATCCTACCATGCATCTTCACACATCTTCACTTCACTCTCAATTTGCACTTTACTTGTATTCTGCACTTCATTTTGATAACTGCATCAATCTGTTTAGAAACACAAGCAAGTATCTCGAAAAACCATTAGTCTTTTTCACATTAAAGATAAACCAATATTTTATCTTATCATGCAAAAATAACATTCTGTCAGTTCAAAATGGAAGTCTTTTAAAAAGAAATCTTTTTGATTTTTTTTTAAACAAAACTAACAAACTAAACTAAACAAAAACACAGTAAGATCAAAACAACCAATTCTGATTAAAACCAAATTCGAAAATTTATGTCAAACAAAAGAAAATTTCGAAAACCTAATTCAGGTTTAAAAATTTTCGAAATTCTTCAAGTTTCTGCAGCCACAATTCTGAACCGAGCTTCTTCAAGAGCCTCTCGCTCCGATACTAATTGTAGGTCCCCTTGGTTCGTACGAATCGTCACAGAATTGTATATCTAACCTAGAGTGCGGAATCCTCTAGATCAGATTTGTTATAGAAACGAGTAGAAAACAGAAATTCACAATCAACCAGGTCTTCTATTGATTATCCAACTTGCAGTTTACAATCAACTCAAGACCTCACAACCTCACAGCCACTATCTGTGATCTTGTCTCAAGAACCCTAATTCGAATTCTATCTCTCTCTCTACGTTTTCTCTCTCTAGCCTCCAAGTTGCTAACCCTAATCACAAAACATGTTTATATACCACATGTTTGTGAACTGGGCTTCCTACTGGACTAGGCCATTTTCCAAGCCCATTACAACAATTAAACACACTAACCAATAAGCTAAGCCCATTACAAAATATCCAAAGACTAAATACTTAAACTATTAAGTTGTTGTCATAGAATATGCACCAACAAAAGAGAGTACAAATACTTATGACCTAGTAATCTAGCGGTATGATGTTTACCACTTACAAAAATGGTGTGACTTTAAATCCTTTCAATGCAAGGATCGTTGTTATTTAGATGTAAAAAATAGAGAGAGTTTAAATACAGACTGAAAGATGGCCACAAAATTTCCTTCACAAAATAGTTTAACGACCAAAGTGTACGACCAACAAATTCATCTCAAGAGGAAAGTTCCAATGGATTTGTAACGATTTGTCATTCACAAGACACAAATACACCTTTTTGTAGTAGTGATATAGTAAAGAAAATCAAACAAATGAATTAGAATCTACTCCACCAATGTTAGCCATATTGATCATCTATATATAAGTGTAAATGAAATATTGTCTAATAATCTTACTCCAAAATATTTTATGTATGCAATGGTTTGTAACTAATATAAATAATCTAACTCTCAACTAACATATGTAGTCGGGGCGAGGAGGAAGTGGTTTTCACTGAAGCGAAAAACAAATAAGTCGTTGGTATCTTGAAGAAAAATATAAAACTTAAACACTAAGATAGTGTTCGTTTCACAGAATGGAATAGAATCTTGATGGAAATGAAATGTTGTTTTCACTCCTCTTTTGTTTGTTTCAACAAGAAAATTGAATTAGAATTGAACAATATAAGGGAATCTGCATTCTAATTTCATCCAAATTTCATTCCATTTTGCAAAACAAACACACCTAAATTACAAATCAAATTTCAATTTCTGCGCAAATTCCTATTTCAATTCCATTACAATCCATGAAACGAACACTACCTGAGAAAACTCTATTAACAACAATTGACGACAAAAAAATCTAAGGACATAATGGTGAGAGCAAATGCATGACAACATGGCTATGGTGATCGATAGGATTACGACTATGGTGGTCGGAGTTATGTTACAATTGTTACAACAAGAGAAAAACAAATTAAGACCTAATATATAGGGTCGGGATTTAGAGAAAACGGTAGAAAGTGTGAGAACGGTGAGAACGCTTAACGATCGTCCGATCAAAACAATCTATGGACTAGATTGGCGCGGTGGCGTTTTCGTAAATAACATCAATTTTATTACGTGGACGCGCTTCATTAAGGGTAAAAGGGTCTTTTGACTACTCTACACAAAACGTCATCTCATGAAATAAAACGCCAAAAACAAAAATCACAGACCATTCTAAGAAAAACGCCATTAAATATAAAACGCCAAACTTAATTATAGTTAAATCCCGCCTAAAAAACCGCCAAAAAAATCCTATATATACAACATCTCAGACCTTCAAATAAAAACACACACAAAAACCCAAACGCCATATTTTATATAACCCATTCGCCTTAAAAACGCCAAAAAATCCAAACATCAAATATCTTCTACCCCAAAACGTTTTTTTTTTTTTTTTTTGAAATACAGTTTGGCTGTCAGTAAGATTTCGCTCAATGAAATAGACAAAATCCTTAAGTGAGCATATTGTCCATTTCATTGAGTAAAATCTCATTGACTTATCCTAAACTTCCATCCAATTTATAACGCCAAAACATACAAAAACATTATTGAGGTTTGTTGTCAATAAAGTTTAGCTGTATGGGATGGACAACATTGTCAGTTATCTTTCTTAAACGAGGATTAACAATGTTGTCCATCTCATACAGCAAAACATTATTGATTTTAGCATGATCAAAATTTGAGTTTTAAGGTGATCTTATTTCGTGGCGTTGTTTTTATCGGTAAAACGCCAAGAAAGTTAAAAAAATCAAACATCGTTGATTGTAAAAATTCAAGATTGTTGGCTGAAGGATCTAAACTCAATAACATTTTGCTACATGAGATGGAAAAATCTTCAAGAAAAAGATGTTGATGTCAGACTGTGTGCTTCCAAACAGCAACACAAAAAACTACTTGAAAAACAAAAAAAAACAAAAGGAATCATACGAAAGTCGAACCAGCCAGTTAACATGATTCAAAAAAAGAAGAAAGAGACTGGTGACAGAGAAGATTTGAAAGATCAATTGTTTATGTATTCTTTTTTTTATTTTTCTTTTCAGTTAATTGTTGTATAATAAAACGCCATATATAATAAAAACATCAAAACAGCCAAAATGTTTGTTTAAACGATATCATCCAGTTAAACGCCAGAAAAACTCCCAAACTATAATAAAATTACTTTGAAAAATTATTATAAAAAACCCAAAAAAAATAATAATAAAAAATAAAAAGCAAACTTGAAAATGTAACTAGAAACAGTAAATACAAAATCAGTAATTCTGAAGAATCTAAAACGCCAAACTTGAAAGATGGGACGTGTTACAGACTTTAGAGATAAAGATTATCAAAAACATTAGTTACAAAACAGTAACTGAAAAGACGAATATTTTATTATAATAATGCACCGCCTAATTTAGGCGCCAAAAAGACATCCTATAAAATGATGAAGATCCAGATAAAGAAAAAGCGAAAAAACCACTCACACGTCATAGATCTATGTCCCCAAACATCCAAAAAAAAGCCAGTTCAACAGACGAGCAGGCAAAAAAAAAAATCAAACCGATGGGTTTGTTAAGATTTACATAAAACACCATATATTTGGTGACAGCTCTTGTATTATTAAAGAAGAGAGAGACTGGTGACAGTGAAGATTGGGAAAAGAGATTCAATTAGGATTTTTAATTTATTTCCTTCCCTTGTATTTTTTTTTTCTTGTGGTTGAAATATAATTTAACAATAGTAAAACGCCAAGATAGCACAAACGCCGAAATGTTTATAAAAAATAATAGAACAATAGGCCATCTTGTTTAAAACGACATTCAAATAGATTTCCTGCCCCCCTGGGTTTCAATGGCATACGATGTGAATAAACACCATAAAAGCCATAAACGCCAAAATGTTGATACAATGAAACCATTAAAACGCCATTAATTATTGAATTTGGTTAACGCCAAAAATCTTAAAAACAAAAAATTAAAACAACATTGGGAAAAAGCGGAACTGTAAAAGCAGAAGATAAAAGGACAAAAAAGCCCCTCCCTTTTCTAAGCGGCGTGACACGTGTTGGGCCAGAAAGCGTTCTTACCGTTCTCACACTTTTGAGCGTTTTCTCCAGATCCCCTTGATAGGATTACGACTATGGTGGTAGGAGTTATGTTACAATTGTTACAACAAGAGAAAAACAAATTAAGACCTAATATATATTCATACTTGTGAGTGGCGGAATCAAAATTTTTTATTCTATAGATACATCTTTTTTATTAGTTTAATTTCTCTCTAATAATATTTCACCACTTGTAAACTAAAATCACTTGCAGATTAACTATTCTTTTTAATTGGAGTAAACTGGTAAATTCATCCCTGAGGTTTGACTCAAAATGCTAGATTAGTCCAAAATCAAGTTTTGTTGCTAAAACAGTCCCTGTGCCTAGTTTCTGTTGCTATTTTAGTCCAATAAATTAACACCGTTAGAACCTCCGTTAATGAATGGGTAAAACTGCTAAATTCGTCCCTGAGGTTTGATTCAAGTTGCTAGATCAGTCCAAAATCAAGTTTTTTGAATTTGTTAATTATAAACTTATTTAGGTATATAATTTTTCTAGACTTGCATTAATTTTTTGAATTTGTTAATTATAAACTTATTTAGGTATATAATTTGCAAGTCTAGATAAATTATTTGTTAGTTATTTTGATTCTTATTATTATTATTATTATTATTATTATTATTATTATTAAATGTTTACTAATTATATACTTAAGTATTTAAATAAGATAATACTTAATTTAAATAAAATTAGTTTTAAAAATATAAATGTAGCTTTTTTGAAGAGTGCAATTTAACCGGCCCAGCCTTAAATACTGATTTTATTTTGATGTTGTTATTGTTGTTGTTGTTACCATGTAAATATTTAGTATTTATTTAAGGATTTAAATAAGACAACAGTTATATTAAACAATATTTAGTTATGAAAGGATTATTTTGGTTTGAGTCAAAACGGGTTCGGGTCAAACCAGTATTACGATTTAAAACGGGTTCGGGTCAAACCAGTATTTTGACTCAAACCAAAATAATCCTTTTTATGAGACTTGTTATGGCACGACATGTTGTCCGATCTCACCTGAATGATAAGTATTATTAAATACGAAACCACTTAATTAAGTAGAAAAAATGAATAAAAGAACTTTATAATACAAATATTAAATTAAAATAATTGATAAATATTAAACATTAAATATTATGATTTAAATAAATATATATAAAAATTATGTTAATTTCTTAATATTTAAATTTACATATAATGTTTGTATTTTTCATAACTAAATATTGTTTAATTTAACTGTTGTCTTATTTAAATCCTTAAATAAATACTAAATATTTACATGGTAACAACAACAACAATAACAACATCAAAATAAAATCAGTATTTAAGGCTGGACCGGTTAAATTGCGCTCTTCAAAAAAGCTACATTTATATTTTTAAAACTAATTTTATTTAAATTAAGTATTATCTTATTTAAATACTTAAGTATATAATTAGTAAACATTTAATGATAATAATAATAATAATAATAATAATAATCAAAATAATTAACAAATAATTTTTCTAGACTTGCAAATTATATACCTAAATAAGTTTATAGTCTAAATAAGTTTATAATTAACAAATTCAAAAAATTAATGCGTCTAGAAAAATTATATACCTAAATAAGTTTATAATTAACAAATTCAAAAAACTTGATTTTGGACTGATCTAGCAACTTGAATCAAACCTCAGGGACGAATTTAGCAGTTTTACTCATTCATTAACGGAGGTTCTAACGGTGTTAATTTATTGGACTGAAATAGCAACAGAAACTAGGCTCAGGGACTGTTTTAGCAACAAAACTTGATTTTGGACTGATCTAGCATTTTGAGTCAAACCTCAGGGACGAATTTAGCAGTTTACTCTTTTAATTGACTTTGAAAGAATATATATTGATTCTTGCGTACGTGTACCATTTGAATTGCTCAAATGGAACTTCAAAATAGTGCAATAAGTTAAATTCTAATAGGAAAACAAGACCAATAAGTTGACCATCTAACTTCTTTGTGTTTTTTAAAACAACTTTCAACCTGCTAACCATCGTTTCAATTGATTTGGTCATATGCTACACATGACCTCTTAGAAGAAATTGAAAGCCTTAACCACCGTAACACTCACTTAGTTTGCTATACGGGTGCACTTCATATTTATGTATCGGTTCACTCAGTATTTTTATATATAAAAAGCATTCTTTGTTAAAAATTCAAAACTCCGTGGGTTTCCGTAAATCCGTAGGTCACTATGTAAATATGCCGTAATACTTGTGTGTATGTGTTCAAAGCATCCATGTGAAAGGATGAGACTAAAGGTATGTTTGGTAAAAGTAGCTGGTGGCTGGAAGCTGGTAGCTAATAGTTGTAGTTTTTTAGATATATTTGGTATTTGGTAGAGTAGATTGAGCTTTTAATAAAATGTATAAAATGAACAAAATGGGCATAGCTAAAATTTAAAAAATTTGTGCATTAAAATTTTCATTATTTTAAGAGGTTAAAATAGTCATTTTTTCCCTAAAAGCTTGAAGCTCCTTCTAAACGCTACTAGTATGAGCGTTCAACCAAAAGCTTCAAGCTCCTAACATAAAAGTTTCAAGCTCCTTCAACCAAACAAGTCTTTTTATTAAGTAGAAGTTTTTTCTTAAAAGATTAAAGCTAGAAGCTCCATGCCAAGCATACCCTAATGCAATGTATAACAATAAAAAACTTCCTAAGATAACATTTTTGTGACAACTCGTATTTCCAAACCGATCTTTGTACTTTGATATAACGTATGTGTACGATATGTGACTTTTATGAAAGTGAATATTTATGTGAATATTATGTTAACACGTGCTTGTGAATGTATGTATGATAAACGCACAACACACACTCGATCGCACAAGCTCATTTGGGCTGTACTCCTTACATCCGATCCAAGGGCGGCCCAAGGTGGGGTTCGGCCCACTCCCCTTATTCGCTCACACACTCCATTAGGGAGTTGTTTTTCTCATTTGTTGATAATCACACAATATCACACCAAACCCTAGTGCTCTCTTTCTCTCCTCTTGAACTCGACGGCAACAAGGAGCCTCTCACTCGAAGTTCCAACATTCGGAATAACCCTCAATCATCTCTAATCCGGTTAGTGTTTGGGTTTATCGAATACATGTTTGATGATGTTCTAATATAGTTGCATGATGATCTAGGGTTTCGGTTAACATAATAGATTATGATGTTGAGTGATAGGGTTCTTGCTAATCGGCTCACATGTATGTTGATTATGATTATATGATAACGTATTGTCATATTATGTTAGTACGAATAATATATAAATGAATTTGTCAACCACTATACATAAATCGGTCCAATCAAAAATCACCCTCTGAATGCTAAATCAAATTGTCGGCCATTGTTGTGTTTCTAGATAATGACAAATAGTTGACATATGATGGATTTGGAAGTCTAGTATATTAATGATTTTGTGTCAGATCCACCAAAGAAGGGAAGGTCCAATAGGCTTTAGAGTTGTCATAGTATTGCTAAACTTACATGTGATGGTCTGATGACCATGTGAATTGCATAATTCGATGAGGATGATGATGTGTTGATATGCACTAGAAGTTCTTATTAATTTAATAATAAAATTGTTTGGTTTGATCGTATATGGATGGTGTTTGAAACTGTGATTTGTTAATTGATAAAATAAATGGAAACTTTGTCAATTGATTTACAAGATAAGTGGATGTAACTGATTTCCATAAATTCTGGATTTTTAAACAAGTCGCACAAGACCTCTTGGTTGCACAAGAGGTCCACTCGCACAAGGAGCTAAGTCGAACAAGTCATCTGGTCGCACAAGATGACCTATTCGCACAAGGGGTTCCCAGTCGCACAAGGCTGCTGGGCCGCACATGATGAATGATTAATTAACTGTTTGGGCCGGTTGTTATGTTGGGCTAGGCTGGTAATTGGATTGTACAAGTTTCAGTCGCACAAGATGAGTAAATCGTACAAGTTGGATTATATGTTTAGTGTTTGGGCCGGTTATGGATTGAACGATTTATTTTATTTGGGTTTCATGATTTTGGGCCGGGTAGTAATGGGCTTCAACGAATGACTCGCACAAGGTCATTAGGCTTGTGCGAGCCCAATCACTTAATATCAATATGTCTTATCTGTTGAACGTGAAGTTGCATGATGCCATGATCAGTATGTGTTTCTTATATATGCAATCTATGTGATACCTGTGTGCGCTACTTGGAACCAAAACCTGACTTGTATGGTAACCCTATTAGGACGCGGTTGATCACTCATAGTTCAAGAAACCCTTTTGTGTATCTGCCGAGCAAACCAAGGTGAGTTCACACTCTTACCAAGGCATGGGATTCCCCAGTTGGGTTGGGAATGGGATTGAATGATTACCTGTACTTACATTAACACTAGACTATTTACCACGGTCCTCGGATTGGGAAGGATGCCTGTGCTAAATTCTACGCAAAGCCTACGTACTGTCCTCGGATTGGGAAGGACACCAGCACTAAACTTACGTAAAACCTACGTACTACCGTCCTCGGATTGGGAAGGACGCCAGTGCTAAACCTACGTACTACCGTCCTCGGATTGGGAAGGACGCCAGCGCTAAACCTACGTACTCGCTACGTACTGTCCTCGGTTGGGAAGGGCACTTACATAAAACCTGCGTAAACCTATACTTACTACTATCCTCGGATTGGGAAGGATACTTATGATTACGAATAGTCTAGGGGATATATAACATGGGAAGCCCCCACCAATAGAACGTACTATCGGCCCAGTAGAGCCACATGTTACATACGAACTTACTATTACTTTCTGTGAACTCGCTCAACTAGTTGTTGATCCTCTGTTACATGCCTTGCAGGACCTTAGGTACTTATGGAGCTTGCACGGGAGGCGTAGTCGTTGTGGGCAAGGATCTTGAATACTTGTTTAGACTTTTTGACATTTCATACTTTATTACGTTGGGTTTAATTATGCGCTTCCGCTATACAGTGATAACGTACTTATGTTTTGGAACACCTCTCATATGGATTGTTTGGAATTAAATTGCAATTACATTTACTTTATACATTGTTCTATATGATTGGTGGCTTGATCCTGGTCAGTCACGCCTCCAAGCGGTGATA
Organism: Helianthus tuberosus; assembly: GCA_030545235.1. Classification (NCBI taxonomy): domain Eukaryota; kingdom Viridiplantae; phylum Streptophyta; class Magnoliopsida; order Asterales; family Asteraceae; genus Helianthus; species Helianthus tuberosus. The sequence goes on from CM060362.1 coordinate 85,769,542, forward strand.
CTCCGCGTGTGGATTTTGGGGGTGTGACAGATTGGTATCAGAGCCATTGGTTATAGAGAACTCGGTTTTAATAAAGGGAAAACGATTTTGTTAAAACCAGACTATAACCAGAACAGTGCTCTCAACGATCCCCAACGACGCTTCGCTCCACGTGCAAGGCTCAACATCATAGGTATTACTATTCATGTTACCTTACCTACTTGCTAGAATTACATAGAACTTTGCTCGCGGTATGCTTAGATTACAGAACTTACTATATGTTATTGCTTGAGAATACCTGTGTGCTCACTCTCTTCGCACTATTCGCGAACCTCTCACCCACATGTTCTCCTTGATGTCAAGATCATGAGTGGACGCGCTAACCTAACTCAAGCCCAGTTGGCGGCTTCGATCACTGAACAAGTTACTGCAGCACTCGCAGCTGCCCAGGTAGGAGGTGTAACCTGCCATCACCACTTACTCTAGGATCTTTAGATCCTACTCTCGTAACTCAACACTTGTGCTTAATTTTGATTACTCTTACGCACACGACAAGTCAACACGCTCAGCCACCTGTATGCACATACAAGACTTTATGGACTGTCGTCCTACTACTTTCAGCGACACTGAAGGAGCTGTTGGACTCCTCCATTAGTTCGAGGAACTCGAATCGGTCTTCGAGTGTGCGAATGCCACTGATATTCTCGAAGGCACTGCGCAAACTTGGTGGAACGCGCAAGTTACGATGTTGGAGCTGGCGGCTGCTAATGCCACCCCATGGAATGATTTTAAGGAACCGATCAAACGTGAATACAGTAGTTATGATGCCATCCACAAGTTGGAAGTGGAGTCCTCTAACATGAAGATGACGGGGACCGAGATAGAAGCGTGCACGATAACGATCCAACAAACTGGCAATTTTGTGTCCAACTATGGTGGATCCTCCCATAAAGAGCTTTGAGCTGTACCTCAAAGGCTTAGTACCAGGAATTTAAAAACCATGTGAAGACGGCTAAACTTGCTACTATTCAAGATGTTACCCATCTTGCTCATCGTCTCACAAACCAGGCAGTGGGACAGAACAAGCTGCCTCAACGTACCAGCGATACTACTACCACTACTACTTCAACTACTTCTGCTACCCACAGTAACAATGGATGAAAGTGGGATGGAACCTCTAGCAAGGGTTCGACTACGATTCCGTCCCAGGCACAGCAGCGAAAGATCAATGACAACCAAAGTCCTGGACAGCAACCATTTAGTATTCAAGGGCAGGGCGGATACAAGGGAAACCACCCTAAGCGCAAACGATGTAACCTACACCACAGCGGGCAGGGCAAACGCAATCATTGTCAATAATGCAACAAGCTTGGTTATGGAACCAGAGATGGTAGAAACTCACGTCCTGCAAACCAGAACCAACAACAACAGCCACAAGATCTATAGAATCGGCGGCAACAGCAGGGAAACGAGAGATGTTGTCAGGTGATGTTGAAGGTCACTTCGAAGTACACTGCCCACGGTTGAACCAGAACCAGAGCTAGAACCACAACCAAGGAAACGAGAACTAGTGAAGACAACAACGGGGGTAATAACGACGGCAATGGTGCCAGGGGTCGAGTGTTCGTGATTGGTCAGAGTGATACTAGGAATGACCCCAGCGTTGCGATAGTTTCGACATCGTCATTAGTATGGACTGGTTATCCCAACAACAAACAGAGATCCTATGCAAGGAGAAGACCATTCGTATTCCACGTTCTGGTGAAGAACCTCTCGAAGTTCAAGGCGACAAGAGTGGTGTCGTGAGTGGCATCATTTCTTTCTTGAAGGCTCAGAAGTGTTTACGTAAGGGTCACACTGCTATTTTAGCACTCGTTACCGATACGTCGAAGAAAGAGAAAAAGATTGAAGATATTCCTGTAGTACGCGATTATCCTCAAGTGTTCCCTGAGGAATTACCTGGATTACCGCCTCATCGTCAGGTCGAATTCCAGATCGAGCTCGCTCCAGGAGCAGCGCCCATAGCTCGAGCACCTTATCGTCTAGCTCCAACTGAATTGAAAGAACTGTCAAAGCAGCTACAAGAACTCTTGGAAAAGGGTTTTATACGTCCTAGCTCTTCGCCTTGGGGAGCTCCAGTGTTATTCGTAAAGAAGAAAGACGGTACGTTCAGGATGTGTATAGACTACCGTGAACTCAACAAGGTGACGATCAAGAATCGTTATCCTCTTCCGCGCATAGATGACTTATTCGACCAGCTGCAAGGGTCGAGTTATTACTCCAAATAGACTTAAGGTCAGGATATCACCAGCTGAGAGTCCAGGATGAGGACGTCTCCAAGACAGCGTTTAGAACACGCTACGGCCACTACGAGTTTACGGTCATGCCATTCGGGCTAACGAACGCGCCTGCCGTATTTATGGATCTTATGAACAGGGTGTGCAAACCCTATCTCGACAAGTTCGTCATTGTTTTCATCGACGACATTCTGATTTATTCGAAAAGTCAGGAGGAACACGAGCAGCACCTACGACTTATACTGGAACTTTTACGAACAGAACAGCTATACGCTAAGTTTTCCAAATGTGACTTCTGGCTTCGTGAAGTCCACTTCTTAGGCCACGTGGTAAACAAGGATGGGATTCATGTAGATCCATCCAAGGTGGATTCGATCAAGAACTGGCCTGCACCTCGCACACCGACAGAAATACGCCAATTCTTGGGTTTGGCGGGATATTACAGACGATTCATCAAAGACTTCTCAAAGATTGCACAGCCGCTTACACTACTAACACAGAAAGGTGTTGTTTATCGTTGGGGTAATACACAGGAAACAGCGTTTCAGCACATAAAGGATAGACTTTGTAGCGCACCTATCCTCTCACTGCCTGAAGGCACGGACGATTTCGTAGTCTACTGCGACGCATCTATCCAAGGTCTTGGATGTGTATTGGTGCGACGGGATAAAGTTATTGCTTATGCTTCGCACTAACTTAAGATTCATGAACGGAATTACACTACGCATGACTTAGAGATGGGAGCGGTTGTTTTTGCGCTCAAGATATGGCGACATTACTTGTATGGCACTAAGTGCACTATCTACACTGATCACAGGAGCCTTGAGCATATCTTCAAACAGAAAGAATTGAACATGCGACAACGACGATGGGTCGAACTACTGAACGACTATGAATGTGCTATAAAGTACCATCCAGGCAAAGCCAATGTTGTGGCTGACGCCCTCAGTCGAAAAGACACTGCGCCTAAGCGCGTGCGAGCTTTACAACTCACCATACAGTCTAATCTTCCTTCCCAGATACGAGATACTCAGGTAGAAGCATTAAAACCAGAAAATGTCAGGGCTGAAGCCCTACGTGGCTCAAGACAACGTTTAGAACAGAAGGAAGATGGTGCTTACTACGTCACAGGACGCATTTGGGTTCCACTTTATGGCAACTTACGTGAGCTAGTGATGGATGAAGCTCATAAGTCTCGCTACTCGGTACATCCAGGTGCGGATAAAATGTACCACGACATCAAAACTACATATTGGTGGCCTAGCATGAAGGCCCACATAGCCACATACGTTAGTAAATGCTTGACTTGTGTGAGAGTCAAGGCAGAATATCAGAAACCATCAGGACCACTCCAACAACCTGAGATACCACAATGGAAATGGGAGCAAATTTCCATGGACTTTGTTACTGGCCTACCTAGATCTCAGCGCGGAAATGATACTATTTGGGTGATCGTGGATCGACTCACAAAGTCTGCTCACTTCTTGGCTATCAAAGAAACAGACAAGTTCTCTACCTTAGCAGACATTTACTTAAAAGAAGTGGTCTCGAGGCACGGGGTGCCCACCTCCATCATCTCTGATCGTGACGCACGTTTTACTTCAGAACTGTGGCAAGCAATGCATAAATCTTTTGGCTCTCGATTAGACATGAGCACAGCTTATCACCCTCAGACAGATGGGCAGTCTGAGCGCACTATCCAGACTCTAGAAGACATGCTTCGGGCGTGCGTAATTGATTTTGGCAACGGTTGGGAAAAACATCTGCCACTTGTGGAATTTTCATACAATAACAGTTACCACACAAGCATTAAAGCTGCACCATTCGAGGCATTGTACGGGCGTAAATGCCGGTCACCTCTCTGTTGGGCAAAGGTGGGAGAAAGTCAAATCACAGGTCCAGAAATGGTTGTTGATACTACAGAGAAGATTGCACAAATACGACAACGCATGGCGGCAGCTCGCGACCGTCAGAAAGCATACGCTGATTTAGACAGGAAACTACTCGAATTCCAAGTTGGGGATCGTGCGCTACTTAAAGTTTCACCCTGGAAGGGTGTGGTTCGTTTTGGCAAACGCGGCAAACTAAATCCACGATATGTTGGACCTTTCGAAGTTATTGAGAAAATAGGCAAAGTGGCCTACAGACTGAACTTACCACCTGAACTCAGTGCAGTTCACAACGTCTTTCACGTGTCGAATCTGAAGAAGTGTACGTCAGATGAGACCCACATAGTTCCCTTGAAGGAACTCACTATCGACGAACGGTTGCACTTCGTCGAGGAACCTGTTGAAATCACGGACCGGGATGTTAAGGTCCTCAAGAACACGAGAATCCCTCTTGTACGAGTTCGTTGGAACTCCCGTCGTGGTCCAGAGTATACCTGGGAACGAGAAGATCAAATGGAACTCAAATATCCCCAGTTATTCGGAACCAATGCAACCACTACTGAGGCTGAAGCTAATACTGCAGAATTTCGGGACGAAATTCCAGATCAACGGGGGGAGGATGTGACACCCCAGGAAAACCAGTGAACGATACAACTTACCTAGCTTCCTCAGTGAGTGCGTACCAAATTTCGGGACGAAATTTCTTTTTAGTTGGGGATAATGTGACAACTCGTATTTCCAAACCGATCTTTGTACTTTGATATAACGTATGTGTACGATATGTGACTTTTATGAAAGTGAATATTTATGTGAATATTATGTTAACACGTGCTTGTGAATGTATGTATGATAAACGCACAACACACACTCGATCGCACAAGCTCATTTGGGCTGTACTCCTTACATCCGATCCAAGGGCGGCCCAAGGTGGGGTTCGGCCCACTCCCCTTATTCGCTCACACACTCCATTAGGGAGTTGTTTTTCTCATTTGTTGATAATCACACAATATCACACCAAACCCTAGTGCTCTCTTTCTCTCCTCTTGAACTCGACGGCAACAAGGAGCCTCTCACTCGAAGTTCCAACATTCGGAATAACCCTCAATCATCTCTAATCCGGTTAGTGTTTGGGTTTATCGAATACATGTTTGATGATGTTCTAATATAGTTGCATGATGATCTAGGGTTTCGGTTAACATAATAGATTATGATGTTGAGTGATAGGGTTCTTGCTAATCGGCTCACATGTATGTTGATTATGATTATATGATAACGTATTGTCATATTATGTTAGTACGAATAATATATAAATGAATTTGTCAACCACTATACATAAATCGGTCCAATCAAAAATCACCCTCTGAATGCTAAATCAAATTGTCGGCCATTGTTGTGTTTCTAGATAATGACAAATAGTTGACATATGATGGATTTGGAAGTCTAGTATATTAATGATTTTGTGTCAGATCCACCAAAGAAGGGAAGGTCCAATAGGCTTTAGAGTTGTCATAGTATTGCTAAACTTACATGTGATGGTCTGATGACCATGTGAATTGCATAATTCGATGAGGATGATGATGTGTTGATATGCACTAGAAGTTCTTATTAATTTAATAATAAAATTGTTTGGTTTGATCGTATATGGATGGTGTTTGAAACTGTGATTTGTTAATTGATAAAATAAATGGAAACTTTGTCAATTGATTTACAAGATAAGTGGATGTAACTGATTTCCATAAATTCTGGATTTTTAAACAAGTCGCACAAGACCTCTTGGTTGCACAAGAGGTCCACTCGCACAAGGAGCTAAGTCGAACAAGTCATCTGGTCGCACAAGATGACCTATTCGCACAAGGGGTTCCCAGTCGCACAAGGCTGCTGGGCCGCACATGATGAATGATTAATTAACTGTTTGGGCCGGTTGTTATGTTGGGCTAGGCTGGTAATTGGATTGTACAAGTTTCAGTCGCACAAGATGAGTAAATCGTACAAGTTGGATTATATGTTTAGTGTTTGGGCCGGTTATGGATTGAACGATTTATTTTATTTGGGTTTCATGATTTTGGGCCGGGTAGTAATGGGCTTCAACGAATGACTCGCACAAGGTCATTAGGCTTGTGCGAGCCCAATCACTTAATATCAATATGTCTTATCTGTTGAACGTGAAGTTGCATGATGCCATGATCAGTATGTGTTTCTTATATATGCAATCTATGTGATACCTGTGTGCGCTACTTGGAACCAAAACCTGACTTGTATGGTAACCCTATTAGGACGCGGTTGATCACTCATAGTTCAAGAAACCCTTTTGTGTATCTGCCGAGCAAACCAAGGTGAGTTCACACTCTTACCAAGGCATGGGATTCCCCAGTTGGGTTGGGAATGGGATTGAATGATTACCTGTACTTACATTAACACTAGACTATTTACCACGGTCCTCGGATTGGGAAGGATGCCTGTGCTAAATTCTACGCAAAGCCTACGTACTGTCCTCGGATTGGGAAGGACACCAGCACTAAACTTACGTAAAACCTACGTACTACCGTCCTCGGATTGGGAAGGACGCCAGTGCTAAACCTACGTACTACCGTCCTCGGATTGGGAAGGACGCCAGCGCTAAACCTACGTACTCGCTACGTACTGTCCTCGGTTGGGAAGGGCACTTACATAAAACCTGCGTAAACCTATACTTACTACTATCCTCGGATTGGGAAGGATACTTATGATTACGAATAGTCTAGGGGATATATAACATGGGAAGCCCCCACCAATAGAACGTACTATCGGCCCAGTAGAGCCACATGTTACATACGAACTTACTATTACTTTCTGTGAACTCGCTCAACTAGTTGTTGATCCTCTGTTACATGCCTTGCAGGACCTTAGGTACTTATGGAGCTTGCACGGGAGGCGTAGTCGTTGTGGGCAAGGATCTTGAATACTTGTTTAGACTTTTTGACATTTCATACTTTATTACGTTGGGTTTAATTATGCGCTTCCGCTATACAGTGATAACGTACTTATGTTTTGGAACACCTCTCATATGGATTGTTTGGAATTAAATTGCAATTACATTTACTTTATACATTGTTCTATATGATTGGTGGCTTGATCCTGGTCAGTCACGCCTCCAAGCGGTGATACTCCGCGTGTGGATTTTGGGGGTGTGACAATTTTGTTATCAATTAAAAATATATAACAGTCTAGTAAGGATAATTATAAATGAAACCTAATTTATTTATTTTAACTTCTCACTATAATAATTAAAAATAGTAGAATAAATCTTATCTTGATACGAACATATTTTGACTCATTGCCGCCACCACCATTACTACCTTCTCGCCCGCCACCACCACAACACCACCACGTACCATCATAATTTTCCACAACATGTTCTAAAGTTGTGTAGCTAACACTGTATCTAATTAAAGCTATGGTATATGCTTCTCCACTCCCTCATTCTCCACCTCAATGTCACTCTCCTCTTTCACCTCTTCTCCTTTCCTCCATGGCTCCATCTAAAGGTGTGCCCCCTTTCTTTTTTTCTTATTTTTTTTATTGTTTAATCATTTTTATTTAAAATATTGTTTTTATTCATTTATATATTTTAATTATACTACATAATAAAAATCATATAATTCCACAACCCTTCCACCCCATCTTCTACAACCACCCTTTATCCCCATTCTAAAACCCTAGCCACCACCCTACATCATTCAGAGCCGTCTCTGAGAAGTTAGGAATTCTCTTAGACCCTGTGCAAGTAGAAAAATAGGGCCCCTAAGGCCCTAAATATAAACTTGTTTATAAAAAAAAGTTGTTATAGGACGATAGTGAGCTGAAAGTAAATACGTTATTGTTTTACTATTTTTAGTTTAGTTTTAAATTTTAATTATGGATTATAAAAACTAAAAAAACTGAAACCGTAAAAACAGTTTTGAGGGCTTGTATATGTTTGCTTCGAACATTTAAAATGTCATATTTAAAAAAATAAACACTTTCATGACATATCATAGAATATGTTACAGTTAAATGAACCTCAGATTTTTTAATTAAATGTTTGATTTTTTTAAAGCCTAACTGAAACATGGAGGCATAGAGGAAAGTAAAGCAAAACAAAAGAAAAGAGAAGAAATATAAGTAAGCTAGGATAGGTTTATAAAGCCCAATTATAAAAAAAATTCAGCAGGAAAAAAAGATATTACTAATTCTCGAAAGGGTCGAACTAACTAACTAAGAATCCCTACTATCATTTCCAAGCGCCTTATCAACTGGAATACATATCCATTTTATAAGTACATATTTTTGTTAATTTTTATTTATACAGTATGTAAAGTTTTTAAACTATTTTGGGCCCCAAAGGGTTATGGGCCCTGTACGGTGCCACATCCCGCACAGGCCCAAAACCGGCCATGACATCATTGTGAAACCCACCACCTAGAGACAGAGAGAGAAGTAAAAATAAAAAAGAAAAGAATTTGGTTTCGGGAACACTGTGATTCAATGTGAGGGGGGGGGGGGGGGGGGGTTTCCCCTCGACGCCGACTCGCCACCTCAGCTCACCTTCCTCCTCTGATGCCCACAACCCATAGCCTAACAAAAAAAACTGTTTTCCAAGAAGTTATTAATGATAATTAATTAAGGGCAATATAGAAGAAATGCAAAATGTATTTATCTTTATTCAAAACTGAATAATTATTGATCATTTGACGGAAAATACTGTTTTCGAGCTACTAAATATAGCAGGATGTTGTTTTCGACGAAAATAAAGTGGACGGGTTGAGAAAATAGCAACATGTTATTTTTGAGCTATTTTTTTTAATGAATTGTTATTAAGAATTTTTATTTTGAGGGAAATAATAGGAACAAGTTGCTAAATATGGCAAGATGTTGTTTTCGATGCCAATAAAGTGGGTTGGTACAGGGTCATGTCAAGACAATTTGTGTCCGATGGAAATATACCAAGATTATCTAAGGGTGAGAGGGGCACTCCCCTAAGAGGGGAGTCCCCTCTCTTACGCACCACTAATCAGATAGTGCCACGTCAACTCCCCTCTTAAACTCTCCTAACACCCCATTTTGATGGCGGCACTCCCCTCTTAGGGGACTTGGGTTTTTTTTTTTTATTTGTTGTAAAATAAAAATTAAATTCAAACTAGAAAATTAAAATTACATTCAAACTAGAAAATAAAAATTACATTAAAACTAGAAAATAATAATTTTAGAAATCGCACGGCCACCCGTACTTGTTAGCGATGTCGCGTTTTCGGGCGAGGATGAACGGCAACATATTTGGCGGAGCATCCTCGTGCGGCTTGATGAATGTTTCCATATCTCGATCGTAATTTTAGTTTTTCATCGTCTCGCGTTGTTCCGATATGAGCTCGAGAGCCTGCGACTCTCTTTTCTTCCTCAATTCAATCGCGTGCTTCTTTTCTTTCATGGCGGTGTACTCTTTGAATTGTTCCGCCAACTCGGCCGAGCTTCCCTCGGACGATGTCGCTTGACGCTTGTCTCGCCGTTGTGCTCTTTGTGGCGAGGGGTCTTCGTTCATATCGGGTATGGAAGGGTCCACCTCAACGGGCTTTCTTTTATGTCCCGAACCTTCCCCTTCCTCACCCAACAATGGGACTTGGGCCCATTTGTCGTGTTTTCGAAGGACCTCCCATGCCTCGACATGTTGAAAACCGTTCGGAAATCACTCTTTAAATTCTGTTAAAGCGACTTTCATCACGTCGAGATCCTTGACTCCGCTTCCTCGTGTGCGATCCTACATATTATAAAATAATAAGTGTTAAAAAAATATGAACTTAGTAAAGAAAATTAAAAAAATATACAATGTTAAAAAATATAATTTTTACCGCTTGTTGGTATAGGCCGTTGAAAAAGTTTATTTTCGTGTGCATCGGGCCCCATTTAGACCGTACTTGATGCACGGTCCGGTTACTTCCACCGAGGGTGGCGTTAAAATGATTTAAAATCTTACACCAAAAACTATCGCGGTTTTGTTGATTGCCCTTCTTTTTGTTGGTAGAGCAATGTACCCACGCCTTCGCCAACGCCTCTTCTTGGACCTTTGTCCATTTTTCGCTCGCCATTTTTCCCTTTTTATCCCGAGCGTCATCTTCTTCGTTGCCGGCGTCTTCATCCACATTATATTCGTCGTCCTCATCCTCGTACTCGTCGCCCAAATTTTGAGTTTCGGGCACTACCTCCTCGTCCTCGTCGTCATGAATAGGTAGAGGACGTTCAACATTTCCTCGTGTAGATGGAACTGAACGAAAAGCATATGGGTCGAAGGCGGGGGATTGAGGTGGATCCATTGATAACAAATTTTGAAAATAGCCGAAATTGGGTTGAAGGTTGGTTGCTTGGGTGTTGTAAAAGGAGGGGTGTGAAGGTTGTTGGAAAAAAAACGGGGGTTGTGAAGTATATCCGAAAGGGGGTTGTGATTGTGCACTTGCACCGCTCGAACCACCACGAGACGGTTGCTTGCCCCGTCCCTTAGTTTTTTTCTTGGCTTCGCAGGGTTGGTTCTCCATTGCTCGGTTTGAAGTGGGTGTGGTTTGAGAGTATAAAAAATTAGTGAAGTGGGTGTGGTTTGAGAATATAAAAAATGTGTGAAATTGTTGTGGTTTGAGAGTATAAAAAATGAGTGAATGGTGTGGTTATTTATATATGTTTTAAAAAATGAGTGATTTTTTTTTTAAATTCGACCGTTGCCAACTCGACCGTTCCTCAAGATTCGTGCCCATTCAACGCGGTGCCTCCACACCGAATCCACTCCCCGATTCGGGTCCCCGCATGGATGGCGGCGGTGTTCCCGATCGGTGGATGTGGTCACCGAACCCACTCCCCGAGTGTGCCCCGGATACCCTAATTAAAAAAGTAAGGCTCATGATCATTTTCTTGTCATTGTCAATTTTCTGGATTATATAAAGTTGCTACTTAGTGGTCCTTTAACCATTAAAGTTGCTATATTTTTTTTTTAACGTCCAACATAAGAATCGCCGGATACTCCGTATGCGGCCCCCATTGGCCGAAAGGTAGCCCGCGGCAGCCCAACCTGCACGCACGGAGCCTCTAGCCCACCATGCCACCAGTTCCGGGGAAAACCCGACCCTGCACTCGCCCAAGGGCACGACAATGCAGCGCCGGTAAAACCCGGGTGGATCAAGAATCAAACTCGAGACCATTCGGCTAGGAGTTGCTATTTAGTTGTCCTTTAACCATTTATTTATATTATATTATATAGAGAGGGGAATGTTCATTTGAGAAGAAATTTAATGTGAGAAGAAAAAGAAGAAAATTGCATATTAGTAAAATATTATTTCATTTATAACTCATATCACTAATTTTTCTCTCTTTAATTAATTAGTTAACTAGGGTGAGGATCAAATAGCAAGTTTATTTTGGCTAGGAATGATAGGAAGCAATAGGATTATGACATGTGGCAAAACTTAAAATAAAAAGAAAGGGTATTTTAGTCAATGTTACCCAATCTTCTCTTTTCTTCTTCAACCTTTCCTTCCCTAGATCTAAAAAAACTCAGATCCGTATAGTTCATCTCACCTCCACACCACCAACACCACTCCACCACCGTTTCGCTCCGCCACCATCATGCGACCTCAGATCCAACGCCGCCGCAGTCTCCTGTTAAGATGGTCCCACCATGGAAGAAAAATAAGGCAATTTTATTGAGTTCTGTAGATTGAGTTTTGAGGGAAAGGATAGAAATAGTGGCAATTTCTCTAGTCAAGAGTCTTCTCATGATTCTACGGTAAAGTGTTGCTTGCTTTTGTAATCAACTAACATCCATGGTTTCCGAGTATCATTTTTATCTAGAAGAACTAAAACGCATTGTGTTTTACTGAAAATTTGGTTGATTTTTGGTAATTTATAAAATGCAATGGTTTCAATTATATTATTGTTTTATGTATAGATGAAAACACCACGTTATATTATTCTTTTTCATAACAAGTGGGCTGATTTTTGGTAATTTTGTAAAACGCAATACTTCAATTATATCATTTGTTTTATGCACAAGTTACAACAACACCTATTGCTATTTATATTATTCTTTTTTCATAAGTTATTCTTAAAGCAAAGTTTCAATCATTGAAAAGATTGTTGGTTTGTGGGAATTTCTAAAACGCAGCTCTTTTGATTATGGAAAATGTCAATTTTTTCTATTCTATATTGTTTTCCATTGGTAAAAAAACCACCTAGCCGCCACACATGACACTGTTATACGCATTTTACAATTTCTAATGTATATTTCTAAAACGCAGTAACACATCTAGTTCATCACTTTTTTTGTATTGTGTTTTATAAAACACACTAAATCATTGTGTTTTATTCCATTGTGTTTTATAACATGATGATAAAACTCATTCTATTGTGTTTTTAGGCCATTGCGTTTTAGAAAAACACATTTTGTTATGTTTTCTGGTCCATTGCGTTTTAGGAAAAAACATATTTTTGTGTTTTCTGGTCATTGCATTTTAGAAATAAGATATTTCTTTGTATTGTTTGTGCATTGCGTTTTAGGTAAAACATATTTTTATGTGTTTTCAGTCCATTGCGTTTTAGGAAGTACACTTTTTATGTGTTTTTTGGCAATTGCGTTTTAGAAAAAACACATTTTTAAGTGTTTTCTGGCCATTGCGGTTTAGAAATAAAACATTTCTTTGTGTTTTTTGTACATTAATTGCGTTTTAGAATAAAGTCATTTTTTACATTTTTTCCCATTGCATTTTACGCAACTGGGTTTTTTTTCATTGCGTTTTACGCAACTGGGTTTTCAAAAAAAAAAATCGAAAATATAGCAATAGTATACTCGTTTTAAGGATAAAAGAACGCTCGTTTTTTTGGTGCAATTTTTATAAAAAAAATAATGTCGTATAGAAAGTTATTAACGTTTAAAAAATGAGGGGAATTGGAGGAGAGAAAAACTATTGTCCTGAATTGACTAGAATACCCTTACACAAACCCGCGCGCCTGTTTTTTGATCTTCAATTTCACTCATTTAATCTTAGCCATTGATTAAATCATTAATTACCCTAAATATAATCTACAAAACCTACACATATCAAAATTTTCCTACATATACCCTACACATTATATAATTTTATCCTACACAGTCGAAATTTATCCTACACACCTCGAAATATATCATACACAACTCATAATTTATCCTGCACAACTAGTAATTTATTCTACACTTTAAATTAAGTTGTTTTTTTAATTTGGAAAAAGTATATATTTTGAAAAGGAGTTACAAATTTAATTTAGTTAGTTATTAAAGGGGAGGAATACAAATTAATGATTTATGTAAGGCTAGTCGGCATGGGGTTCATCCCCGGATCGTCCTGGGTCGGCGACGGTCCCAACACCGTGTCCCCCCCCCCCCCCCGGTCCCGTCTTGAACGTCGGGTTCTAGCCGTTTGCGACGAAGCTAAGTGGTGGGCCCCGGATCGTTTGTGACCGTTCAAAATAAAAAAAAATTAATTTTCTAATTAACATTAAATATTCAAACGGTTATAATTTAAAATATACCCCAATTCACTTCCATTTTTATAAATACTCACATCTTTAACCATTTTTTTCACAACTTTTCACCCACTACCACCCCATCTCTCTCACATTTTATAAACCACTCTTCCCTTTTTATAAAAACTCATCATATTTTATACCGTTTTTTACACACTACCACCCCATTTCTCGCTCAAAAATTATCATGGCTTCACCCATGTCTTCCATTTCTTCAATTTCTTCTATGTCTTCATCGGGTTCGTCTGCGTGGTATTCATCATCTTCGGAAGAGGATGATATTATGCACAACATGATTATGAACGCGGCTCAAGTCTTCATGGCGGCTGATCAAGGGTCGTCCCAACGGCTAACTAGACGAGCAAAATATAACCGAGACCAAGAAGGTATTTTACTTTTTTTTTCCTTATGTTTTATATAGATTTGAAAATGTATTTTATAATTAATTTCATTTATGTTTCGTTTTAAATTTATAGCCGGCCACGCTAAACTACTAGCCGATTATTTTGCCGACGAACCCGTGTACCCAGCCGAGATTTTCCGACGTCGGTTCCGCATGAGTCGTCCACTGTTTTTACGTATTGCAGGCGACATGGCCCAGTCTGATCCGTTTTTTACATTGCGGAACGACGCTAGGGGGCTAAGGGGTTTCAGTAATTTACAAAAATGCACGTCGGCCATTCGCCAACTTCCGTACGGTTACGCACCCGATGCATTAGACGAGTATATTAGGATGTCTGAAAGAACCGCACGTCGATGTTTGCACAAGTTTTGCGAATGGGTTGTCAAATTGTATAGTAAGCGATATCTGCGGAAACCGAACGCAAACGACGTTCAAAAATTATATCAAGCACACGAACAGAGACATGGTTTCCCAGGAATGCTCGGGAGCATTGATTGCATGCACTGGGCGTGGCAGAACTGCCCAGTCCAATGGCAAGGTCAGTATACTAGGGGAGATCATGGACATCCGACTATTATTCTAGAGGCGGTTGCGTCACAGGATCTCTGGATCTGGCATGCTTTTTTTGGTCTACCTGGTTCGCTCAATGACCTTAACATCATATACCAGTCACCGATATTTGAGGATGTAGTGGCGGGTACAGGTCCGGACACAAGCTTTACAGTTTCGGGGGTGGAATACAGGCGAGGTTACTACCTAGGCGATGAGATATACCCAAAGTACTCGACAATCGTTAAAACTATTCCGCACCCGACAAACGACAAAAGAAAAAAGTTTGCGAAGTTTCAAGAGGGTGCGAGAAAAGATATTGAACGGGCTTTTGGTGTTCTACAAAAAAAATGGCACATCATTGAACATCCAGCACGTTCGCAAACACCAAAGAGGTTACGACACATTATGTACGCTTGTATCATCCTTCATAACATGGTCATTGAAGACGAAGGTAGAGCGATATGCGAGTACGACGAAGACGCGTCAACTGGAAATTCTGTTCCAGTTAGTGCGGAACAACAAGATTTGAACATGTTCGCTCTACGTAACGAGTACACACATCATAACCTACAAGCGGACTTGGTGGAGTACATTTGGAACAACGCTCAAAACGAACCCGACCACGACATGGAAGACGAAGACTAGTTGCTTCTTTTAATATATTAGGATATTTTTAAGTTTTTTTTTTTTTTAAGTTTATGTTTTTTTTGCTTTTTTTTTTAAGTTTATGTAATGTTTTTTAATATTAATGAAAATATTTTGTTACTTTATTTGTTAAATGTTAAAAAAAGTGGAAGATTAAAAAAAAAAACATAAAAGTGGTGGAGGATGATGACTAGGACCAACTTAACCATGCCCTCTAGTTTTGGAGGATGGACCAATCTTGGGAGGATGATGACGTGGCGCATACGTGGCGGATCATCCTCAAGGATGGTCCATCAACCATACCCACTAGCCTAAGTTTACCAATATACCCTTATACTAAAATTAAATGCAAATATTAAATAAAGTAAAATGACTATCATCCTCGACACTAAAATTCTTGACTAATTAAATAGTTTTTCTCTCATCTCATTTATTATTATCTTTGACTAATTAATTAGTCATAAAGACTATCATCTTCCACACTAAAATTCTTGCTTAGACACATCAAAATTTATCCTACACGTTTTTTAAATTTATCCTACACATATACTTAACATGTTAAAAATTATCTATTTCTAAATTTTTTTTGACGTTTTTTCTTATAAATACATGTAGAAACATTTTTAATAAAAAAAGTCAAAAACTAAAAATATTAAAAAAATGTTTAAAAAACGGTTAAAATATTTATAGCTTATAAAATTAACTTAATATGTTAAAAATAAATTTTTTTAAATTTTTTTCTCAGCACTTTTCCTTATAAAAATTGGTAGAAACTATTCGAAATAAAAAATATTTTTTATAAAAAAAAGATTACCCTTTTTTTAACTATTTTTTTATATTTTTAGTTTTTGATTTTGTTTATTAAAAATGTTTCTACAAGTATTTATAAGGAGAAGCGCTGAAAAAAAAATTAAAAAATTGATTTTTAACATGTTAAGTTAAATTTTTAAAAGTGTTCCCCGGTTCCCCACTTTTTTAGTGTTCCCCACTAAACCCCACACTTTAACTCCAACAAGATCCGACATCATCCCAAACCCCTTTCAAAACAAAACGCTAGAATCAAACCCTAACTTGTATCATCAAAATCCCCAAATTTCAAAATAATCAAGAGTTACAAAGTGATGTTTATATAGAAAGAGAAAGAGTCGAATGAGCGAGAGAGAGAGAGGAACGCAGATCTAGGTTTCGAACAAGCCACCCAAATCTCGATAACCACCTACCACCATCACCACCACCCGAACACCATTTCCGCAGACTACCACCAGCCACAACCACCCGCTGTTGAACAATCGGGTTTGAAACCCTCGTCTCCTTCGAACAAGCCACCCAAATCTCGATAAAAACCCTTACAGCCGTCGTTTTGAATCCAAATTCACCTTAACTCCAACAAGATCCGACATCATCCCAAACCCCCTTCAAAACAAAACCGTAGAATCAAACCCTAACTTGTATCATCAAAATCCCCAAATTTCAAAATAATCAAGAGTTACAAAGTGATGTTTATATAGAAAGAGAAAGAGTTGAATGAGCGAGAGAGAGAGAAACGCAGATCTAGGGTTTCTGTTGATGCATGGAATGTCTGTTGACTGCGTCTACAAGAAGTCTGAAGTCAAGATTGGTCATCAGGGGGTCAAAATGTAAATATTATGAAATATAGAAGTAGGTTCGCTTATGTGTCATTGTATTAGTCTGGACCGCTCATGTGTCTTAGTCTGGACCGCTTATTTGTCATTAGTGTGGATCGCTTATATGTCAAAGTTCTGGACCGCTCATTTGGCATGTCGTATGAGTGGACCAGAAACTCTATAAATAGGTGAGTGGTTCATTAGTGTAAAGAGTGTATGTGTGTGCTTGGAGCCGAAACTCTGTCAAAATTTCATCAGAAAGCAATAAAAAGATAAGAATTGAAAGGATAAGCTGTTGTAACTTCATATATGTTGATTCCGCCTTCATACATGAAGATGAGCTACTCTGACTGACTTTTCCGGTCAAAGAACGGTCCAACAAGTGGTATCAGAGCTTCAGGACGAGAAGTTCATACTACATCAGCTGATTCGACACTTTTCTCATCTTTCTACTCAATTTCTTTTATTTTTTCGGTTTAAACAAATTTCTTTCGGACAGAATGATCTGAAGTTCAAGCATATTGAACGAATTTGTCTTTTAATCAATTCGTAAAAGTATCAGACCTTAAAACACAGTAATAATCAATCAATTTTATCAAAAACACGATCGGTTCACGAACAGATTTTTCAAACTCAGATCTGGAACGATTTTGTGGTTAAAATTGAACATACTTTATATCATTGTGATCGGATTTAAGAGTAGTACATTCCTTGAAAGTATCAGATTGTAATTCGGACTAAAAATCGGTTAAAAACTGTGGTCCGCTTTTACGGTCATCGTTGTTACGTACATTATCTGATCCGCTCAAACGAACAGCTTGTTGTTTATCACGTGGTTCGCTTATCCGAACAATTAGCTGGTCCGCTCGAACGGGCAAAATCTGGTCCGCTCGAACGGGCAAAATCTGTTTCGCTCAAACGGACACTATCTGGTCCGCTCGAACGATCATTACTTGGTTCGCTCGAACGAACAAGTCTGGTCCGCTCGAACGAACAAGTCTGGTCCACTCGAACAGACATTGTCTGGTTCGCTCATTAGTACACTTTCTGGTTCGCTTATCTGAACCTGTTTGGTTCGCTTATCTGTCACGTGCACAGATTGGTTCGCTTTTGTTGGTTCTGTTTTTTTTTTTTTTTTAAATCACGAAAAATTTGTCTAAGTGTCATCGGTAATTCACTGTTACGTATTCAGTTCGTTTTAAACTGATTGTGTATTTGTTTGATTGCAGGTGATTCAAGGCGATTTTGTTTGAGCAGGATAATTTCATTTGAAAGTGATTGACATTGTGAAAACTGTTATCTAAATATGGATAGTGATGATGAATATGGTTGTTCCTTTAGAGATGATATTTTTAACAATAATTCAATGGATATTATTGATATTCTTGCCGGAAAACAAAATTCTAGAAAATCATTTTCAATAAACAAGAATTCAAAAATTGTTGTGGATAAAATAGAAAAGAGTTTTGAAGTTAGTTCTGAAAAAGATGAAAAAGTTTCAGAAGTTATTTCAGAAAAAGTTCCAGTTTTTGATCATTCATACTCATCTGATGAAGAGTGTGATGATGATAGCAAAGAACTTGAGAAACTTGAGTTTTATAAACAATTATTTTCATCTGAAATGGTTAATGATTCTTTTGCAGAACAAATTGATGAGCTCAAGAATAAACTTGCTGCGAAAAAGATAAATCAAAAGGCAGCAGATGTTGAAGAAATTGAAGAATTTAAGAAAGAAGCTGTTACGGAAAAACAGCAGGTTTTTGAGGAAGTAATTTCAAAGAAAGAAGAATCTGAAAAGTTTGTATCTGAGAAATCTGAACCAGTGATTAAGAAAAAGATTGCAGAAGACACACTAGTCTTTGAGGTTGTTCAGAAAGAGAAGAAACAGGTTGAAGATATTCAGATTTTGAAAGCTGAAAAGAAAGTTGATGGTGAACATATTTTGGAGTTGAGCTTGAACTGTGAAAAGCTGAAAACTGAAAATGTCAAACTGTTGAATGAAATGGACAGTTTGACATTGGAAAACAAAGTTTTGAAAGAAAAAGAAAAAGATTTGCAAAATCAAATCAAGATTTTAGAAGATGAGAGAGATATTTTTGGTAAAAATAATCTTGAAAAACAAATTGAAATCAATTCTCATCTTGCTAAAATCATTCAGCTTGAAAAAGAAGCTGAAAAAGCTCGGATGAAAATCAAAGAGCTTGAAGTGAAATTGAAAGGTTTTGTGACTTCGGCACCATATGAGTGTCCAAAACCGATCAATTCTGTTCCAATAAGTGACAATGTCACAAATTTTGATAAAATCAAAATTGAAGATTGTGATGAAATATCTGATGATGAAAAAGAAAAGAAAAGAAAAATATTTTTAGATTTACAAGAAAAATTTTAAAATACTATTTTGCAATCTACTGAAACAGGTGAATGTTCTAAACAAAAACCAGTTAAGAAGAGTGTAGAACAGAAACAAAAAATTAAAAATTTGAAAAATTTTTAAAATGAAAATAAAAGCTCATCAGATAAGTCATTCAATCATTATCAAAAATCACAAAAATCTAAAAATGAAAACTCACAAAATGTTGGTAATAAGTGGTGCAGGTTTGACCACAGTGCTTCAAAGCCAAAACTAGTTTTCAAGAAGAGTGATGATTACCACAAGGCAAATCAATGTTATGATCTAAGCATATGGTGTGAAAGTGGTGAATGGTACAATAACAGAGTGTGCTACACTTGTGGTGTGAGAGGACACATTGCTGTTAACTGCCAGAATTGGAGTTATGAGACAAGAAGATGCTATAATTGTCAAATTAGAGGTCATATTGCCAGAGATTGCCCAAGGAGATCAAATGAAAGATTGAGGGTTAATTCTCAAAGAATGGCAAAGAAACCAGTCAACGTCAAGCCCCATGAACAGAAGGTTCTAAAACCTAAAGTTCAGGATCAGACAATTCAAGAAAAGAAAGTTAAACTTTCACAGGGACAAAAAGACAGACTGCGAAAGAAAAGGAAGAAGGCGAGAGAGTATCTCGAGAAAATTTTGTCTTCGGGTTCACCGGACAGATTGAATAAGAGTTCTGATGAATCAACTAACTCGATTGCAAAGTCAAGAAAGACGAATTCATTGGATGCAAATCTGAGGACAAAAGAGAAAAAGGAGAAAAAGAAAGTTGTCGGCGATGAATCTGGCTCAACAAAGTCAGACAAGCCATGTGCAGGCAATGATTCTGGTTCGTCAAAGCCAGAAGAGCCTGTTGTTGAAGTAAAATCTGAGAATTCAGGTTTAACAAGGGATGATGCAAATTATCCACCATTGTTGAACAAGAATTCAAAATCACCCAAGGCTGGTCAGGCTTGGGTGAATCTTTTCAAATAGAAAAATCTGACTTGCCGGAGTTCCCAGGTTGGTAAGCGTGGAACATGAATCGGCACATTTCTTGAGAAATTTCACTCTGGTGATTTTTCGTCTTACATGTGGTAAATCAGGGACATTAAGTTGTACTTGATTTCCTACAAGTGTTTGTATTGATAAGAATCTTGAACTGTTAAATCTTTCAAAATGGTTAAAGGAGAACAAAGTGACGAAGTAATCCCCTAACCAACAAGTGGTTTGTTAGTTCAACAAAACTAATTTTCCGGAAAAACCATTTGATTAAAACAAACTTAAGTGTTTTGAAATCATAATGGGAAAATAGTTTGTTGATAGGGGGAGTTCTGATTGTTTATGCCAGGTGAATGGCGAATTGAAGCGATTTGATATCAGTTTGTCACATTTCTTGTATAGTTTGTTTTCAAATTTTCTCAGAAAATCAAAATTGAAACATATTTTGATTTTAGGGGGAGAAAAATTTTAAAAAAATTTGAAAATTTCAAAAACATTGAAAAAGCAAAAATGAGTTTTGTTGAGACAAGAGGAAATGATAGTAAATCAGTGGACTATCACAGCATGCTAAAGAAATGTATAGTCTAAAAGTGATAAACGGTCTCACTAAAGATGTGACGATAGGCTCAGCTAGACTAGTAGATTTGCGATAACGATACAAACTTAAATGATAAAGCCTAGTTCTAGTGGGAAACATGGTCGAAAGCATAGTACTTAGTTTTGTCCTTCTTGACTGTGTGCCTACTCAGTAATCGCTGATTGTCGAAAGACATAAAACTGGTTAAGTTTGTGAACTTTCACAACTTTGCTGAAAAGTCACTGTGATTGTGCATTTTTTTTTGCAAAAATTTAAACTTGTTTTATTTCTTTATTTTGTTTAAGCATCGGACATCCTCTGCGTATACGTGAGTATCGACCTGGATGTTGTTGTCTAAACGTTCTGCTTTATTTTCTTTGGTGTTTCGTTTAAGCTTTGGATCACCTCTGCGTATACGGGAGTATCGACCTGGTGGTTAAAGCCTAAACAACTTCAACTTATTTTTATTTTTCTTATTTTGTTTAAACATTGGACTTTCTCTGCGTATACGGAGGTATCGACCTGATTGTTAATGTTTAAACATTCTGCTTTGTTTTTCGCACAAATCACAGTTGATAAAAGTTTAAAGGCATTACTTGAGTCAGTGTATTGCATGATGAGGGGATATGCTGAGATCGTGGGGTCCATAAGTACTTAGTGCAAAATTAATATACCTTAACGTATCGGTAAGCATTTCGAAAGTTTTTAGATTGAGTTTATGTGGACAACAATATCGTCAATCAACGTGAATCGTTTAGAACTGAAAATGTTTAAAGCTTAACGGTGCTAGTGATTGGTCTTATGAACTGATATGATCCTCTTACACAAACTCACAAAAATATTGTTTGTACATATTTGTTTACTGTATTTCTTTAAAACAAAAATTCAAAAAGATTTTTGGAGTGTTTTAGCATAAAATTTTGAAAATTCAAAAAGATTTTCGACAACTGATGTTGAAAAGCTGATATTCAAAATTCCAAGTGCTAAACTTGATGAACTAGAGGGTTGGGAGAATATATTGAAAACTTTGTATGTCATATAAAAATGTTTTGAAAGATTGTGTGTTTAGTTAATCAAGGTCATTCATTTGAACTTGATGTAACTAGTATGTTTGTTGAATAAATGATTTCTACCAGTAAGTTTATTAAATTCAATTGTTATAAATTTGTGAAACTTATGTTGAGGTAGAGGATGTGCAGGGTAACAGGTTTTGAATTTCATTATTCCCATGGAAGCTAATTGTCAAAGCTTGAACCAGATATCTCAAGATTCCAGCATATTGAGAGGGGGAGTCTGTGAAAGGGAGAGTCTGGATCAACAGTTATTGGGAAGTTGAAGTTAGAGCAAGGTGATGCTGAAACCTGTGAAGAATGCTTGTGAGAATAGACAGAGTTAAGAAAAAGACTAAGACTGAAGACTACGGATTTGAAGATGCTAAAAGACTACGTCAACATCCAAGGGGGAGTCTGTTGATGCATGGAATGTCTGTTGACTGCGTCTACAAGAAGTCTGAAGTCAAGATTGGTCAACAGGGGGTCAAAATGTAAATATTATGAAATATAGAAGTAGGTTCGCTTATGTGTCATTGTATTAGTCTGGACCGCTCATGTGTCTTAGTCTGGACCGCTTATTTGTCATTAGTGTGGATCGCTTATATGTCAAAGTTCTGGACCGCTCATTTGGCATGTCGTATGAGTGGACCAGAAACTCTATAAATAGGTGAGTGGTTCATTAGTGTAAAGAGTGTATGTGTGTGCTTGGAGCCGAAACTCTGTCAAAATTTCACCAGAAAGCAATAAAAAGATAAGAATTGAAAGGATAAGCTGTTGTAACTTCATATATGTTGATTCCGCCTTCATACATGAAGATGAGCTACTCTGACTGACTTTTCGGGTCAAAGAACGGTCCAACAGTTTCGAGCCAAGAACTCTAGGGTGTCGATAACCACAGAGATGACGACGGTGGATCTGAGTTCAGAGGGTGACAGAGATAGGAACACAGACCTAGGGTTTCGAGCAAGAGCTCTAGCTCCAGCGACGTTTTAATAAATTATGATGGTGATGATAGAGTCCATTGGAAGCTTCGGATGGTGGTATTCATAGATCTCTGATGTCGTTGGTTGATGTTGGTGGTCGGGTGGGACGGGTGCAAGGTGGTGGTTGTCAGGTGGAGATGGTGCAAGGTGGCGATGGTTGTCGGGTGGAGATGGTGGGAGGTGGTGGTTGATTGACCCTTTTTTTAACAGATTAAATGTGATTCTGATGATGTTTGATGTTATTAATCATGAAAGAGAGTTGTTTTTTATATATTAAATGCTAAATAATAATAGAGATGATGAGAAATGACTGAAATGCCCCTCATGTGAAGGTAAATTAATGTTTCTAATCTTTTGAAGGAAATTGTTATTTTTGTTAAGCTTCGGAAAACAAAACCAAAATTTAACTCAATTAAGTTCATAAGGTTACCTAATCCTAGCCCGACTCGAACAGTTAATTGTGTCAAAATATTGATCCGTACATGACACATTCATTATGACTCTTTTGTGTGACAATGCCATTTATATTCCTATCTTAGTTATAAAGGACAACAGTGGCGGACATACAGTGTAAGTAGGGGCAACCTCCGCTACGGCTTGGCGCTCCGGCGGTAGTGTAAAATTAGTGTAAATTTTGGAAAAATTTGACCTTTTTTCGATTTCGTTACCGCTTATTTATAAAACGTTACGACTTTGCGGATTTTCTAGATCCGCCACTGAAGGACAACATGTTGTAAAGTAGAAGTAAAAACCTCGGGTCATAGATTTATGTCAAATCGCTTTTAAGGGTTCATATTACCTAATCCTAGCCCTAAATGAACCTTTAATTGTGTCAAAAATTAGTTAATATATACCAGACACATTTATTAGATGGTTGAGTCATAGTGACTCTTATGTGTAAATAATGCCATTGATATCCCCTAAGTGCATTCACATCCAAAGAACTAAATTGTGAGTGTGGGGATTTTAAAATATAAAGAGTATAAAAAATGGTTGTGAGTGGAGAAGAGAGAAAATGTTACTGTTCATCTGTATATTTGGGGGGGACACTGTTCACCCACTATAATTTTTTAATATATATTGAAAGTGGTTGTGAGTGAAGGAGAGAGAAAAATGTAATGATAAAGGTATAAAAATATTATTTAATTGAAAATGAGAGAGAAAAAGTATTTGTTTTTAGTAGAAATATATTAATATAGGAGTTGTTTTTTAATGGAATGTATGTATAATTTTAGGGGGCTGGATGTGAATGCTCTAACTCAGTTATAAAAACACAAAGAACACCATGTTGTGAAATAAAAGTAAAATGACTAGACCAATAGTATTTGCATATTATTGCTCTTTGTCCTTTTTCAATTGAGTTAGTGATATCAATAGCACTAGCCACACAAAAGAGTCACAATGAATAAACCATTTAATAAATGTGTTAAGTATGGGTCAACTTCTTCATGCAAATTGATTGTTCATTTCGAAATAGGACTAGGTAATACGTACCCTTTAAATTGATATGACATAAAGTAACGACCCTAGTTTTAATTGAGTTAGACCGGTGGGTATGGGGAGGATGGTCTCTTTGGAGACTACCCGTCACGTAAGCGCCACATAATCACAACAGGAGGATAGTCTCTTTGGGGACTACCCAAGGGTGTAGGGACTAGCCAAGACTACCCCACCATTAATAATATATTAATATATATCTATTATCTATTATATATAATAAATGAAAGTTATTTGGGCCACGTGTCACTTGATTAGGGCATCCTCAGTTCTCTTTTCCCGCCCAACAGTGCCATCCCATTTTCCTTATATAATCTCTCTTCTCACTTCTAATCTTTGTTTACAAACCTTGGGTTCTTTCTCTCTCTATATTCAGGCGATTCAAATTCAAATTTCACAAACCCTGCAAATTATTGAGATAATTCTTTCCATCCAAACCTTAATCTTCTTCAGACGCCACCATAAAATCTTCTTTTGTTCATCGATTACTTCATCAAAAGGTTTGTTCTTTTTTTTAGTTGAAATACTTTCATGATTTCCTCTTATTTACACTAATCCTAATTTCTACTCGTAATCTAATCATATGGTTCCAGGGTTGTTGTCATCGAAGTTGAAATCCGCTTAGCTGCGGATAAGAGAACTGCCATAAGCTGGTATGTTTGAATATGTTTTGAAATTAGCGTTTTTTTCTAGATGGTGATGATATGAGTATAACATCTGTTGATTATTGATGTTTGAGTATGTTCAGCCATTATTCTTTCTGAAATTAGAGTTTCATTGGTATTATCTGTTTGTAACAGCAGTGGTTCAGCATCTACAGTGGATTCAACATCAGGTGTTTGCTATTATTGTTTGATGTTGTTTGCTATTATTGACTGATGTTGTTTGCTATTGTTGTTTGATGTTGTTTGCTATTGTTGTTTGCAGTTGAAGATATCTTAATTAAGGTAATAATTGTATTACATCCTGTTGAAAATTAGAATTGATAAATTTAGGGAAAGTGAGGTTGAAAGTTAATAACCCAACAGTGGAGCATTTCATTCTACAGGTTCCATAAATTAAGGGTATTCTCATATAATGATGATGATTGTTCCACGGTTGTTTCCAGTATTATTGTTCCAACATCGTTTAAAGTATGTGTTTTTTGCTACTCTGATTTTCAATTTTGAGTTTTTTATTTTGAAGTGATATACTCTAATTCTCGGTTTATATTTCAGTCTATTCACAGTTGTTTGAAATTCATACAATCTGCTGCGGGTTATTATAGGTTTGTATTCAAAGAAGCATAAAGTTTAATTAAACACAAAGAAAGATTATTAAATTTATAGTTTACTTGCTTATGTCTAAATGATGATGATGATTATAATTGACTTGTGCAGAAGTTGATGATGGAGAACCCACAGTAGTTCCTACTAAACGCAAGAAAGGATCTGCTATTGTTGTAAGATAAGATTTTATGTTACTAGAGAGTCTAGAGTAATGGTGTTTCCCACCTTTTTTTGTATTAAAAGAAGCATAAAGTTTGTTTTAAAGGAGCTCTTTATGAACAAAGACTGATGAGGCCTATCCACTGTTGAAGACAAGGTCCTGTTAAAGACAAGCACTTTATGTATTTGAGTTTGATTAATCAAAGGAAAACGACTGTTTAGTATCAGCGGTGGTTCAGCATCTACAACGGATTCAAATTTAGTATTTAATTATCAGTGGTTCTTATGTAACTTTAGTATTTCATTATGAGTTTGTTTCATGTTGTAAGAATCAGTGAATTCTCAGATAATAGATTACTTTGCCGGATTAGATTATGTGTTAAATTATAGTTCTTTAAGTGATTGTTTCGTTTTCTTGAATTCTATGTAATTTTGTAAAGAAGTACAATAACAAACAGTGGTTTTAACATCTGTTTGCAATTTGGTCAATAGTTAATGGAAACCCCTGTTAGGTTGAACAGTAGATGTTATTAACTTAAACATCTGTTCAGGAAAACGACTGTTTGCACTTTATGTACCTAGAGTTTGATTAATCAAAGGAAAACGACTGTTTAGTATCAACAGTGGTTCAGCATCTTGTAACACCCGTTGTTATAAATCTAGGTTTAACGTATATTTTACGAAAATAATCATGTGATTAATGATTACATATACATCAAAAATGCGGGTTTGTTAAAACTTTTACAAATTATAAGTTATTCAACAAAACGTGATCGAATTCGTTGTTTAAAATTTACAACGTTACAAAGTGCGGAAGCGTGTATCTTTATCGTGTTCGGTTCTTCGCTGAGCTTGATCGTCTGCCGGCATCCAAAAGTACCTACATTTCATAAAAACATGAAATGTTTTAGTCATACGGGATTTAATATGTATCTAAACGAGTCCGGGAAACAAAACTAATCAAAATACATTTTTGATCAGGGTCCACCGTAAATTACGGTGGACACCGTAATTTACGGTAGCCCTGATTTGAAAACACTCCACCGTAAAGCAGGAGCTAACCGCCGTAACATTTTTAATCCCCACCGTAACTTACGGTACCACCGTAAGTTACGGTGGACTCTGCATCAGCTTCTTCCATTTTGTCGTTTTTGACACGAGGACTTTCGTATCTTTCAATCCGTTTATCCGTTTAACCTACCGTTTCTTCCTACGTGTTTGTAATTTAATTCTCCATCATATGGAGTTAAAATCTCACATCCGGTTAAATAAAATTTCAGACTTCTAAGTCTTCGGCTTATTACCCTTTTTACTAAATTTGACCCATTCGTGTATTTATCAAACAAACATGTTTGTTTGACTCCAAAATCCTATCTTTTAACTATAAATCTGTTTAGAAACCATTATATTTCTAAAACATTACGATTATAACTTAACTTATTCGGTTTACCTTTTAGATAACCGAATATCAAATTTTGACCTTGTTTAACTCTTCGAGAACCTCAAGTTCTAAAAGATGAATTAAACCCTTTTACATACCTGACTCGGATCAATGCATTAACCCGTTTTAATACCTTGATTTAGAAATCACTAATTAATAGTGAAGGAAATATCCATTCTATATAGGCTCCTGAAATCATACAACTCAACGGTAATCGTTAGTCAATTTTGTCAAAAGATGATATTTTCACCTTTTGACCCGTTTGGTCTAAATATCCGTTTATCTTTGCAAGACGATATTTATTACCGTCTCATCCAATTGACGCACTACGGTTTACACCGTATGGTTGTCCACCTATAACCCATTTCTCAACTCCTTTGACCCATTATGGCTTATGCCAAATGTGTCTTTCAAAAACAAATGTTTATTGTTAACGCATCCCCAAATTACTGTTTTCCTTATTTTTCGTTTGGCTTACCTTATGAGGTAACCATAAAATTTCATCTTTCTAATCGTTATGGTATAAACGATTAATCAATTTAAATCCTTTTTAACCATCAATGTGGTTTCCTATCATTTTCACTTATATTGTTCCATACAACTATATGTCGGAACATCACTTTTCTAGTGTTTGTCTATCTTACCCGAAATCAATACAATAAGATATTTTCCAGGAATTGACAAATGTGTAAGCTTTACTTACCTCGTATCCGAATATGCTTTTCTTCTCGTGCTTGATTCGTTTGACCGCTTCTTTCCCAAGCCTCCACCTAGCTCGTTAGGCGACAAACTATCATCATTCACAAGGTGGTTAGATTAGTCATTTCAATTCACGACTATTCCACCTCACGTATTTTCTATGTCGAAACTACTATTTGACTTTATCATTGGTTAGTTTGACTTTTAAAAGTCAATTGACTTACCAATATATTCATATGCACATTTGGTTCTTTGTACTCACTTAGGCATATTTCATCCGAACTCTTAACAAAAAATCAATTTTTACATACTAACTAGTAAGCCGCGATTTCATTTAGGCATTTCATATCAATGAAAATTGGCTGTTTTTGGTGACTTGTTTAACCTGTTTACAAGTCTTCAAAAATTATGATATTTTTATGTGGCGTACCTCTCGGAGGGTTAGCCCTTGAGTTAAAATTTCAAGATCTAACTCTTTACCAAAAATTCGTGAAAATTCATTTACTAAGCTGCAATCAGATTCGTCACTTCTGACTGCAGCTTACGGAAAAATTCATTTAAAATTCCTCGTTTATCCGATTGACGAAATTCCAATTGGAGATTTTTCTAATCACTTAGCACTTTCTACAGTACAAATTTGAGATCATAACTCAATTCCTAAATTGAGTTATGACATTCGTAATGGGCTGCAAATTCTGCCAGAAAACGCAGCTTGAACCTTTGATACGGAAAAATTCATAAAACGCTCAATTTTCGTCGAAAAAATGCGATTCCAGTGGGGTTTTAAAGATATTTCCTGGAATTACATTTTAGACTCAAGAAACACATGATTTTATCAGGTTTTGTCCAGGTTACAGCCAATACAAATCGGCTGTAAATTCTGATCAAGAATCGTTTGAATTCAGCTTTCAGTTTAAGCTTGTTCTTGACATCATAACACTATTCTTTTGAAATCAAAACCCTAAAAACAACTCATACATGAATTTGGTATCAACAAAGACTTGAGCTAAGCATGATTTCAACATATACTTGTCTAGGGTTTACTCCTAGACACTACTATGTTCCTATTCTATCCATATAACAAACATGCAACTAGAATCTCAGATTATTCAAAATTCATGAGAATTTCAAGTTGAAAGATTTCTCAAAATTTTACATACCTTGTAATCCCCTTGTGATGAGGATCAGGAATCTATGTTTAGAATTCGATTTGGACTTGAATTGAACCTTCAATTTGCAAGATTTGTTGAGTTCTAGGGTTTTCACCCTCCTGGTCGCTCCTGGAGATCGATCCACACACACTTAGTGTGTGTGGTGTGTTATTTTTTTTTATTAAATAAAACTTGTTTCCTTTTTCATGATTTTGGTCCCTCAAGTTTAGATATTCATAAATGAAACTATAACTCATAGTTTATTATTTAATTACCCATTACTAACTAGGTTAATCTTACCTAGTTAACTTAGTGGGTTCCGGGAGTTAAAAACCCGTTGTATTTTAAGTCCCGTTGACTCGGGCTCTTATAAACTAAATTCTTAAATTCTTTGATTCGCTTGTATTTAATTATTAGGATTTCTTATTTAAATCCAAATAGTTAACGGGTTATTTTTACTGCTAACGGTACTTTACCCGTCTTTTAGTATGAACAGAGATTGATTACCAAACCCGTTTTCGGAGTGTTACACATCTACAACGGATTCAAATTTAGTATTTAATTATCAGTGGTTCTTATGTAACTTTAGTATTTCATTATGAGTTTGTTTCATGTTGTAAGAATCAGTGAATTCTTAGATAATAGATTGCTTTGCCCGATTAGATTATGTGTTAAATTATAGTTCTTTAAGTGTTTGTTTCGTTTTCTTGAATTCTATGTAATTTTGTAAAGAAGTAAAATAACAAACAGTGGTTTTAACATCTGTTTGCAGTTTGGTCAATAGTTAATGGAAACCCCTGTTAGGTTGAACAGTAGATGTTATTAACTTAAACATCTGTTCAGGGTTAAACAGATGTTTGGGGTTTAACAGATGTTTGGCTCTAAACCAAACATCTGTTTAAGGTCAACATCTATTTGAGTATTGGTCCTGTTGTGAAATTTGTTTGACCCAACAGTGGTTTTAAACCACCAGATAAACATCTCTTTATGTGCAAAAACATGTTTATGGTCAAACTTCTGTTTATGAGCAAACTTCTGTTTAAGGCGAAACATATGTTTCTTCAAAATCTGTTGACCATTGACTGACCAAACATCAGTGTTTAAAAAACTGTTGGGTATCCACTGATAGGAAAAATAGCCACTGCTCACAGTTTTTATTGTTGGCATCTATTGATATTGACCATCAGTTGTTTTCCTAAAAAACAGCCACTGCTCACTTTTTTGTTATTGATGGTGTTAATTAGTGATAGATTGAAATTATCAAATAAAAACTAGAATTACAATGAAATTACCATTTTACCTCATCTTTACATACCAATGAGGTAAGATTTCCTCCAACATTGTTTTGATCATACAATTTAAAAAATTCTAACTATTTGTTGGAAATCAAATCAGTAATTAATGCTAATTTCTTGAGCTTTGGACATTTAAAACATGCAAAATGTGAATTTCAAACTCACGGTTTAAAAATTAGAAAAGTCATCATGACAATGACAGTTGCTTTCAAATCATCATCAGTAATTACTGATAATATCAGTAATTACAGAAAAGTCATAATGACAATTGACGTTCGGTATCTACTGATAGGAAAAAATAGCCACTGGTCACTTTTTTATTCTTGACATCGATTGATATTTACCATCCATGGTGTTAATTAGTGATATATTGAAATTATCAAAAAAAAAAACCTAGAATTAAAATGAAATTACCATTTTACCTAATCGTTACATTGCAATGAGATAAGAGTTCCTCCAATATTGTTTTCCTGATGAAATTTAATGTTAAATTAAAAAATAAAAAAAAATACTTGATGGGTATTTGTTGCAAATCAAATCACTAATTAATGGTAATTTCTTCAGCTTTGGACTTTTAAAATATGCAAAATATGAATTTCAAACTGACGGTTATTATCTCTTAATTAAAGTTAAAATAAATATTAGAAAAGTCAACATCACAATTGCTTTCAAATCAGATCACTGATAATATCAGTAATTTTGAAATTTTGAAATTAAATTTATGCAAGATGGTAATTTAGAATTGACGTTCTCTCTTTTTTTTCCCTACTTTGCATATGATTACTAATATTTATTTACTTTAATAAGGAGGGATATAAAGATATACACTACTTACCTTTCAGTTCCCAATAAACATCAGTTCCCAATAAACATCATCACAATTGCGGTCAAATCAAATCAGTAATTACTAATAATATCAGTAATTTTGAAATTCAAAATTCAAACCATATATATTTTTATCCTTAATGTTACATTAAAAAATAAAAAAATACTTTTTGACTATTTGTTGCAAATCTAATCAATAATAATTAATTGTAATTTCTTGAGCTTTGGACTTTTAAAATATGCAAAACTAGAATTTCAAACTGACGGTTATTATCTCTCAGTAATTTTGAAATTTTGAAATAAAAAATATGTAAAAGGTAATTTAAAATTGACGTTCTCTTTTTTTTTTCCTACTTTGCATATTTCAGTTCCCAAAAAACATCATAACAATTGCTTTCAAATCAAATCAGTAATTACTAATTAATATTAGTAATTTTGAAATTCAAATTTCAAACCATATATATTTTTATTATTCTATAAATAAGATACAATTATCTGGTTTCACATTCAAATCTCGCTCGCTCATATATGTGACCGTATCTTTCTCTCTCAAATGCATCTTTCTTGTGATTTAGCAGCTAATTTCCCATTACACTTCTTTGTTCGAATGTTTGTTGATAATGTTTACATGTTATCGTTCCTGTATCATTGTTCCAACATCGTTGTTTCAATGTAAATTCGCATCCCACATCAACCTTTCAACATCGATGCTGCAGTATAATTGTTGCAACATCGTGAAAAGTTGCATGTGTTACCTTTTTTGATGGCAGAGATGCAACTTTAAAGTTACATGTGCCATTTTTTTTTTTGATTTCCGTTAAATCCAAAGTCACGTTTTCTTGCTCCAGGAAGATTTTCTTCTTTTAAAGAACGTATACATTCGTCCAAAGCTCGTGAAAACTCAGATGTGCAATAAAAATGAAAAAGACACGTTTGAATTTTAGATTAGTTTCTTATTCTTATTTGTGTTGTCAGTAATATG
The DNA here is from genome assembly GCA_030545235.1 of Helianthus tuberosus. Taxonomy (NCBI): domain Eukaryota; kingdom Viridiplantae; phylum Streptophyta; class Magnoliopsida; order Asterales; family Asteraceae; genus Helianthus; species Helianthus tuberosus. Next base: position 85,801,789 of record CM060362.1, read on the forward strand.
GAGTGTGGTGATAGAGACGTGCAGTTTATGGCGATGCTGAAGGACATACATCAAGAGGTTCAGCAATAGATGTAGTGGAAACTAAAGTTTATTAGTTCTTGCTGTTATTCTTAGATTTGAACTTGAATATTGTTCAGTATGTCATGTAATTGTTGGACTTTTAGTTTTAAGGTCCTGAATAAATGATTAAATATAATTTTATGAATCTTTGTTGTGTTTTATTTTTACTTATTATTTATTGTTTCAGTAATATTTAGATTATGTTGATGTTGAATTGTGTCTTAAGATCTGTTTGGTAAGTCAACAGAGGATTAATAGTGTCAAGGATTTGTTTAATGGTCCAACTCTGAAAGGGTGGTGTGGTTATAACAGCTGATCATGCTAAGGACTGTTATAATTAATTCCTGCTCCATATAAAGACTGATGGGCTTATTGTCTCATGAGGGCTATGCACTGTTGAAGGCAAAGTCCTGTTAAAGACTAGCACTTGTGGTGTAGTTATAACAACTTCTACAGCGGATTCAACTTTAGTATTTATGTATCAGTTTTTCTTATGTAACAGTGTTTAGGACAAACATTGGTTCTCTATACTTGATCTCTCGAGACAAACCTATACAAACTCAAAGATTAACCATTGCCCAACAACAAAAGTGGTTCATCATCAACAGTAGATATTCTATCTTTGTTTTTGTTAACAGTATTTATATGTCCAAACTATTAATATTATATCTCTGTTTATGTTAACAGTATTTATTTAATTTCAAACATCTGTTTATGTTCAAACAGATGTTTCAGGTCGAATATTTATTTAATTTCAAAATTTTGTTTATGTCCAGATTAGATGTTTAACAGTATTTAATTTAAAACATTGTTTTAATGATAAAATGGCAAGTTAAATTACAAAATAAAAAATATTCTTGATGACTATTTGTTGCAAATTAAATCAATATCTATCCACTGTTAGATAAAAAACAACTACTGCTCACATTTTGGAGGTTGACATTCACTGAATAAAAGTGAAGTACACTTGGATGATTATTAAGCTCCTCATTTTGATTGTTTGGGTATAGTATTCTTCAAATTGGTCTTTTCTTGCAAACAGTTATTAATGTCAAACATTTGTTTAAGCGCAAACATGTGATTGTTAAATGTTATCCACTGCTGAAGGCCATCCTCTGTTTCTTCATAAACAACTGTTGACCACTGACTGACCAAACATCTGTGTTACATTTTGTTGGGTATCCACTGACAGTTAAAAAATAGTCACTGCTCCCCTTTTATTGTTGACATGCACTGAAATTTACAATCATTGGTTTTTTTTTAAATCATCCACTGCTCACATTTTTATTGTTGATGTGGTTAATTAATTATAGAATGATATTATTAACTGAATACTAGAATTACAATGATAGGTTAACTATATTATCTAATCGTTACATTCCAAAGAGATAAGAGTTCCTCGAATATTGTTTTGGTGATAAAAATTAAAGTTAAAATAAAAAATAAAAAAAAACTGTTGTATAAAATCAGTGTTTTAACACACTGATGGCTATCCACTGCTAGCAAAAACTTACTCACTGTTCTCATTTGTGACTGTTGCAAACCACTGTTATTGTTCCATCAGTGGTTTCCTACCAACTGTCCTCCATTATCATCAGAGGTTGGCACGTGGACAGTACATAGCGGTAAGATCTATTAGTAACCGATGCCACGTCAGCATTCACTATTTCACCAAAAAAAAAACCTGATCAAAACCCCCAAACAGTGTTTTTACTGTCGAATCGAATTCTAAATTCTTTTCTCAAAGCAGTTATCATCCATTTCTCTCAAAATCACTCATCCTCTTCATCGTCTTCTTCCTCTCGCAATCATAATCAAATCACGATGTCTCTCCCACGCAAATCCACACATAACTACTTAGGTCTACTTGAAAAACCCAGTCACACCAAAACCTTCAATTCCATCATTGATGTTCTGTATTCTTCAAAGTACAAAACTTTGTTGACTTGTGATGCTCCGATCTACATGGATACCCAGCAAGAATTCTGGAAAAATGCTAAGTTGGAAACTAAGGATAAAAAGCCCTTAGCCATCAATTCTTCTATAAAGGACGTTCCAGTCACAATAACACCTCAAACCATTTCGGAAGTTTTTGAACTCGATGATCTTAAAGGTAAAACATCTTTCCCTAAAGAAGAGTATCAAACGTTTTTCATTCAAATGGGTTATGAAGAGGAAATCAAAAAATACACTTTAGAAAAAGGCAGTTTTCCTCCTGCCACAAGGTTTTTGTTTCATACCCTACTGATGTGTGTCTCAAACAAGACCACTGCTTTCAATGAAATCCCATTGAAGATTCAATATCTAGGTTATGCTATATTACATGGTGAAAATTTTAACTATTCCCAGGTAATCTTCAATTATCTTGTTAGAAATGTTAATAAAAAGGCGTTTTTGCTCTTTCCAAGGTTTTTAAGTTACTATTTTAAAAAGAAATTTTCAGAAGATAATGCCCATGTGCTTATCCAGGGTAATCCTTTTTCAATTAAGAGCCTCACTACTGAAACCTTTACAAGGATGTCAAAACTTTCCAAAACACAAGCAGAGGTTCCTGAGCAGACTTCAGCAGCTACCACTGCTCCTCAGGCACCTGCTGTTGAGCCCACTGCTCAAAGTGATGATAGCAATAAAACAACTGCTGTTAAACCCCCACCTAAAACCACCAAAAGACCAAAACAGAAAAAATCACAAAAGCCCCCCAAACCCAAAACAAAGGTAACTCTGGAAGATGAAATCCCAGAGCAACTACCAGTGACAACACAAAAGTCACCAATAACCACTGCTGCTACTACCTCACAGCAGTTGGAAGAAAGATCTCAACCTGAGCCTCAAACTCCTCCTGCTTCTTCTAAAAAAGAGCAGGTTGTAATAATAGGGACACCAAATTATGATGCTCTGGAATCACTTGATTCCATCATCCACAGCCCACTGCCCGGGGCAAATTCGCTTTCTACACCTATCCTCACTTCTCAAATCCCCCCAGAAACAAAACTTTTGTTGGATGCAGTTGATTTAGCCCGGACACAAACCAGTTCTTCTCAAACACCTGTTAATGAGGATATACCTCAACAAGTGATTGGGTCTGGTGTCTCAATCATTGCTAACCCACCAACAACTGAGGAGGTTACACTGCAGGAAATACAAGTACTTCCTGTCAGTAGTTCAATTGGAGTAGCAACTACAGGTGTTGGATCCACTGATCTACACCTGGCCAGTTGTTTCATCAATAAGACTCCTCTGAAGGCAATTTCCTCTCCAGCAACTGTGATATCCGCTGCTGTCTTTGTTCCAACCCCTGGTTCTATTAAAAGGATCCCAATTGCTGAGGAAAGAAGTCCCCAGTACCAAGAAAAAGGGGCATCTGTGGATGACTTTTGGGAAACTTTCCCTAAGTCAACTGCTGATACAACCACTGCCAGTGGGAAATCAGATGATCCCATTAACTTGGGTGATGGTTTAATGTACAAGGAATTGAGGGAGAGGGTTAAGAAATTGGAAACTTCTGTTGCAGATATTAAGTCAATGCTCCAACAGTTGTTACAAGCCCAAAAGGCAACACCCACTGTAGCACCAGATACAACATCTGCTCCATCATCTGCTCCTACTCCCATTGAGCTTTGGAGTTTATTTCAACCTGTGCTTCACCAACAAAGGGCATATTCTGATCATCAACATGAAATACAGATTCAAAAGATCAGAAATATGATGGAAGCTAGGTTTATGGATACACAAGCAGACATAAAGGCATTGAAGTCCCACTCGCTGAAAACCACTGGTTCTGCTCCTCCTACTATCATCTTTGTGGACAACCCACCACCAACTGATGCCAAAAAGTGGGAGAAAAATGAAGCAGCTAAAGAAAAAGGGATATGAAGATGGTTTGTACATTGCACCAGACAAATCCACTATGCTTGCAGAGATACCTAAGCCAGATGGTACTAAAAAGGTTGATGTAACCACAAATGCCATTTCTGATGCAAAAGGAACGGTAAAAAGGGATATGGAGGCAAAGGATAAAGCAAGGTGGGAACAGGATAAAAGAGTTTGTATGGAGAAGGATGGGCAGGGTGTTTCTGAGGCCAAGAATGAAGAAAATCCCGAGCCTAAAAGAAAACAGCCCACTAGAAAAGTGAAGGAACCCAAATCCACACCTCCCAAAAGCTCCACACATCAAACCTCAAAACGAGCAGATGTTAAAACATCTGTTGTATCGAAAACTGTAGATACTTCAGTTGTTTCAACATATGTTACACCAACAATTTGCACCACTTCAACACAAATTCAATCCACTGCCTTACCACAAATCCCATTACCATCAAAAACATCCTCATTACTACCAACACCACCTGCCAAAACGGAAAATACTTCAGGTGACACATCATCTGTTATAATGGTAACAGTGGTTGAAACACCAGTTGTTTCAACAACTGTTAGTCAACCATCTACCACTCAAATCACTACCACTCAACGCACCAAAACACCACCAACCTCTCCAAAACATAAAAGGAGAAGGATAATTCTGAATGTTGATCCTTCAACACCGCAAAAATCCACCCAACCATTGTCCCTTGTTACCATTCCCAATGCTGTCCCATTCTCTTCAGCACAAGTTTCAAATTCAAACACTGCCATTCTTCCTGCAGGAGTCCTGTATCCATTAGAACTGGAAGCAGTTAGAGAGGAGATCATATCCTTCTACTCTGAAGATGACCCTGCTAAAAGGAACTTGCCATCTGTTCAAGGATATCCAAGGCCTAATAACATTAATGAATACTTGAAGTTAAAGGCTCAACAAGCAGAGGATATCTCCAAAAGAAATACACAAGGAAAATCTGACAGAGAGATTCAAACATTTTACCAACATTTGCTAACCCAAGTGAAAATTTTGGAGCAGTTTTCAAAAGATCTCTGTCAAAATTTATCAGAAAGAGCTGATGAAACTTTGAGGAAAGATTATATTGACTATATCATGGCTTACAAAACATACAAGGGAGAAAAGTACAAGTACAAAGAATGGACCATCAGTGAGCTAGAAGTGAAACAGCTAGAATTCAAGATATGATCAAAAAGAAGGTGAAGCAGACTCCTCCTATCTGGGCAAAGTTTAAGAAAAATGTACCAGATAGGTCTCTGCAGCTGAAGAGAATGAAAGAAGAGTTAATAACAGCTAATTTTGGGTCAAAGAACCAAGTGTCAAGGTGGAAAGAGGATAAAGTGTTTTTCTCTTACAAAAAGCTGGAAGAATTAAGAAAGAAAGATCCTAATGTTCCCCAAAAGCCTGTTTACCCTAAAGCAGTGGTTCCAGCTATGCCAAAAAAGCTACAAATCAGGAGATCCTAATACAGATTCGTTGGACTTTGAATTACAATTCAAAGGGCAAGTCAGGGAATTTTTGATGAGGCAATAAAGATTCACAATGGAAATGTGATATTTGGGTTTGTGTTTTACAGTTTATAGCAGAGTTAAGATTACTAGGTGTGGTAATGTTTGCGGTTATATAAGAAATTTTATGTATTTGTGAATTTGGTAAGTAACTGAATTGACTTTGAAAGTCAAAGGTGAAAGAAACATGGTTGACTTCACTATTGGCATTGTTTGTTAATCCTGTTTTGTAGTAAAAATACTCTTTGAGCTTTTTTTTGAGTTGTTTAATTTGTTATCCTTTTAGTGAATTTTCTTTTTCAGTTGACCCATCTAATATAAAACACATGATTAAATCATATGGTCAAATTGTTAAGGATCTTGATGATTTAAGTTGCTAATTGTGTGTCGTCTATTAGCTAATTATTTGTAATTTATGTTAACAGTGTTTATATTTTAACAGATGTTGACCAAAAGTCGAACAGATGTTGGCGAATAGTGAAACAGATGTTGACCTCAAGCAGATGTTTGGTTTGTGGCCAAATATCTCTTTATGAGCAAACATCTGTTTAACTTCAAACATTTGTTTAAGACCAAACATATCTTTATTGGCAAATTCTGTTTATGGCCAAACATCTGTTTAAATCCAAACATCTGTTTAAGTCCAAACAACTGATATAGAACGCCAAACATTTGTTTAAGCCCCAACATCTGTTTAGGTCTAAACAGATGTTTAAATATCTGTTCAAAACACTGTTCAATCTAACATGGGTTTCCATGCATCTGTTGACTAAAAGTCAAACAGATTTTCAAACCACTGATTGACTTATCCAAATTTCTGTTGAATACTAAATGAGATGTTGACCAAAACTCAAACAGCGGTTGACCAAAAGTCAAACAGATGTTGACGAAAAAATGGGATTATCCGACCCGGTTACATGGGATATTTTTAAACTTCTAACATTTTAAAGATCCTCAGAAAATCTCGGTTCATTTCTCTCTCCACGTTTCTTTCTACACTTTCTCCAACAAAATCTGTCATCTTCTTCGATTTCTTCCGATCTTCATCAATATCATCTTGTATAATAATAAAGGTATTGTTAAATAATCTGATTTGTTTTGTATTTTTTATGTTTATTCTTTTAGTTATGAATTCTTTGGGCGATTATAGTTCTTGCTATTTAAATGAAGAAGTTGTAGTCGACGGTAGTGTATTCATGTATGTCCCTGTTTTTTTTTTCAATCCATTGTTGGTTATGATTGCGTTTATTGTTGCGGCTTATACTTGAACAATTTTTGATAGTCCTAATTTTTTTGAATATCCGATTAATATGTAGTTATTATGCATGTTATGATAGACATATATGTTTCTAAAAAAAGTGATCTGCATTTCCTGTATCTACCATTTGTGTTATCTATTGTTGATTTTATTGGATTTCACTTTGCTCATGTATTTATCTTATTCTGATTTATGATATACCATCTGATGTATTCTCATGTGTATTTAAAAAAGTTGAATTTATTTTGATTAGTACTTGGTGTACTGTTTTTAAGTTTTTCTTTTGAATAGACACAAGTCACTATCCTGTTTTTCTATACAATTTATACAGCTGTTGATCGTTCTTGTATATTTGTGATACTTAATCGGAAAAGTAGGTTTTAAGTTTTAATTATATGATTTGATGTAAAAATATATATATATTTCGATATGCTAAGAAATTACATATATTCTCACCTTTTTGATGTTGTCTATTGTTATTTTGATATATATTAGTTGTATCATCTTTTATTTAGATGTATTGCATACCTTAATGCATTGTATTCATTTCTTTCTTAATGTTATTGATTTTGATTATATATGATTGATACTGTTACAGTTTTATGTGAGAATGATTTATGGATTTCCGTGTTACCTTCAAAGCAGTAAAAGGAAATGTTTGGTTAGTAATTTTATCCGATCTTAGTTTAACACTTAATTTTAATTTTTTGGTATGATAATTAGCAATAAAAGTGTTTCTTTTATTTATGCTTAGATTTTGCCAAAACAGTATCAAAATTGGATTCAACAGTTTAATTATCCAATTGGAAATACAAATATCCGAACCACAGCTGGAAATGTTTTTAAAGTCAAGATCTATCCCCTAAGCAATGGCAGATATTATTTTTATAATGGTTGGTGTCAATTGGTAGACAGTTTGAAAATACCTTCAGATTCATGGTTGATATTTCATTATGAAGAAGCTTTACAAAGTTTCAGAATATTGTATTTTTATCAAGACATTGCTCTTTCTCCTTGTGAAGAGTTTTACTACAAACCATCTGGTAACGAAGATTTTGTGGTATGTAACTTCGAATATTATTCATCATGTAATTTTATTGGAGATACAATTGTTTATTTGTTGTGTTTTATTTTTTTACTTAATTTTCTGATATATTTTTACTAATGTACTATATAATGTGTTTTATTCTGATTGTAGAGTATTAATCGTTCTTTTGTTCATCACAAGATGTTAAACACTATTCCTTCATATCCGGTCGTTATTAAAGGATCTGAAAACAAGAACTGGTCTGTAGGGGTGGAAGATATCAACAATGAACTTTACATAATTACCGGATGGAAGGAGATAAAGAATGACTTGTCATTAACTGCTGATCATCTCATTGTCTTTGAGATGATAGATCTTCAGACTTTTCATATCACGGTTTTCAATTGTGCTACCTGTGATTTAGTGCTTCCACCTGAGGTTTGTGCTGTTGTTAAACAAAATGTGATAGAAGAGATTGTGTTGAGTTCAGATAGTGAAGCTGTACAGGACGTCGATGATGTCAATAATAGTGGTATGGTTGTTGGGAATGAAGATGATCAGATCGTACCTCTTTCTTTCCGTGTGGACGGTCATTTTGTAAGTTTGTGATGATGAGTTTACTAATATATAATACTTTAGTCAGATTTTAAAGATGTGTTAATTCTTTGTTTATTGAATTGTTCGTTGTTTGTTATAGCACCTTTTTAAAAAACAGGCTGAAGATCTTGGACTGAATCGTAAGATGGGTTTGAAGATTGTGGACGTGGCAGGTGATGTTTGGAATATTCAAGCTGCTATAGGTTCATCTCGAGGTCAACCAAGATATTATCTGCAAGGAATGAGAAAGTTTGTGAGAGATAAAGGCATGGTTTCAGGTCAAGCATTTACACTTAACTTTGTGAAAGGTAAAAAGTTTTTTATGTTCGGATGAATGTTTGTGGTTTGAAGAAGGCAAATGCAGAAGCATACATTGAACTAAATTTTCGGGTTGTAGTTGTTTGCTTTTCGAAACTGATACTAGACTTGTTTGTTTAGTTTTGAAGTTGTGATTCTAAAACTATATATGTACATGTAAATTATTAGCTCCATGTCTAACGGAAACAATGTGGAGTTGTGAACTAAAAACAATATACTCCGTTTTACTTTTGGTCAACATCTGATTGACTTTTGGTCGTATTAATAACAGTATAAGATGGTTGATGTAATGCGGTCGTATTAATAACCAATGGTAATTAATTAATCTAAATAACTTTCCCGAGCCCGGGAAGCAATCCCGGGTAAAAACCTAGTATATATATATATAAAGGAGGAGAGAGAAGTCAGATGGGGGGCCCACCAGCTTGCCCCGTCTCCACCGTCGGAATCCAGACGGAAGTGCCGAGCCGAGCCCCATAGGGGCGGTGTGCGACGTTGCTAAAGGGGGGGGGGGGGCTGTGCCGATCCCCATACCCACCGGTCGCTATGTCAATTGTATTAGCCACACAAAAGAGTCACACTGACTAGACCATCTAATAAATGCGTTAAGGCTTCAATCATTATTAGCTTACTTCATTATACAAATTAAAAAAAAATCAGTTTAAGGCTTCAATCATTATTCTTTTTTCATCTTTTCCTTAGCTAGGACCATTAGATCTCGTTTTGTTGTTAGACCATCTTCCCATGCTGTCCTCCATTGTGATTTGTGTGAATACTTCCCCTTTTTTTATGAGTAAAATGTCAAAATATTCCTGAGTTTAGGTTACTTTTGTATCTAAATCCTTAAGGTTTCATTTTTATTGTCATTTTCATTCAATTGGCAAACTGGGTTAGTATTTTCTGTTACCTTCTCCCCTCTTTGTCGTTTTCCTCATTTAATATTTTATGGCATAAATGACGATTATACCCTTCATTTAAATGAGGAAAACGACAGATTAAGGAGAAGTTAAAAGAAAATTTTAACCCAGTTTGCCAATTTGATGTAAATGACAACAAATATGAAACCTCAGAGACCTAAATACAAAGAGTTTTATTTTTTAAAGAAAGTAGCAAAATAATTTAAACTCAGAGACTATTTTAGCATTTTATTTTTTTTATTCTCCCTCTCAAATTTCCATAGGGACACATAGGTGTACACATTTTGCGGTCTTTATTTTCTTAATGCTCCTGTCATGGTGCCACCAGGGGCGAAGTATTGTGAGTGCCCGGGGTACACCCGCCCACCCCAATGTTTTAGTTAGAAGTGTATAAGTTCTGATTTTTCGTCCGAAAATTTTAAAATTATACAGGATCACCCCCCCCCCCCCATTATTTTTCCTAAATTGTATATCCTAAATATTTATAAACTTTGTATATAAATGATGGGTAGTTTGGTAAATATAAACTTTGTTTTATTTGGAACTATTATTATTTGACCCGACTTGAATCGAATAGCCAACCCGACCCAACCTGAAACATAACGATAGGAAAAAAAAATTAGGTCACATCACTTTACGCCCCCTCAAAACTTTTGGTCAAGCTCCGCCACTGGGTGCCACAACGTCTTGGTGTTTCTTTTCGTCACCGCTATGGCCTTAGATTTGTTGCCTCCATTTGTAGTTATTTAGTTTTCTTATTTTTTAAGATTTTTTTTTCTTGATCATCCATTCTTATTATATAAAGTTGATATTGTTTTTTCCCTAATGTATGAGAATGTTCTCCTTATGCTCTAACTGTGGGGATAAAACTACATATAGTAAGTTAATTTATAATATAGGAAAAATTACAAGTTTTGTTCTTTATCTTAATACCACTTATCAGACATTGTCCTTTTCAACGAATTTTGACATGTTTTGCACTTTACAAGGAATTTTGTTGCACAATTTGTCCTTTACATCCAACTCAATTAAATAAGTCTGTTAAATATGGTCACGTGATCCGCACACGAGGATAAACATGTATTTTCCCCCTCCCCCAATAAACCCTCTTTCTTTCTTCACAGCAGCCATCACCAACATTTCCCTACCCACCCCTTCCTTTTTTTTTGAACGGCTAAGTGTGTCTACAATATTTTTTGGGTGCGAAGACACATTCACACCCCCTATTGCGGGGAGGCCCGTTGCCCCACTCCGGCCAGACGTGAGTATCTTAACCATGCCTCCGCTGGCATCAGAGAGTGGCCGGCGTCCAGGGAGAAAACCCCACAGATACCTCACCCCAACCAAGGGTTTGACGAGTTGATTGCCACCACAGAGGGGAGTAAAAGTGTAAAACCGCCTCAAGTGGGGATCGAACACGGGTATCATGGGGAAAAACCCAGGTATCTCACCCATGCTCAAGCCAGGAATAGAACCGGCGCCTCCAAAGGAGACAACCGGCCCAACAACCAGCTGAGTTGGGATCATTGACATACCCCACCCCTTCCTCTCCAAAGATATACTCCACGCCACACCCACCCCTTCTCCATCGAACCTCTTCACACAACCGCCGCCACATCTCCACCACCGTCGCTGACGGCGGCGACTAATTTCCTAACGGCGGAGTAGTACTCCTCTAACCTAGGGTTTACTACGAGCTCCGATTCGGAATTCGATTCGCCAAGCTTGGATATAGGGCACTAGAAGCCAGGATCGAGATCTTGCTCTGACCTAGCGTCTGATTCGCCGAATTCGACCCAATCGGTGGTGGAGGATTGGTCGTCGAATGTAGGATCGTCCTTGAGGTCGTCTTGAGAGAGGACGAGAACGAACAGCCGGGAAGTTACGGTTGTGGAGAGGAGGAGTAGGAGGAAGAAGAAGAAGAAGAAGAAGAAGAAGATGATGATGATGATGATGAGGAGGAGGAGGAGGAGGAGGAGGAATAGTGTCCGGTGGGTGAAATACGGTGGTTTCCGACGAGTTCGCATATCTCCAGTGAGGTGGTTTGTTGGCAGCTGGGTGAAATGTATGGGAGAAAGTTGTCATTTAAAAGATTTATCCGGTGAATCATAAAAGTTAACAGGTCAAAAAAAATCATCTCTCTAGAAATATCAATCTTTGATATTATGTTGTTTTAATAAAAGTTGAGGTTCTGTTCTTCCATTAATTCCTAATTTCGAAAACAAACAATGATTGATTGAGGTTTTGTTCTTCCATTAATTCCTAATCGGATTTTGTGCCTGATTTTTTACCGAAAATTCTTCAAATTGTCGAATCTTAAACCAAGTTGTTCAATTATTTGTTATGATATCACTACGAGGTTTGTTTTGGGAATCTTAGACTAGGTTAAACATGGAAGGTTGGGGATTAACTGGATTAAAACGCGTCTTGCAGGTGGTGGTTGATGGTGGTGAGTCAGGGTGGTGACAGTGGTAATTGATGGTGGTGGTTGCAAAGTTGTAAAGAGAGTGAGAGAGTTGTGTGTGTGTGTGTATATATATATATATATATATAGAAACGGGATCAGGAGAAAACGTTCAAAAGTGTGAGAATTGTGAGAACGCATCATGGTCCAACACGTGTCACGCGGCTTAGAGAAGGGCGGAGTGGCTTTTTTGTCCTTTTATCTTCTGCTTTTCCAGTTCCTCTTTTTCCAATATTGTTTTATTTTTTGGGGTTTAAGATTTTTGGCGTTAACCAAATTCAATAATTAATGGCGTTTAATGGTTTCATCGTATTAACATTTTGGCGTTTATGGCGTTTTTCAAATCGTATGCCATTGGAACCCCAGGGTGGTCAGGAAATCTATCAGAATGGCGTTTTTTCAAGGCGTTTTAAACAAGATGGCCCATTGTTCTATTATTTTTTATATATATTTTGGCGTTTGTGGTATCTTGGCGTTTTACAATTGTAAGATTATATCACAACCACAGGGAAAAAAATAGAAGCGAAGAAAATAAATTAAAAATCATAATTGGATATCTTTTCACAATTTTCACTGTCATCAGTCTCTCTCTTCTTTAATAGTACAAGAACTGTCACCAAATATATGGCGTTTTATGTAAAACTTAACAAACCCATCGGTTTGATTTTTTTGCCTGCTCGTCTGTTGAAGTGGCTTTTTGTGGATGTTTGGGTACATAGATCTATGACGTGTGGGTGGGTTTTTCTCTTTTTCTTCATCGTCATCTTCATCTTTATAATCATGCCACTCTTCAGTGTCATTGATCTATTTTCCTCATCCAAGCCTTATTCAAGAACAAAGAACACAAAATGACATTCGATTGTCATCAGTATTTTTTTCTTGAAGATTTGTCCATCTCATGCAGCAAAATCTTTCTGAGTTACTCCTCTCAGCTAACAATCCATTTAGTGAAACTTCACGAAGAACAATACTGAATATCCAAGATAGCATATTAGCCATCTTTGATTTTTTTGGCGTTTTGCAGTGAGTGGTATTTAGTAGTATTTTGGCGTTTGTTTGTTTTTTTTTTTTTTGTTTGATTAAATGGAAATTGCTGAGAGTTATTATTTTATAGGATTTCTTTTGGCGGTGTAGGTTAGGCGGTGAATTATTATAATAAAGTATTCGTCGTTTTGGTTACTGGTTGTAATTATTGTTTTTGATAAGCTTTTTTCTCTGAAGTCTGTAACACGTCCCGTCTTTCAAGTTTGGCGTTTTAGATTCTAATATAATAAATTTTTCGTCTCTTCATTTTTACTGTTTTGTAGTTACTGTTTCTAGTTACATTTTCAAGTTTGTTTTTTATTTTTTGGTTTTTTTATAATACTTTTTCAAAGTAATTTTATTATAGTTTGGGAGTTTTTGCGGGCATTTTACGGCTTGATAGCGTTTAAACAAGCATTTTGGCTGTTTTGGCGTTTTTATTATATATGGCGTTTTTATTATATAACAATCAACTGAAAAAGAAAATTAAAAAAAATATATATAAACAATTGATCTTCCAAATCTTCACTGTCACCAGTCTTTTTCTTCTTTTTTGAATCATCTTAACTGGCTGGTTCGACTTTCGTATGATTCATTTTGTTTTTTTTTTTTTGTTTTTCAAGTAGTTTTTTGTGGCTGTTTGGAAGCACAAAGTCTGACATCAGCATCTTTTTCTTGAAAATTTGTCCATCTCATGCAGCAAAATGTTCTTGAGTTTAGACCCTTCAGCCAACAATCTTGAATTTTCCAATGAACGATGTTTGATTTTTTAACTTTTTTGGCGTTTTACCGATAAAAAGAACGCCACCAATTAAAAGCACTTAAACCTCAAAATTTGATCATGCTAAAATCAATAATGTTTTGCTGTATGAGATGGACAACATTGTTAATCCTCGGTTAAGAAAGATAACTGACAATGTTGTCCACCCCATACAGCTAAACTTTATTGACAACAAACCTCAATAATGTTTTTGTATGTTTTGGCGTTATAAATTGGATGGAAGTTGAGGATAAGTCAATAAGATTTTACTCAATGAAATGGACAATATCCTCAGTTAAGGATTTTGTCCATTACATTGAGCGAAATCTTACAGGCAACCAAACTGAATTTCAAAAAAACGTTTTGGTTTAGAAGATATTTGATGTTTGTGTTTTTTGTCGTTTCTAAGACGAATGGGATATATTAAATATGGCGTTTGGGTTTTTGTGTGTGTTTTTAATTGAAGGTCTGAGATGTTGTATATATAGGATTTTTTTGGCGGTTTTTTTAGGCGGGATTTTACTATAATTAAGTTTGGCGTTTTATATCTAATGCTGTTTTTAGTTAGAATGGTGTGTGATTTTTGTTTTGGCGTTTTATTTCATGAGATGGCGTTTTGTGTGGAGAAGTCAAAAAACCATTTTACCCTTAATGAAGCGCGTCCACGTAATAAAATTGATGTTATTTACGAAAACGCCACCGCGCCAATCTAGTCCATAGATTGTTTTGATTGGACGATCAATAAGCGTTCTTACCGTTCTCACACTTTCTACCGTTTTCTCTAAATCCCGACCCTATATATATATATGTATAGGATTAGGTTCAAAAGTGAACACTAGTGTAGCTTGCGAACTGAGTGAACTAATCCTGGCCATACACGTGTGTAAATCAATGGCCAGGATTTGATGTTGAAATACACTAGTGTATTTTACGATTTGATGATGAGATCCTGGCCATACACGTGTGTAGATCAATGGCCAGGATTTGTTCACTCAGTTCGCAATTACACTAATGTTCACTCTAGAACTCCACCATATATATATATATATAATTTTTTAAAATATCTTGTTTTATTCTTTTAAATATGTAACACCTCGAAAAATTTGTGTTCAATAAAATAACGACACGTGTCGTGCAAGACAAAGTGTTATAAACCCGGATCTAGTCAAGGATGTATGGTAGGATTTAAAAGAGTTGACATGTTAATTAAATACCTCTGAACGACCTAATTATAAATCCCAAGACCCTAATCTATATTATAAACATCCAATATACTTAAATCTGGTAAATGATAGCTATGATTGATTCAAATTACACAAGAATGGGATCCTACGAGGATATGCACGACAACCTTCATTTACGGCACTTTCAAAAGGATCCAAGAAAACTTTATATCATATCAAGGTGGTGTAAACTATTCATGACCCAAACAAGAGGCCCCATACTGAAAATAATGGCCCAAATTCGTAATACATAGTTGCCTGTTCGAAGCTTGAAAGGTCAAATTTTTTTTGCCTCTGATAAGGTCTTACGGACCGTAAAGGAACCCCTTACGGTCCGTAAGGAGTCCCCAGCGACAGTAAAATCGACAGCAGCCTGTATAAATGCTATAACCGACTTAAAAAGATATTTTCCACTTCCATGGGCGACCCCTACATGCTTTTAGACCTTAGGGACACTTGTGGATGATCCATGATCAGTTATAGCATGATTTGTCATGATCACAAGCCATAAAATTCACTATAAAAGGCCCTCATGTTGCAACATTTTGATCATACCTTCCATCTGCATTTGTGGAGCTTCCTGGAGCATAAGATCAGTCCCCAAGCATCTCTAATCGTGCATTAGACCTTGGTAAGCATCCTTGATCTTCCTTAATCGAGTTTTGCTTAGTTATTAGCTTAAAAGTCAAACCGTCGTAATTAAGGTTTGACTTATCGATTAATCATTAATGGTCTGATGTTTAGTCAAATTGAAGGTAGTTATAATTTGGTAATTATGTGGGCAATAAACCCTTAAAAGGGCACCCGCTGATTCCCGCTCTAACTAGATCAAATGTCGGGTCAAAGTTGTTTGTAAAAAGTCAACAGAAGCATAATTTTCGAATGAACGCATAATTAACAATGCAGAAGGCGTGTAACCTATTTTATCACTCATATAACATGGTAATAAGTGTAAGAACATGTCTAAGCATGTTCGACCCAACAATTTTCTGTTTAGACCCGGTTCAGAACCGAAAGTCCAAAACTTTGACTTTTGCTTTGACTTTAGTTCTGACCCGATTTGGTATGATTTGGAAATGCCTTAGAGCTTCCTTAGGACCAAGTTACATGTTGGTATAACCCTCTGTGGTTGGTTCATGGATTGCCCGATTCGTTTACAAGTTTCCGTTAATTGCTTAATGTTGACCATAATGCCCTTTTGACCATAAAACGAGAATTTTGGAAATGTGAAAGGACAATAATCTTTATTACTGATTTATAAACTTGTCCCTAAAATTTCACATCAGTTGGAGGTCTAGATTAGCAGTTATGCCCAATAGCGTAATTAGAAAGCTTTTTGTTATTTAAACGGCGTAATTAGCGTAAAGCCTATCTAAACCCAATTTTCGACACCAAAAATTTTACCCACTAATGTAATATAATATTTTGAGATTTTTGAAGATTTTTAATTATTTTTAACCTGCTCATAACCTAAGGTTATGGCCTTGATTCGGTAAATACCGATTTTACCCTTTTTGTTCATAAAATGAGTTCTACACAGTATTTTGAAACCAATCCAATTGCTACTGATTTTATTTAATAAATGAAGTATTTTAAACTTTATAACCTGATCAGAAAACTCAGATTTCCTGTATAACCCGGAAATCGCTTAAAACGGCTTTTTACGCGTATTAAACACCTAGTATGGGTTTAAAACTATTTTGGCATACAAGACTTATCACCAACTGATATAACCTGTTAAATTAAGTTGTTTTGATGATTATTTTAGACCCGAGTCTCAGAATTATATTTAATCTCTTTTATAATCTTTAAAATGACCAAAATACCCCTACGGGGCTTAAATTAAGATTAAACTCGTTTTGGGCATAATGGAAGGTATACTACCGATATCACAACATATTTAAGGCATATTAACTTAGGAAACCTTTAAATGACTCTCATGGTTACCCGTTACGCCTCCTGCGCGTTCGGTTCGGTTTGTGTAACTAATTTGCATAAATTAGCCGAAACGGGTCAAACCTTATCATTTTTATCTCAAAAATCCAGAATGTGGTTAGATTACCCATATTATACAAGTCTTCAAACTTGTCGGGTCTAAGTCACAATCTATTCCGGTCTTCGCTTAATCGTGGGTTTGAACCGTATCTTTCTTTAAAACTAACCGGTCTAAGTTTAGGCTTAATTAAAAACCCGTTAGGATTCTAATAGGTTATTATAAACCTTCGTTCCAGAATAGGAGACCCGGTAAAAGCTACACGCACTTGCTAATTGTGATTGATACTTGCAAAGGTAAATACTTTTAACTTATTTTCCCTTATACGGGCTTGGGGTATGGTATATAAAATACCGGTTGGTCGGGCATTGAATCTTTAAATTGTATGAAAGTTAAATCATTGAGATGTCCCGTTTGAAATGTCTTGTTTGCTTAAAGCCTTTGGGGGGTTAATGACCATATCCCGGATATCCTTGGCATCATTTTACGAAATGGCCACGACCAGAGCACAGGGTGTAGGCGTACACCCGTCAGTGCATAAATAAATAATATGGTATAATCGCCGCCTTCGGGAATAACCCGCCGCGGGACTATATCATGTGGTGTGTCTATTGATCTTTAACCATGTCTACGGATCGGGCTACTGAACGCATAAGGAACATGTAATTCTTTTACAAGATTATATTCAAATAATTATCCCAAGTTATAAAAAGTTTTTGCCACGTGCATTCAAATCAATTTTATTAAACCTTTTCTAAATGAGTCAGTTAATTTTATTTACCAGTGTAAACTGGCGTATTTTCCCAAAAAGGTTAAGTGCAGGTACTACGCGAACTAGGTTGGCTTTCTCCTAGCGTCTACAATAAGTCTCGCAAGCTTGGATGTCAAAACTGTTGAACAATGTTTCCATTTTATTTTGATCCACCGGTGGATTATTTTCAACTGTTTGTGATACTTGATATTACAATTATATTCGGTTGAAATATATCTATCTTTTGCTTCCGCTGTGCATTTAAATATTGTGTTGTTCGACTGTAACGATATCAACTACGTCACGATACTCCCCACCGGGCCCACCGGTAATACGTGGAAATATCGGGGTGTGACAGGTTGGTATCAGAGCCAGCATTGAGTGAATTAAACACTAGCCTTTTGTGTTTAATCTCAATGACACAATTGCACATTCCTAAATTTTCGAGTCTAGACAAATAACATAGGACAAATTCTATTTTGTTTTATTTTTAACTTTGTCCTTTATATTTGTTGTTGTATCTTTTATTTATTTTGACAGGATTAACAATGCCACCAAGATTTAGAAGAGGAGGACGAGATAAGGGGCCGATCACCGCCCCCAATGACCACGAAGCCGGGCCTTCCCACCGGCGAACTCCTGCGGCTACTATGAGTGGCGATCCGCAACGAGACCGGAGGACCCATTTAGAGCCCGCTAGACGATCTGTCTCACATAGCTCAACGCCTCCCTATCGCCATTCTTTTGGGCCGCACTCGGAAAACGAGCCCGATAACCCACAACCTTCATATATACCTCTCCAGCGATCCCTTTCGCACCATTCCTTCGGCGACCCCACTCCTATCTTTCAGGGCCGGTTTAACCCGGTAAACTATATTCAAGAACCAGTGGGTTTTAACCCATTGGGACCAGAGGACCACTTCTCAGGAGACAATGCAATGGACATGGACATGGACATGGACATGGACGAGGACACGGATCCCGTCGAGCCTGCAACAGGGACCCCCAACCATCCCATCGAGATCTCCGATGGATCATCCTTCCACGGATCACCCTACGGTGGTCCCGACAGTTATCAAGCGAGGTTTAACCAGCATGAATGGTACTTCACACCTTCTCACCATTCATCACCTCACCAGCAGGATCCCTCTAGGGATTCACGTTTCGTGGCAGTCACGCCACCGCCTCCACCGCCGCCAGTTCATCAAGCACCTCCAGAACCACCAAGGCGTCGGAGAACAGGCGCAAGGATATCCGCGCGAGGAGGGGATTTTCACTTTAGTACCCCTCATCACTCTAGTGGCAGCCACTATCCACCACTGCATGAAGACCCACAAATGGGTGGGCCCTCAAACCCTGTTCCAGAGGTGAACTCTGCACCAGTTGCACCACAGCCTCCACCATTGGGTTTTGATAACCCGATTTCTGCATACGCCGGTTCAATGGCGTACAACCCGTTTAAGCAGCCGGCTCACACTCATTATAACTATGCTGAAGCCGACCCGTACCTTGTAGCGGCCAATTACAACGCCCTTCACCCGGAAGGACCATATGGAGCTCCTTGGGGAGTGGGATATCCAACTCATGGGTATCAAATGCATGCACGACCTCCAATTCGGCAACAATCGCAGCCACCACGGTTTTCCCGACCGGAACAGGAGGAAATCCTCCAAAGATTAAGTCGAGTGGAACATGAGTTTCAAGAAGAACGCAGGAACAACCGGGGATTCCTCAAGGGCCTGGCAAGCTTACTAAAGGGGAAGAAGAAGAGGAATCATTAAATCCCTACATGTATCATTGTATTTCCCTATTTTAATCAGGTCCCTGCGTGGACATTTAGTTATGTACTTAGTCCCTACGTGGACTTATCTTTCTTTAGCCCCTGCGTGGGTATGATTTCTTGTATTCTGCCCCTGCGTGGGCATGTCTTTCTGTTGACCCCTGCGTGGGTATGTTTGTTTGGTTAAGCCCCTGCGTGGGCAAGTTGTTTCTGTAAAAGTCCCGTTTAGGGCAATATGTACTTCTTTTGAGGTTTAATGGAATGATAAGTTTAAAATTTCATTTTTGTCAATTATGCATAAATATATTATAAATGAAATAAATAAATTAAAAATCCTTCCTCTTAAAAATAATATGCCTATTTAAATATTAACTAAGAATCTTAAAGGTATAGCCTAGCCTACATGTCATTATAAGACTTGGCCAAGATGGTAAGACCTATTAAAAAGATTCAAATCCCTGTTAACATCTGAAAACATGTTAACGCTCCTGGCAGACGTGATTCGTTAAAATCACACACGTCATTCTTATAATAGGATTCTTCAAAAGATTTCCTAACCCAACTTAATGATCTATAAATCATGGGTTTAAATCATCAATTAAGATGATCATATATTAAACATCCATTGGTGATGTAGTGCCTACGGGCCTTACTCATTGTCATATAAGACAAAAGACAGTAGTAGTCTATGACTCCCTGTCAGAAAAAGGTAAAGAACTATGTTCAAACCTAAATGCCTTGATTCTTTGAAATCATGGCTTATGATTTAAAATGTCCTTGTGACTAGGCTTTTGTGCCACTAATTATACTGTTATTGTTTTATAATTAGGTTATGTTATAATAAAAATCCTAAATAAATATGATTAACAAATTAACCAAATATGGCCTGTGTTACCATGGTTAATGAATTGCCATAAAAGACAATTCCATAATAAACTCCCAAATAAATTATTGTCATATCTTATGCAACAGTTCAAGATACAACGGTTGACTCAGATGAAATCAACAGTCACCCACGGGAGAATCAGGATGATGCCCGAATTAATATAACGGGTACTAAACTGCAAGCGTTAATAGACAACGTTGTTACGAAAGCCATAGAGAGGCAGTATAATGAATATAGCGGGACTCGAAGTAGGACCCTATCTGCACCGCACTCAAAACCTAAGACTCATTCTGAGGCTCACAGCAAGCCACCCTCCAAGAAGGAAGAGCCCAAGAAAGGTGATGACGATCGTCAGTCCTCAAATCAGCAAAGTGCTCCATCTCAAAAGATTGTATTGAATCAAGGACCCCGTGATAAGGGTTGCTCCTACAAGTATTTTGTTTCATGTAAACCCAGGAATTTCACTGGGGGGAAAGGAGCTATAGACTGCATGACATGGTTGGATGAGATGGACACCGTGGTTGATATCAGCGGGTGCGCTGAGAGGGATGTGGTAAAGTTTGAGTCTCAATCGTTCAAAGGTGAGGCCTTAGCCTGGTGGAGATCGTTGATTCAAGCTACGGGGAAGATTCCACTGTACAATATGACATGGGAACAATTTGTTGCCCTCGTCAAGGAGAACTACTGTCCTCAGCATGAGGTCGAAAAGATTGAGTCGGATTTTCTGTCATTAGTGATGAAAAACCTGGATTGCCAAGCTTACCTTATGAGCTTTAATACAATGTCAAGATTGGTTCCGTATCTAGTGACCCCGGAACCCAAAAGAATAGCTCGTTTCATTGGGGGTTTAGCCCCAGAGATCAAGGCAAGTGTAAAAGCCTCTCGGCCAGCTACCTTCAGATCTGTAGCCGATATATCTTTATCCCTCACATTGGACGCAGTCAGGCTGAGATCGCTGAGGAACACGGATGCCGAGAAAAGGAAGCGTGAAGATAACAATTCATGAAGGTCAGACAAGAAGCACCGGGGAAACAATGACCACAAGAAGGGGTCTGAATCTAAGAAGGATGGGCATCAATCTGGAGATAAGCCCAAGTGTAAGATTTGTTAGAAGCACCACTTTGGGAGGTGCAGACTTGACTCAAAATCCCAATCTCAGCCGAGGCCTTGTGGGATTTGCAAGTCTTCGGAACATAAGACCCTAGAGTGCAAGAAACTGAAGGACGCAACGTGCTACAGTTGCAACGAAAAAGGGCACATTAAGACAAATTGCCCAAAACATGCAAAGAAAGCTGATGAAGGAAAGAAGACCAATGCTAGGGTCTTCAGGATGGATGCAAAGGAAGCTGTGCAGGACGACAATGTGATCACAGGTACCTTCCTCATAAATGATGTCTATGCAAGAGTACTTTTTGATTCAGGAGCTGATAAATCGTTTGTAGATAATAAGTTTTGCAAATTACTGAATTTACCTATTAAAACCCTAAGTGTGAAGTATGAGGTGGAATTAGCAGATGGCACCTTAGAAACCGCCTCAACCATATTAGATGGATGTTTCATATCCATTAAGAACCACTCTTTTCCTTTCTCCCTACTTCCTTTGAAATTAGCCGGTTTCGACATAGTTTTGGGTATGGACTGGTTATCTCATAACCAGGCCCAGATTGTCTGCAATAAGAAGCAAGTGGTGATCAAGACTCCGTCTGGTGAATCACTTACCATTCAGGGAGATACCCAGTATGGACTGCCTGAGCAAGTGACTATGCTCAAGGCCTCTAAGTGTTTGAAGAAGGGTTGTGTCATCTTCATGGCACAAGTGACTATTGATGAGCCGAAGCCTAAGATTGAGGATATCCCTATCATTTCTAAATACCCTGAAGTTTTTCCTGAAGAACTACCTAGTTTACCACCAGATAGGCAAGTGGAATTCAGAATTGACATCATCCCTGGAGCAACACCAGTAGCAAAGGCGCCTTATAGGTTGGCACCAACAGAGATGAAGAAATTGAGGACACAACTAGATGAATTGCTAGCCAAAGGTTTCATTAGACCTAGTTCGTCTCCTTGGGGAGCGCCGATCTTGTTTGTCAAGAAGAAGGATGGATCGATGCGTCTGTGCATCGATTACCGTGAGCTTAACAAGGTCACTATCAAGAATAGGGATCCTTTGCCCAGGATCGACGATTTGTTCGATCAATTACAAGGGGCAAGCTACTTCTCTAAGATCGATTTGAGGTCAGGCTATCATCAATTGAAGGTTAAAGATGAAGATGTACACAAGACTGCATTTAGGACTCGTTATGGTCATTATGAGTTCCTAGTGATGCCTTTTCGGCTCACTAATGCACCAACGGCATTCATGGATCTCATGAATCGTGTCTGCAAACCATACTTGGACAAATTTGTGATCGTCTTCATTGACGACATTCTGATTTATTCAAAGAATCAGGCCGACCATGAGAAACATCTTCGATGTATTCTTTCGCTACTTCAGCAGGAGAAGCTCTACGCCAAATTCTCTAAGTGTGAATTTTGGCTTCGTGAAGTCCAATTCCTTGGACATGTGGTTAGTGAACGCGGAATCCAAGTAGATCCCGCTAAGGTTGAAGCTGTCATGAATTGGCAAGAGCCGAAGACGCTCACAGAAATTCGCAGTTTCTTGGGATTGGCAGGATACTACAGGCGCTTTATTGAGAATTTTTCAAGGATTGCTGCACCCCTAACTTCCTTGACTAGGAAGGATATTAAGTTCAACTGGGGACCCAAGCAGCAAGAATCTTTCGATATTTTGAAGCAGAAGCTAAGCAATGCGCCTGTACTGACATTGCCTAAAGGTACCGAAGAATTCGTGGTTTACTACGACGCATTACACACTGGCATGGGGTGTGTGCTTATGCAGAAAGGCAAGGTCATTGCCTATGCTTCACGTCAGTTAAAGGTACATGAGAAGAATTACACCACCAATGACTTGGAGTTGGGTGCCGTTGTATTTGCACTGAAGCTATGGAGGCACTATTTATATGGTATCAAGTGTGTGATCTATTCTGATCACAAGAGCCTCCAGCACCTGTTTAACCAAAAGGATTTGAACATGAGGCAACGACGTTGGATGGAAACTTTGAATGATTATGATTGTGAGATAAGATACCATCCTGGCAAGGCGAATGTAGTCGCCGATGCCTTGAGTCGAAAGGAAAAGGTGAAGCCCATAAGAATCAATGCCAAGAGCATTGAGATAAAGAACAGTTTGAATGAAAGGTTGTTAGCTGCACAGAAGGAAGCTGTGTTGGTAGCTAACTATCCTAATGAAAAGCTAGGAGTAACTGAAGAACAGTTATCCTATGGCAAGGACGGAATCCTAAGGTTGAATGGACGAATATGGGTTCCAGTTTATGGAGGACTTCGAGATGTTATCCTCCTAGAAGCCCACAGTTCCAAATACTCCGTTCATCCTGGAGCTGATAAGATGTACCGGGATCTAAAGGCAAACTATTGGTGGATAGGCTTGAAGAAGTTTGTAGCTGCCTATGTAGCTATATGTTTGACGTGTGCGCAAGTCAAAGCCGAACATCAGAAGCCGTCAGGTTTGCTACAACAGCCTGAACTTCCCACATGGAAGTGGGAAATGGTGATAATGGATTTTATCACCAAGTTACCTAAGACAAGGAAAGGAAATGATACTATATGGGTCATCGTAGACAGACTGACTAAGTCAGCACATTTCCTACCCATTAAGGAGACCTATAGCTCCGACATGTTAGCCCAATTGTACGTAGATAAGATTGTATCTTTACATGGCATACCAGTGTCTATTATCTCCGACAGAGATACTAGATACACATCACATTTTTGGAAGAGTTTCCAACAATCTTTGGGCACGCGCTTAAATTTTAGTACGGCTTACCATCCTCAGACGGACGGACAGAGTGAGCGTACCATCCAAACTTTGGAAGACATGCTTCGTGTATGTGTGATTGACTTAGGTGGTAGTTGGGATAACCACCTACCATTAATTGAGTTCTCATATAACAATAGCTACCATACGAGCATTAAAGCTGCGCCTTTCGAGGCCTTGTACAGTAGAAAGTGCAGAACTCCCGTCTATTGGGTGGAAGTTGGAGATGTCCAATTGACAGGACCTGAAATAGTCTTTGAAACAACGGACAAGATTGTCCAGATTCATGACCGCCTGAAAGCTGCCAGGGATAGGCAGAAAAGCTACGCAGATCTAAAGCGTAAACCTCTGAAATTCGAGGTAGGTGAGAAAGTGTTGCTTAAAGTATCACCCTGGAAGGGAGTGATGCGATTTGGTAAGAAAGGTAAGTTAAGCCCGAGATACATAGGACCATTCGAGGTCATCGAACGTATCAGATCAGTTGCTTATAAGTTAAAATTACCTGAAGAGCTCAGTGGTATTCACAATGTATTCCACATCTGCAATCTGAAGAAGTGTTTCGCTGATGAATCACTAGTCATACCACATACAGATGTGCACATAGAAGAGAGCTTGAAGTTTGTTGAAAAACCTGTGTCGATCGAGGATCGACAGGTTAAAAAGCTTCGAAGGAAGCATGTGCCAATAGTAAAGGTTAAATGGGATGCCCGTAGAGGCCCCGAGTACACATGGGAGGTTGAGTCCACAATGAAAGAAAAGTACCCTCATTTATTTCAGTAAATCTCGAGGTCGAGATTTCTTTTAAGGGGGTGAGGATGTAACACCTCGAAAAATTCGTGTTCAATAAAATAACGACACGTGTCGTGCAAGACAAAGTGTTATAAACCCGGATCTAGTCAAGGATGTATGGTAGGATTTAAAAGAGTTGACATGTTAATTAAATACCTCTGAACGACCTAATTATAAATCCCAAGACCCTAATCTATATTATAAACATCCAATATACTTAAATCTGGTAAATGATAGCTATGATTGATTCAAATTACACAAGAATGGGATCCTACGAGGATATGCACGACAACCTTCATTTACGGCACTTTCAAAAGGATCCAAGAAAACTTTATATCATATCAAGGTGGTGTAAACTATTCATGACCCAAACAAGAGGCCCCATACTGAAAATAATGGCCCAAATTCGTAATACATAGTTGCCTGTTCGAAGCTTGAAAGGTCAAATTTTTTTTGCCTCTGATAAGGTCTTACGGACCGTAAAGGAACCCCTTACGGTCCGTAAGGAGTCCCCAGCGACAGTAAAATCGACAGCAGCCTGTATAAATGCTATAACCGACTTAAAAAGATATTTTCCACTTCCATGGGCGACCCCTACATGCTTTTAGACCTTAGGGACACTTGTGGATGATCCATGATCAGTTATAGCATGATTTGTCATGATCACAAGCCATAAAATTCACTATAAAAGGCCCTCATGTTGCAACATTTTGATCATACCTTCCATCTGCATTTGTGGAGCTTCCTGGAGCATAAGATCAGTCCCCAAGCATCTCTAATCGTGCATTAGACCTTGGTAAGCATCCTTGATCTTCCTTAATCGAGTTTTGCTTAGTTATTAGCTTAAAAGTCAAACCGTCGTAATTAAGGTTTGACTTATCGATTAATCATTAATGGTCTGATGTTTAGTCAAATTGAAGGTAGTTATAATTTGGTAATTATGTGGGCAATAAACCCTTAAAAGGGCACCCGCTGATTCCCGCTCTAACTAGATCAAATGTCGGGTCAAAGTTGTTTGTAAAAAGTCAACAGAAGCATAATTTTCGAATGAACGCATAATTAACAATGCAGAAGGCGTGTAACCTATTTTATCACTCATATAACATGGTAATAAGTGTAAGAACATGTCTAAGCATGTTCGACCCAACAATTTTCTGTTTAGACCCGGTTCAGAACCGAAAGTCGCAAAACTTTGACTTTTGCTTTGACTTTAGTTCTGACCCGATTTGGTATGATTTGGAAATGCCTTAGAGCTTCCTTAGGACCAAGTTACATGTTGGTATAACCCTCTGTGGTTGGTTCATGGATTGCCCGATTCGTTTACAAGTTTCCGTTAATTGCTTAATGTTGACCATAATGCCCTTTTGACCATAAAACGAGAATTTTGGAAATGTGAAAGGACAATAATCTTTATTACTGATTTATAAACTTGTCCCTAAAATTTCACATCAGTTGGAGGTCTAGATTAGCAGTTATGCCTAATAGCGTAATTAGAAAGCTTTTTGTTATTTAAACGGCGTAATTAGCGTAAAGCCTATCTAAACCCAATTTTCGACACCAAAACTTTTACCCACTGATGTAATATAATATTTTGAGATTTTTGAAGATTTTTAATTATTTTTAACCTGCTCATAACCTAAGGTTATGGCCTTGATTCGGTAAATACCGATTTTACCCTTTTTGTTCATAAAATGAGTTCTACATAGTATTTTGACACCAATCCAATTGCTACTGATTTTATTTAATAAATGAAGTATTTTAAACTTTATAACCTGATCAGAAAACTCAGATTTCCTGTATAACCCGGAAATCGCTTAAAACGACTTTTTACGCGTATTAAACACCTAGTATGGGTTTAAAACTATTTTGGCATACAAGACTTATCACCAACTGATATAACCTGTTAAATTAAGTTGTTTTGATGATTATTTCAGACCCGAGTATCAGAATTATATTTAATCTTTTTTATAATCTTTAAAATGACCAAAATACCCCTACGGGGCTTAAATTAAGATTAAACTCGTTTTGGGCATAATGGAAGGTATCCTACTGATATCACAACATATTTAAGGCATATTAACTTAGGAAACCTGTAAATGACTCTCATGGTTACCCGTTACGCCTCCTGCGTGTTCGGTTCGGTTTGTGTAACTAGTTTGCATAAATTAGCCGAAACGGGTCAAACCTTATCATTTTTATCTCAAAAATCCAGAATGTGTTTAGATTACCCATATTATACAAGTCTTCAACCTTGTCGGGTCTAAGTCACATTCTATTCCGGTCTTCGCTTAATCGTGCGTTTGAACCGTATCTTTCTTTAAAACTAACCGGTCTAAGTTTAGGCTTAATTAAAGACCCGTTAGGATTCTAATAGGTTATTATAAACCTTCGTTCCAGAATAGGAGACCCGGTAAAAGCTACACACACTTGCTAATTGTGATTGATACTTGCAAAGGTAAATACTTTTAATTTATTTTCCCTTATACGGGCTTGGGGTATGGTATATAAAATACCGGTTGGTCGGGCATTGAATCTTTAAATTGTATGAAAGTTAAAAATCATTGAGATGTCTCGTTTGAAATGTCTTGTTTGCTTAAAGCCTTTGGGGGGTTAATGACCATGTCCCGGATATCCTTTGCATCATTTTACGAAATGGCCACGACCAGAGCACGGGGTGTAGGCGTACACCCATCAGTGCATAAATAAATAATATGGTATAATCGCTGCCTTCGGGAATAACCCGCCGCGGGACTATATCATGTGGTGTGTCTATTGATCTTTAACCCGTTCTACGGATCGGGCTACTGAACGCATAAGGAACATGTAATTCTTTTACAAGATTATATTCAAATGATTATCCCAAGTTATAAAAAGTTTGTGCCACGTGCATTCAAATCAATTTTATTAAACCTTTTCTAAATGAGTCAGTTAATTGTATTTACCAGTGTAAACTGACGTATTTTCCCAAAAAGGTTAAGTGCAGGTACTACGCGAACTAGGCTGGCTTTCTCCTAGCGTCCACAATAAGTCTCGCAAGCTTGGATGTCAAAACTGTTGAACAATGTTTCCATTTTATTTTGATCTACCTGTGGATTATTTTTCAACTGTTTGTGATACTTGATATTACAATTATATTCGGTTGAAATATATCTATCTTTTATTTTCGCTGTGCATTTAAATATTGTGTTGTTCGACTGTAACGATATCAACTACGTCACGATACTCCCCACCGGGCCCACCGGTAATACGTGGAAATATCGGGGTGTGACAAAATATCATTAGATAAATGGGTAAAAAGACTAAAATACCCTTAGGTGACAAGATTTAATAAGAAAATGTAACTAGGTTAAGCCTAAAGGACAAGATGTGCAACAAAATTCCTTGTAAAGTGCAAAACCTTTCAAAATTCATTAAAAAGGACACCACCTGATAAGTGGTATTAAGATAAAGGACAAAACTTGTAATTTTTCCTATAACATATTAGGTAAAGCTTATTGTGTAGATTAAATTTATGTAATTATAGATATTTATACTATAGTCATACGTTATCATTTGATTAGGTTTTTTCTAGAGTAAACTGTCAAAACGGTCCCTAAGGTTTGGTCACTTTTGACACTTTAGTCCAAAACTCAAACCTTTTGAATCTGGGTCCCTGTGATTTCAATTTTGTTGTCATTTTCATCCAAAATCAAAATATGGTAAGATTTTTCAGTTAACATCCAGCTTTTCTGTCTTTTTCCTCCCTTCTAATGAAGGGCAACAAATTAAAAAAACTGACCGTTTTGCCCTTCATTAAAAGGAATGAAAAAGACAGAAAAGTTGGATGTTAACTGAAAAATCTGATCAGGTTTTGATTTTGGATGAAAAATGGCAACAAAATTGAACCCACATAAACCCAGATTCAAAATATTTGAGTTTTAGACTAAAGTGTCAAAAGTAACCAAACCTCATAACCATTTTGGCAGTTTACTCTATTTTCTATTACTATATCTATTATTTTTTATAAGTAAGTTATTTGAGTTACTATTCTTCTATTAATAAAAACCGTTTCCACCAAAGTTTGATATAAAATATAAATTAACTAGGTTAGAACCCCGTGTTATATACGGGTTGAATAAATGTAATTTTATATACTAAATAATAAAAAAATATCTTTAAAAACATCGTTTATTACACCGGTTGAATAAACGTAATTTTATATACCAAATAATAAAACAATATATCTTTAAAAATCTCATTTATTACATGGGTTACATATTAAATAATAAAAAATTATATCATTAAGAACCCCGTGTATTGTAGGGATTGAGTAAATTTAATTTTATATATTAAATAATTAAAAAGTTAAGAATAGGTTAAGCACATGTAATTTTATATACCAATCAATAATCAATAAAAAGTTATATCTTGTTATATATTTATAAACCCTGTGTATTATGAAACATTTGGACTAAATTGACAAAATAGCTCAAACTACTGGGACTAAAATGACATTTAACTCTTTACATTATATTAATTTATATTTAGGGGCTGTTTGGTAGCCTCTTAATAACCATTCAGATGCTACCTCTTAATGGTTTAAAACCTCTGAATGAATAAGAGGTAACCTCAAGTCTGAATGGTTAAGAGGTAACCTCTGAATGGTAAATCATCACATGTCACATTCTTCTACATTCTCATTGGTAAAATTCTTAATGGTTCCATTAAGAGGTAGCCTCTTAATGACCATTCAGAGGCTACCAAACAGCCCCTTAGTGTACGTCTTTTGTTAATTTCAAAATAAATAATTTTGAAATCTAATAAATATTTCAAAAGACTATATTATCTCCTATACGAATTGGTTAAATTTATATTAAAATTTATTTTATAATTTTCTTTTAATTAATATTAATTATAATTAAGTATGAGATAGAGATGAGAAAACTAAAAAATATATAGTTCTAATAAATGATATGTGTTCCTCCATTGATTTCTTTTATTATATAGTATAGAAGATTTCATCTACTTCATATAAAATAAAATATAACTTATAATAAAAGACTTCAAATAATGTCACATGTCATTCTCTCCTTCAACATCATAAATTTTATTTATATTTGTTTAATAAATTTCTTTTAATATTAATATTAATTAATAACCAATATATAGATATCACTTATTTTATCCTTATCTTTATCTAAAATTAATAAATAACTTCAATTTTGCAATTTAGACCCTTTGTTTTTTTACTTTTAACCCAAAGTTTTTCATCTTTTGCAATTTAATGACAACTCTTTTTTATTTTCAATTTTGGTCCACCATACTTTTCATCTTTCCCTAGTTTTTCGTTTCGTTCTAAATTTGGTGAGTTAATGCATCGCAACGTGCGTGTGGGGTTCAACATTTTTTCGTATATTTTTTCCCGTTTGACTGACCCGTCGCGTCACATCTATTTTTCTGTGTTTGACAAGTTCGTCTAACACGCGGGTCCTGGATGGACCTAGTTATTTTTTTCTATGTTTTATGTTTCGATTTAATTTCTCAGCAACGAGCGTGCGTGATTCAAAGATTTTACGTTTGCTCTTCGCTCGGCGTTATTTTTTTCCCGTTTTTATTTATTTTGCTTTTACGAGCTTTTCCGGTGTTGGTTATCGCTGACAATGATATAGTTTTATGACAACCGCTGCAACGCAGGGGCTTAATACTAGTTAAATATAAAACAAAACAATGAATACTTAAACTATCTCCATTGGTGACCAAACCCAACCCAACCTTTTATTAAAAAATTAATAGCTCTTTCTTTCACCTAAACAACTCAACTTTACTCAATTTTTAACACACATTCACAACCCATCCTAACCTAAAAAATATGTTTTTTTAACGAACTCGGTTTCTAATAAAATTTATATCAGGATGTTCACAAAAAAAAAAGAAATACCATGTATTTAGTTATTTTTTAAATGTTTGAATATTATAAGTTATTTGAGTAATTAAACTAATTGGGGAATTAGTTTGGGTTGCAACCAAGGTTGCTCCACCAACTTGGTTGCCAATTTTAATTTCATTTTTTATTTTATTAATTACTTAAAGTTTTGTCTTATTGGTGACCAACCCAGCTTTAGGTCACCAATGGACATAGCCTTATTATGAATTGCAAACGACCATACATTGCTGGCTGGCGGCCATGAAAGGGAAAAGTACATGGGGTCACGCTAACATATGAGGTATTCGAAAGAAAAAATAATGTAAAAGGATGTTTTCATACAACAATTTATTAAAAAACTATACTATATAATAAAAGAAACCACTTTAGAGACACTTGTCATTATATTAGGCCATCTCTTATAGATGATTATTATTTTAGTTTAATCTCTTTTAATTAATTATAGATAACACTCCTACTAAATATTATTTAATTTAATATCTTATATTATAGATAACCCTTCTACTAAATATTATTAGTTTAATATCTTATAGATAAATATTATTAATTATGTCATGTGCAAAGGTATTTTAATAAATAATCTAAATGAATCTTTAGTGCATAAAAATAATATCACGATCCAACAGTAAAAATATTAGCAAAGGTATTTTAATAAATAATCTAAATCCAACAGTAAAAATATTAGCAAAGGTATTTTAATAAATAATCTAAATGAATCTTTAGTGCATAAAAAAAATAATATCACGATCCAATAGTAAAAATATTATTATGATGGATGATGGTAGCCTAATGTTAAATTATAAATGTACATGGCATGGTGTTATAAACCTAGATAATTTAGACATATTCATACAACATTATTTTACCCCGACAACACACCATGGCGTGGTTAGAAATTATTTTACCCATAAACAAACTTGATCATTGAAAATCCTTATTTACTAAATACCTCTACAAATGCCTATCATGTGAAAATGATTTAACAATAACTTAGATGGAGTTAGTGTGGTGGATTAAAACCGTAATAAAATCGAAACATTGATATTAAAATTGCAAAACATTTGGATTTTGTAAATAATAGCAATATCCATTAAACCACAGGGACCAAAACCGCAATTTACTCTAAATCTTAAGTATAAAACCACTTATTTCACTCTTCCATATTTAGACCATGCACACTTTACTTTGTTATTTCACTTTACTCCATATTTAGACCATATACTCTACTTTAGTTCAATTTCTTTATAGTCTATTCGGTTAGCTTTATACTCGGTATTTCATATCCACCTCCCTTTTTGTAGTGTTGTTTGTCACATTTGTAGCGTTGGTTATCGATCCATGATATGAAAACAAATTATGTTATCGATTGAAACAACCGATGATGTGAACATCTATATCTATATACTTACTATATAATAAAAGAAACCAATATGTGACACGTGTTATTCATTGGAGTCATCTATTTTTGGGGTTTTCCGCCTTTTTTATATTTATTTTTTAGTATATAAATTAGATTTTTTACTGTTATTAGTATTTTTATTATGAGTAAACTGTCATTTTGGTCCCTGTGGTTTGGTCACTTTTGTCACTTTAGTCCAAAATTCAAACCTTTTGCATCTGGGTCCCTGTGGTTTCAGTTTTATTGCCATTTTTGTCCAAAAATAAAATCAGGTCATATTTATCTTATAAAGTCCTGTAATTTTGTCCTTTTCCTCAGAGGCAAATCAGGTCATATTTGTCTTATAAAATATGGTATTTATTTATAAAAAATAAATGACCAATTTGCCCCTAAGAAAAGGGGAAAAATAGCAGGATTTTATAAGACAAATATGACATGATTTTATTTTTGGACTAAAATGGCAATAAAATTGAAACCATAGGGACCCAGATGCAAAATGTTTGAGTTTTGGACTAAAGTGGCAAAAGTGACCAAACCACAAGGACCAAAATGGCAGTTTACTCTTTTATTATTTATCAAATATATTGATTACTTAAAATTTATATATAAGATTTTATCCAAAATTATATTTATTTAATACACTATTAATCCAAAATTTTATTTATTTAATATACTATTAATCTAAAATTACATTTATTCAAGTTGTGTGATACATAGAGTTTTTAAAGATTTAACTTTTTAATTATTTGGTATATAAATTACAATACACAAGGTTCTTAAAATTATAATATTTTTTATTATTTAATATATTAAATTACATTTATTCAACCCGTCTAATAAATGAGGTTTTTAAATATATATTGTTTTATTATTTAGTATGTAAAATTACATTTTTTCAACCCGTGTAATACACGGGGTTATAACCTAGTAATCAATATATAATATTTTCTAAGAACTCAACCTAAAAACTTTTCAGTAGATAACAATTTAATTTAATTAATAAGGATAAGAATTTGTCACGTGACCCGAACATCAAAGGATTGATTTAGCATGTTACTTGTGAAAGTGATTTGTCTAGGAGTTAGCTAAATTGATTGTCTTTGCCGATGAAACCCGAAATGAACCCGTAAAATTATGTCAGACACATAAACCTTAGTACGACACATGTTTTCGTAGGTTCAACACAAAATGTTTAACCTAAAATTTGGTCTTATTATATTTGTTTGCATAGTAAATACTCTAATAAATAATTAAAAAACCAATATATATAATAAGTATCTATATCTCTAATAAAGCAAACCATTGGGGGACACATGTCACCCAATGGAGCAAGCCACCTAAGCATCCACATAAGCAATGACATGGCAAATGGCTAATAATGTGACAAGTGACATACCTCACGGATGGGGATTCCATTGGCTTCTCACATACGCACTCTCATCTCTCTCTCTCATTACTCTAACTGTTTCAAAGAAACCCTAATAGGTGATTTTGGTTCCTGCGTTCTCAATCGATCCCATCCAATACGAGGTTTAATCAATATTCAAATATTCAACAGTCATCGTCATCGACGGTAATGATTCTGATATATTCTTCATCATCTTATTGATCGATTTTGTTCGAATGGGTTGTTGTACTTTGATTTGTGATGTATTGTCTGTTATGTGAGGATGTATGAATTTATTGTACATGATTTGAAGATCGATTAGCTTATTCCTTTTTTCTTAGGGTTTTAAAACCCGATATGATGTTGTTTGTTTATGTGATTTGAATATCGTTTTCTTATACGGATTTGCTGGTATGTAAGGGTTTCTTTGAAAGGTAATTATTCCGATATCTTCTTCTTCATTTTATTGATTTAACAATCGGTGTATATATGTTTTGTCTATTGGGGTTTTTCAATCGAATATTTTGGTTTTTCAATTCTGTTCGTTAAATTGTAACCGTTTGTTATGTTTGAAGTTTTATTCGATGCATTAACTGAATTTGATCTAATTTTGCAGGAAATCAAATCCTCGATGGTTTTGTTATTTATTGATTTACTGAATGAATGTTATTTGAATATCGATTTTGGATTCTCTGTTTATATAAAACCTGATATCATGTTGTTTGTTTATATGAATTTCAGTTTCACTTTAAGATGATGACTAGAAAAGGGTGTGGTCTGCAACTGAGATGATACGGACAAGATTACTGTGGTTTGATTACCCTTGTGTCATTCCTTCTTTGTTTCTTCTGTTCCCCCTTTTCTATTTTAGAGTTTTCGTCAAGGCTATGATGAGTTTGAAGTTCTGATTAAATATTGTTGAATATGGAACCTTGGCTTGGCAGGGTTGAAGGATGGTAGACATTCATATGCAACCTCCCTTGCAGCCATGGTGCTTTAATTTTTTCACAAATATCTGAGCCTGACTGTAACATCTTTTCGACGAGCGAATGGAATTCACAAAATACATCATAGACGGTATTTTTTATTGATCCTAAGTTAAACTCAATTTTATGTTATTTACTTTTCATACGTTGAGAGGCGATATGGTTTACGGATTCGTTGCCCGTGTATGGAAGAATGACAAAAAATCGTTTGTGAGTTTTTATATTATAAGCTTTTTATTCCAGTAAATGAAAGTAATTTAATAAATCCGTTGTGAAAACTAATCGTCTAATTAGCATTAACGATACCTATCTGTTATTTTAACAGAAACTTCCGGCAAAATTTGGTGAATGGATTCAGAAGATTGATTATCCAGATAAGAATGCAGTCATTCGCACCATCGATGGTAATAGTTTTTAAAATATATTTAGGGAATTTCGGATGTTGTTTTTAATTTTTTTGAATATAATGATTATTTTATTTAAATTGGTATACGTGCCTAAATATTTTCGGCTTTTTGGGAATTTGTTAAATGTCTAAAATAATCAAATGTTGGTGTTAATAATTGTTTTTTTTTTTTTTGGAAGTAATTGAATTTTCTTTAAATATGTGTATTAAACGGGTTTCTTAAATTAAAGTATCATTTTGTAATATATAAATAGTCCTTTTGCATTAAATTTAAAAAAAATCAAATTTATTATGGAAGTGTTTTTAAAACCGTCAAGATTTGTAAGTTTTTTTATATTTAATTCCATTTCTTAAAATACATTAGCATAATTTCGGTAATAATTTTTTCTAATAATAAACTGATTTTTAGACTTTACAAAAATAATTTCCCGAAATCTGTATATATATTTACTAAGTAGATTCATTTTAATTCAATTAGTAACCATTTTCTAATATCAATCACCTATTCTCAGATCGTATTTCATCGAAATGGATGAAAACAATATTACTTTTCTAAACAATCTTGATTGGAGATCCAAGTTGTTTACCATAAAGGTGAAGGTGTTAAGACTTTGGATTCGCATGAATCCAAAGAGAGAAGGAGAAACCATTGGTATTGAAAATGGTGGTTATGGATGAGCAGATTTGTTTTAATGTCATATGTTTTTAAAATTTTAGTTTAATTTTTATATTGTTCTTTATACTAACCAATTTTAATTTTTTTTATTAGGGGACTAGGATG
The DNA here is from genome assembly GCA_030545235.1 of Helianthus tuberosus. NCBI lineage: Eukaryota > Viridiplantae > Streptophyta > Magnoliopsida > Asterales > Asteraceae > Helianthus > Helianthus tuberosus. The sequence goes on from CM060362.1 coordinate 85,837,794, forward strand.
CAGGCAACTGTTTGGAGCAAGTTTATGAAAAAACAAGAAATTTTGCTTAATGAAAATGAAATTTATTACATTTATAAATCTCAACTTTCTGTCATTAAGTCAACTTTCAAACACTTTGAAAAAGAACATGCTATTAGTTTAAACTTTGATACATCTGTTAAAAAGTGTGAGAACTTTGATGGAAGGGTATATGGTATTCGGTTAGCATCATTTGAATCCATTAAAGCTGGTGAAGTCGATGTCAAGTATCGAGTTGGTTTGTATTTCATCATATCTATGACAACAACATGCTAAATTAAAAGGTTATATAAATATTGAATTTTATTTTAAATTTTTTTTTTCTGATTACATTTCTTATTAATCAATTTTTTTCAGATTTTATTGGATATGTAGATGAGTGGTCTGAACCAGAAATGACCAAAACGAAGATGGGAAAAGATAGCAAATTCATGAATTTGCAATTGCTGGATGAAGAGTATGTTTATTAAATTTCATTTTTATTTTGATTGCAGCTTTTGTATTATATATTTTTTACATGATTTCCTTTGATGTGTTTAATTTATATTTATGTAGGGGTATTAAGTTAAACTGCACTTTATGGGATGAGTACTGCGATGAGATGTTTGGTTATATTCAGATGCATAAAGAAGAAGTTCATGTTGTTTTGCTTGTGCAGTTTGGTAGTTTCAACAAGTATAAAGGTTTTTACTGTTTATAAACTTTGTTAATATTATTTATATTTTTTTATTATTTACGAAATTGAATATCATAATCTATGATATTAATTTTTTTGCCCAGGGAAGACAATGCTATCTAATGCTTTCCATATAACAAGGCTGTTTATCAATTCTGACATAGAGGAGATTCGTTCATTCAGAACCAAGTAAACAGTTTATAAAATAATACGAAATACTTATTGATGTTTTTAATTTATTTTTTATTTTTTATTGTAAACAGGTTTGTTGAGAAGATATGTAAAACATCCTCTAATGGTCAGAAGTCAATTGGTTCATCTGGAAGCACAAGTCTTGCGGATGACTTTTTAGTGAAGCATCAGTTTACCAATTTCTGTGATATTACGCTATTTGATCAGGTTTGTGTCAACTTTTTAATATTTTAAGTAAATACATTAAACAAAATTTTTGAAACAAATTTATATGTATAACTCTATTTTGTTTCATTTTATTTCAGCCTTGTGAGGTGATAGTTCTTGGTACGATCATGGGTGTGGATGATAAAGATGATTGGTACTACCTTGGTTGTGAAGAGTGCAATCGGAAGGTGGAGACAACTATGGTCATCGAGGAAGCTGAAGACGGTTCTGAGGAACCGAAGTTTAAACAAGTTTTACTTTGCTCAAATCCTGAATGTCCTAAGGAGGTTGTGAATGCCACACCGATGTAAGTTATTTATATTTTTTTGTATTTTTATAATATTTATGCTTATGTTATTCTACTTTACAATACTAAGTTGTATTTATTTTCTAAAATACTTTTTGTGCATTTAGTTTTAGGATTCCGATTAGAGTACAAGATCATGCAGCTATTGCCTCCTTGACTTTGTTTGACCGTGAATCTAGAAAAATGTTGGGTATGACTGTAATTCAATTGCTTGAGAAGTCAAGAGTGGATCAGGTAGAGTGTTTCATATCATTATTTACTTAAGTTGTTATTTAAGGTGCATATTAATAATGTCTAAATCGGATTATTATGTTTTTTTAAATAATTTTTTATTCACTTTTATTAGGCATCTTTGGTAGAGAAAACCATTCCCTATCAGTTTAGAGCATTCAATGATAAAAAGTATGCTTTCAAGATTCAATTTAGTCAATTTAATATTGACAACCATATTGATGGTTATGCTGTTCATAAGTTGGTGAATGATCCAGCAATAATTGAATCGTTGGAGAGCCGAATTCCAGTTGATCAGGTTAGTTAAATACAAACCTTTTAATTAAATATATGTTAGAAATTTAAACATTTTTGTTGTGTCTAGCCTTATTATTTGTTGAATTGCAGGGTGTGGACGAGGCTGCTGCTGATGTTTCACTTAGTGATATATCGAATCAAAACCCTTTTGCTCTAAAGGTATGTATTTTAAGTTAATGTTACGAAATACCAAATGCTTTAAACATGTTATATAGTTTCTAATTTTGAATATATATCATATAGGATGCTGTGGATTCTATTGGTGATAGCTTCACACCCGATTGCACATCTAAAGATTGTTCCAAGACTTCGTCCGCGGAACTGAAGCGCAATCTGGCTGACGTGTATGAAGTTGAAGAAAGCACCTCTCTGTCATCAACAAAGGTTAAAAAGGCTGGTGTGTCGGATGTCCAAACTGATGAGGAAACGATTCTGTTGGTTCCGAAGATCGAGAAGTAGTTCATGGTTGAAGTATTTTTACCAAAAACAATTTCTTTCTTTCGTAATATTGCTGGTTTTGTTTTGGTTTGTTTCATACATTGGTTTGGATTGATTTGTGATGGTTGGTTGCTTTGGTTTTTTTAAACATATGGTTGTTTGTTTTTTTATTTGAAATATATCGTTTGTTTGTTTTAATGGTTTTATTAGGCTTACCTATACTCCTTTAACATTTATCTTTTGTTACTTTATCTTTGTTTTATTTTGTTGTATGTATAAAATGTTCCTAAAAACATTTGTTTATGTTTTTGAAATTAGAAATTTTTAAACCTTTATCACAAGGCCATAAAGGTTTTGTATCATTATTATATACGAATTATAAGTATATTTTCGGAAATCCGTTTATTTAAAAGTTATAATTTATTTATTTTTGGAAACCCCCAATTCTTTTAAAATTTAGGAAACACTTAAATTGGTATGATTTTGTTTCCTTTTTTAAGTTTTATAACCGAAATTTTTTACTTTTTTTTTTTAAATTCGGCAATTATAGAAATATCTTTCAAATAATTTGAATTTAAATTATTTCCTTTTTTATAGTTATAACCGATTTTTGTTTTAAAATTATAAACTTTCCTTTTTTTACAATATACTCACCATTATAAAATCCCTCTTATTATTCATAATACACACTCAAAGAAACCAAAAAAAAATTCTACAACTCTAAATCAGAAAACTCTCTGACGACCTTCATCATTTTTGAAGTTTTGACGTTTGGTTATTTCTCATACGCGTAAGTGTTATCTATTTGTAATATACTTATACATTTGACTTTTTGTAATACCTACTTTAATGCATTTGTATATTTTACATGATACAATATTAGGATATGCCTAAACGCGCAAAGCCTCATACTTTACCTTCATTTCCAGTTCCTACTGGTGTTCACCCTTCTAATAGTACGTTTAGATTGTTCTTATTGTTGTTTACAAATATAATAAATTTTGATATAATATGTAATGATGGTAAGTAATGTTATTTTTAATTAAATTGTTGCAGGTGGTATTGGTAGAAGTCCTTTGCGTAACATTACGAATGGTAATGTTTGCAATTATTTGGACAATGATTGAAGTTTGTTTTCGTAAATATTTACTTTTTTTATGCATTTTATTCTTTAGTTCATACTAATCAAGTTGAGCCTGAAGACTATGTTGAACGTAGAAAACTAAGGAAACTGTTATTGGATAATAAAAGACGAAATGCAAATAATAAATCTTCCACAATGGATGGACGTATTTTGCCAACCACACCTTTAACAAATCCCTACGAGACGTGTACGTCAGGTTGGTTTTAATTAGTTACGTATTTAAATTTTGTTTACTATGCTTATGAGTTTTTTTTTAATAAGAAATTCTGCAATACTTAAACATATATGATACGGTAAATTGGACTATTTTTTTTTTCAGTTGAAACTGGAAGAAGTCCATTGGGTAATATTACAAATGGTAAATTTTATATTTTTTTACACATGAATGCAAGTTTTCATTTATAAATTGTTTAACATCACAAATGCCCAAAACTTTGGTTTTTGCAATACAACTTTTTATGTATAATATGATTGTTTATTTTTTTTTTCTATTTTTTTTTAGTTGTTTCTAATGATGTTGAGCATCAAGAATCAGCTCAACGCAGAAATTTAAGGAAACTATTTTTGGATAATAAAAGAGGAAAGGCAAATAATAAATCTTCCACTTCACAAGACGTCATTCGTTCTTCCAATGTTTCACAATCCGTTACAAATGCTTGCCGTGTTGTAACACCAATTCCTTCATCCTCAAATTTTAATACCTTGGATCGACCTATTTTGTCTACCACACCTTTAACAAATCCCTACCAGGCATATACATCAGGTTGGTGTGTTTTACTTACATATATAAATTTTTATTACTAACATTATCTATATCATTTCATTCGGTAATTTGGACTTTATTTGTTGCAGTTGAAGCCGCAAGGAGTCCATTGGCTAATATTACAAATGGTGAATTTTTTATTTTTGTACACATGAATACAATGTTTCATTTATAATTTATTTTAACATTACAAATGGTAAATTATTTGCTTTTTTACACACGAATTCTTTACTTAATGTATAATTTGATAATTTATGAATTTTCATATTTTTTTCAGTTGCTTCTAATGATATTGAGCATAATAAATCAGCTGAACGAAAAGAATTAAAGAAAGTACATTTGGATAATAAGAGAGCTAATGTGAGTAACAAATCTTCAAGTTCACAAAATGTAATTCGGTCATCCAACGTTTTAGTATCCTCTACAAATGATTGGTGTGTCGCAACACCAATTCGTTCATCCTGTTATATCAATACCATTGATCGACGTATCTTGCCAAACACACCTTTAACAAATCCGTACGAGGCGTATACATCCGGTTGGTGTTACTTACTTACATGTTTAATTTTTGTTTATTATCATTATGAGTTTGTTTTTTTTAAATAAAAAATTATGTAATATATAAACATGTTTCATACGTTAATTTGGACTTTTTTTTTGTTGCAGTTGAAAATGGAAGAAGTCCATTGACTAATATTAACAACGGTAAATTCTATAATTTTTTACACATGAATAAAGTTTTCCATTTTGATAATTTATGCTATACTATATTTTTTTTTTCAGTTGCTTCTAATGATCATGATCATCAACAATCAGCTGAACGAAGAAAATATAGGAAATTACATTTGGAAAATAAGAGACATAATGTGAGTAACAAATCTTCCACTTCAAAAATCGTTACTCGATCATTAAGTGTTTCAGCATCTAATACAAAAGAAGGCCGTATCGTAACACCAATTAGTTCATCCTCTTTTATTCATACCATCGATCCACGTTGTTTCCCAACCACACCCATAACAAGTCCGTCTGAAGCATCTACTTCAGGTTGGTGGTATTTATTTATGTCTTTCATATTTGTTTATTTTTAATCTGACATTCTTATTAATTTTCGTTGCTATGAACATATAGGTGTCAAGAGGATACAAAGAGTAAAACAAAGGTTGTCTACTAAAGGTCGCTGCGTATATCCTGTTCCAATGGTTGATTTATCTTCCGACGATCATATCATTCCTCAAAAAATTGCTAACGATCCATATAAAGGCGTTTCTAACAGTAAGTATCTTATACACTCACTACTTAAATTCCATTTAAGAACGTCATTATATTAATTTCATAATAAATAGCAGAAAATGATATGTTTTTTATTTTGTATAATAGATTATTTGGATCATGGTGATCAAGTAGTTGTATGTGCCATATGTAACGTTAAGTTGTGGAAAGTTGAAGCCGGAAAAGGAAGGGTTTACTTAGGAAGAAAATCTTATATGCTTTGTTGTGGTTATGGAAAAGTACATCTTCCGAATTTTAAAGAGACGTGTCAGGAATATCAAAACCTTTTCAAGAGTTTAGACGACAAGAGCAAGCATTTCTTACTAAATATTCGTCGTTTTAATTCTATGTTTTCCTTCACTTCTATGGGTGGTAAAGTTGATTCGAAAATCAATAGAGGAAATGCTCCATATGTATACCGAATTAGTGGCGAGAATTATCATACACTTGGAAGTCTTCTTCCTAAAGAAGGTGGTGAACCAAAGTTTGCGCAGCTTTACATATACGACACAGATAATGAAGTGTGTAATCGCAAAACCGTTTTTAGGTATCCCTGAAAACCATTTTGTTATTTTTTTTTTATTTTGTTTTATGTTTATATGAACAGTTACTGATACTTTCATTGTTTTCTTACAATTGCATTACAGTAACTCAAATCAACCAGGTTCTGCAACTTCAGATTTGCTTGACACTGAATTAATAGAGTACCTTAAGCTGATTTTAGATTCAAATAATCAGCTTGTGAAAACCTATAGGCGTGTACGAGATCGGTTTGTTGATAATCCTCATGTTGATTTAAAATTACGACTTAAGGCAAATAGGTCTAAAGATGGTCGTACATACAACCTACCGACGTCGTCCGAAGTTGCTGCGCTTATTGTTGGAGACATTGAGGATGCTCTTGATAATCGTGACGTAGTTGTTGAGTCAAAGAAAGATGGTCTACAACGTATTAGCGAGCTTCATCCATCTTATCTTGCGCTTCAGTATCCATTGCTTTTCCCTTTTGGTGAAGATGGTTATCGGGTTGATATTCTTCATAGAGAAGGAAGGGCATCAATGAAGAAGAAAGAGTCAAAATGTACGATGAGAGAGTATTTTGCTTACCATGTTCAAGATAGAGTCAATCATTTCTCTTTGATTCTCAATGCTCGAAGACTTTTGCAACAGTTCTTGGTTGACGTGTATACGATGATTGAAAGTGAACGATTACTATTCATACGTCTGCAGCAAAATAATCTGAGATCTGAGACATATGAGAACCTTAGAAAGCTTGGACAAAATGGTAATCCTGATATGTCAAACGTTGGAACACGCGTACTACTTCCGTCTTCGTTTACCGGTGGATCGCGTTATATGAGGGAGAATTATTATGATGCTATGGCCATTTGTAAATGGTATGGCTACCCTGATTTTTTCATTACGATAACGTGTAATCCGAAATGGCCGGAGATTAAAAGATTTCTGAAGAACACGAAGATTAATCCGGAAGATAGACCGGATATTTTATGCCGATTGTTCAAAATTAAGCTTGACGCGATCATGAAAGACTTGCGAGAGAAATCTTTATTTGGCATCGCATCGGCAGGTACGCATCCATTTAATTGAATTAGTTTATTATAGTTTTTGTTGTCTGCTTCTTTGATAACCATAACTTAAAAAATTTGTATAATATTAATTATCCTATTGCAGTTGTCTATACCATAGAGTTTCAGAAACGAGGCCTACCGCATGCCCATATCTGTCTGTTCTTAAATGACGAAAGCAAGCTTCCTTCAGTTGAGCATGTTGACAACTTTATTTCTGCCGAGATACCTGACAAAAACTTAGATCCAGATCTATATACTCTTGTGAGCGATTATATGATTCACGGACCTTGTGGTGTTGCAAAACCAAATTGTCCGTGTATGGTTGACGGTAACTGTTCGAAGAATTTTCCTAAGAAGTTTTGTGATCAAACTACTCTAGATTCGAATGGTTATCCGGTGTATAGACGTGCGGATTCAGGTTTTTTTTTTGAGAAATCTGGTATTCAGCTTGATAACAGAAGCGTGGTTCCGTATAGCAAAACCCTATTGAGACGTTATCAGGCACACATTAACGTCGAATGGTGTAATCAGGCTGCGTCCATAAAGTATTTGTTTAAATACATTAACAAAGGACCAGATAGGGCAGAATTTGGTTTTGTACAAAATGCCGATGAAGGTCAGCGTGAAGATGGAAAAGATGAAATCAAAGAGTATTATGATTGTAGATATCTCTCTGCGTGCGAAGCTTCATGGCGTATATTTGCATTTGACGTTCATTATCGCTATCCATCCGTAATGAGGCTTCCGTTTCATCTACCAGATAAACAAAACGTTATATACGGCCCTGATGACGATCTTGATAGTGTTCTTCGTAAACCATCTGTTGCTTCTACGATGTTTTTGGGGTGGATGGAAAAGAATGAGAAAGATCCGTTGGCGCGCACCCTTACTTACGTTGAGTTCCCAAATAAATTTGTTTGGAAGAAGGAAGAAAGGATATGGGATAAACGGATAATAGGTAATACCATTGGTCGAATTCACTGTGTTAATCCTTCTATGGGCGAGGCATACTTTTTAAGAATCCTTCTTAATAAGGTAGTAGGTCCTAAGTCTTTTGAAGAGATTCGTACTGTGGATGGACAAGTCTTCCCAACATTTAGAGATGCGTGCTACGCTAGAGGCCTTTTAGACGACGACAAGGAGTATATAGAAGCTATCAAAGAGGCTTATTTCACAGGTTCAGGATACTATCTTCGTAATCTGTTTGCTACAATGTTGGCGTCTAATACATTGTCTAGGCCGGAACATGTTTGGGAAAACACATGGGAGTACCTTTCGGATGGTATTTTATACAATCGGCAAAAGCTTTTGAGGATTGAAGGTACGCAAATTGTTATTTAATATTTTTATAGTTATGTCTTATATATAAGTGTTTATGAAGTTGTTTTTTGTTATTTATAAGAATTTTTATAATTTATAAATTTTTATATAATCGTAATAGGTTTGTCTCTTCCAGAAGAACAAATAAGGAACCTAACGTTGCTGGAAATTGAGCGTTACTTACTACGTAACAACTCAAGTTTAAGTCGGTTTCCATCTATGCCTCAACCCGATAGTGAGTCAATATATTCAGCAGAGAACCGTTTAATTGCTGATGAGCTTCGGTACGATGTAAGCGCTACTGCCATTGAATTTCATAATCATTTAAGTAGCCTAACCGATGAGCAGCGTTTAGTGTTTGATGAGATAATTGAAGCAGTTAATAGTAATGTGGGTGGTGTGTTTTTCGTATATGGCTACGGAGGTACTGGTAAGACGTTTCTGTGGAAGACATTATCTGCATCCATTAGATGTAAAGGAGATATTGTACTAAATGTTGCATCAAGTGGAATCGCATCTCTATTGTTACCTGGTGGCCGTACTGCACATTCAAGATTTCATATACCTTTGAATTTAACAGAAAGCTCAATGTGTTTTATTAAACCGGACGATGGCGTTGCTGATTTATTAAGGAAAACAAAATTGATAATTTGGGATGAAGCACCGATGAATCATAAACATGCGTTTGAAGCACTTGACCGGACAATGAAAGATATTTTCAAATGTGAGATGACTTTTGGTGGTAAAGTTATGGTGTTCGGTGGTGACTTTAGACAGATACTTCCGGTTGTACCAAATGGCAGTAGGCGAGAAATTGTTAATGCTTCAATCACTTCGTCGTATATTTGGAGTAGTTGCAAGGTCCTCGCGTTAACCAAAAACATGCGGTTAACCGTAGGTGCCAACGCATCTGATATCGAAGAGATTAAAGCTTTTGCCAATTGGTTGCTCGAGTTGGGCGAGGGAAAGATTGGTGACAGTGACGATTCTCAGGTGGTTATAGATATTCCTGAAGATTTGTTAATCAAGTGCTCTGAGGATCCTATATCAGATCTGATCGACTTTGTATATCCTTCACTTCTTCAACTGTACAAAGATAAAGATTTTTTTGCTGAAAGAGCTATATTGGCACCAACAAACGAGGTTGTTCAAGAAATTAATGAAAGATTGCTTGCTTCGTTTCCTGGAGATGAAGTGGAGTATCTGAGTTCCGATAGTATTTGTCAAGCTGATAAAGGAAAGAACGAAGCACATGCGAGACTATATTCTCCCGATGTTCTGAATGGTCTTAAAATTTCTGGTCTGCCTAATCATCGATTAGTCCTTAAAGTTGGTGTACCTGTAATGTTACTTCGTAATATTGATCAACAAAATGGTTTATGCAACGGTACGAGACTACGGATTACTAAACTTTATAAACGTGTTATAGAGGCTGAGATTATATCTGGCGGAAACATAGGGACCAGAACGTTTATTCCACGAATCAGTTTGACACCGTCGGATAAAAGAATTCCTATCAAGTTTCAACGACGACAATTCCCGATAAATGTATGTTTTGCAATGACTATAAATAAAAGTCAAGGACAATCTCTATCAAGGGTTGGATTGTATTTGAAATATCCAGTTTTCTCACATGGTCAACTTTATGTTGCGTTATCAAGAGTTAAAAGCAGAGCCGGTGTGAAGTTGCTTATACTAGACAAAGATGAGAATGTAACGAGTAAAACAACAAATGTAGTCTACAAGGAAGTTTTTTCCGGCATTTGAATATTTTTCTGTTTTTTTCTTCCAATGTATGTATTTGTACACAACATTTGTATTCAAAGTAAATAATATGGTTTTGGTGGAAGCCCGCGTATTACGCGGGCATTAACCTAGTTTAAGCCATAAAACATGAGAGTCGTCTATTTTATATTTTATTAAACACTCGCATAAAATGGAGTTATGGTAGAAAATATGTTCTTTAAAATATTACAAAAATAGACACATCAATCCGTAAACACGACTCGTCGAATAGAACACGACCAGTTTAGCTAAATGTGTTCATAAATTCAACCCGAAAGTGACTCGTACATTTTAGACTAAACTTCAACTCGTAATTTTAATTTTAGTTCGTCTCATGCTTTACACAAATTTTAGAATTTTACAACCATAATAATAATGTGGCCATAGCTTAAAAATCTCTCATCTTACCTCTCTATCGTATATTTCCTTCTCTCTATCTCTATCAAGACTCTTGTTGAAGTTTCACGTAAATTTGGTCCAAACTATTAAGACTCGTGTTAAATGTTTACATAAAATTTGGTCCAAACGGGACATGTAGAGGATGGGTGGTGTGTGTGGACTCATATATTTTATTTGCTTTTCATATGAAGGAAACGTAGAGTTTTCATTTTTCTTCCCTTTTCTTTGTGGATACAAGGATAAGATTAGAGAGAGATGATTCAGGTGCTTCCTAATGTTTTAACGTGAAAATGACCAAGAGATTCTTGGTCTTTCAAGGGATTCATGTTTGATTCCTATTTTTCTTATAATTTTCTGCAGTACCTAGAGATAATGAGAGACTGGGCAGGTAGGTGGAGATCGCTAATTCGATCCTTAAACTGAGAGAGTTTTACCTCACCGCAGTGTCGTACCTACGAGCGAGTGTTCACGGGCTTCGGCTCTAGGTGAGAATTTTCTCCGGTTCGAAGGCGAGTGTATCCCGATATGATAAATTTCGCCAGTAATGCATTTAAAACATTCGTTGGCTTTTTTAAAAAAAACCAAGAGATTGTTGTATTTTTGTTTTCTAATGGCGTTAGTGTTAGTGACATTTTTTAATTTTATATACCTACAAACCTTATGGTGAGGTTTTTTTTCTACATTGGTTCAGCCAAATTATGAATTTGCCCGGTTTAAATTTACAGTTTTTTCTTTGGTTTTATTTATTTTCTTCTCTTAGCCAAATTACGATTTTGCTCTCAACTAAAAATTATAGTTTTGCCTTTGTTTTTGTTTTTTTCCTGTCAAATTACGATTTGCCCGCAATGTAAAATTACAAACATGTCATCATTTTAGTGTTTTTTTGGGACAGCTATGGTAGTGTTTTGTTTTAGTTGGTTGGCTCGGTGTAATTTTTATTCGTGCCAAGCGGCTTCCTGGCACACGCTAATTTGTCCTGAAAAATTACACTTTTGCCCCCAGTTTAAAAGTATAGTTTTTCCATCGTTTTAGTTTTTTTAGCAAAACTATGGTAGTGGTTTGTTTTAATTGGTTGACTCAGTGTTAACTTTTTTTTATCGTGTTATGAATAGTTTGTACAAGTAACCGAAACACAGACATACATGCACGTTATGAGAGATAAATATTTGGCTTATTGTCCCGCAACGTGAGAAAGGCAAAACTAGTTTTCAACATATACAAACTCAAGTGTGCATACGTCAGAATTCAATAGCCCCCCCCCCCCCCCCCCTTTATTGGGCAAAATGGGCGGCATGTGTAATAGTGCCAGGCATCTGTCTGGCACTCTCCTATTGGCCCAACAAATTTACGATTTTATCCCGATTTAAAATTACGATTTTGCCATCAGTTCAAATTTATGTTTTTGCCCCCGCTTAAAAATAAATTTACGCTTTTGCTCCCAGCTAATTTTTCCCCCGGTTAAAAATTACGATTTTGACCCGTTTCAGTTTACAGTTTTGCCATTTGTTTTTTTCCCTTAAAATTACAATTCTGCCATCAGGTCAAAGTTATGTTTTTCCCCACGCTTAAAAATAAATTTACGCTTTTGCTCCCGGCTAAAAATTTTAATTTTGCCATCGGCTCAAAATTACGATTTTACCCCGTATAAATTTATACTTTCGGCATTAGTTTTTTTTTTTCCTCACAGCCATGTTACGATTTTGCCCTCAACTTAAATTTACATTTTGCCCATCATTTTTGTTTGATTTCCTGGTGACATTACAAGTTTGCCCCCAGTGCAAAATTATAGTCGTGCCGGCAACTTCCTGGCACTCGCCCGTTGGTCCATTTAGTTTACGATTTATCCCTGAATTAAAATTATGATTTGTTCCTCGGTTAAAAATTATGTTTTTCCCATCGTTTTAGTTTTTTTTACCAAAACTATAAAGGTTTTTTGTTTTAATTGCTTTACTCGATTTAATTTATTCCCGTGTCAAGGAGTTGCCTAACACTGGCTCATTAGTCCTGAAAAATTACAGTTTTGCCCTGAGCCCAAAAATACGGTCTTATCATCGTTTTTTTTTTCCTAGCAAAATTATAGTATTCTTTTTTTAATTGGTTGCGAATTATTCGGCCATCGCCCCGCAACGCGGGCGGGGCATCTACTAGTTGGTCTACAATATCACAATTTGATTTGTTGGCATGTCAAAAAAATGTATTATTATGAGAATCTCTTGGTTTTTGCCAGATATTCAGTTTTGTGGCCACATGTGGTTCGTTGATTGGAATAAAAATCAGCGTTGCTTTTAAAATAATACCTTTTAACTACATGTACTTGTAAAACGCACACCACATTTGTACCGGCAACCAAATGCCAGTAGGCCACATTATAGTAAAATAACTATTTAAAAATAAAAGTTCAACCAAAATCATTTATGGGATTCTCCGTGGTCGTTGTGAACCTTTAAGATATTCAAAATAATATTTTAACTAGTATTAAGCAATCCCGCATTGCGGCGGGAGGCATAAAACCATGCCAAGTAGCAAAAAGACCCCGTGCGTTGAGGTGGTAAGATATGACGAACCCGCATCAAAAGGAAATTTAGGGCCATTTACGAAACCAATTACAAAACCTTAGTTAATACTTTTGTATACAACTGTCATAGTTCTTTCCAACCAAATCATTCCTGTAACAAAAGCAAAAAGAAGTTCTCGTACAAAAAAGTACCAAATATCCCAAATAAACCCAAATGACACTAGTTTTCCTCTCAAATTTCATCTTTTCATTTTCATTTCTGCTCCGCAACTACATCCTGCAGTAAACCAACAAAAGGAAGGTCTGGCTCTCCTTCCACCAGACAAAGATTGTGAATCCCATTTGAAATAAGTGCTATAGGAAGGTAAATTGATAGTGGTAAATCACATACATATATAAATCACAACAACATATGACAAGGTTAATTTCTTCTGCTTCTGCGGAAAATTATTTGCACACTGCTATGCCATTGCTGATCCAAGCAACACAACTGCCCCTATCTTCTGTTATGGCAGAATCCGTCGTCGTGAAGCCACCTACGGTCACCAGAATCGCACTTAGATGTCAAACATAAATCATTCTAAAGATCTACTTCGAAAAGTTACCTTGTTCGCCGCAGTCCTCTTCTAATCGATGACCGAGGACCTGCTTCGACGTCGACATAATTGAGGGAGAGGTCTGTATGTTTTAGCTGCTGCTTTAGTAACTTGTCCACCTATGTACAACAAACATTTGCACAGAAAACAAATTATGCAACAGGTTGCACAAACATGTTGAAAATTATAGTATATATAAATATAAATATAAATTCGGAGGTGACCTATATAAATAGAACTATAGAAGCATAGATACATAGACTTAAACGATGCTAATGCTATAAACATATTTTTTTGGGCGTTAATATTCATATACTATTTCCCTTTATCTTTCTCTATATATACATAGATATATATAAAGATATAAGTAAAAATGATGCGAGAATAAGATTTTAGGGTGTGGGAATAGAATGACCCTATTTTTTGGGTTATTAGATTTTAATAATCCTAACTTTCATCCATTGCCAACATTAATCCCAACTTAAAAATTCTCCCTGACAATCCTAACTTGTAAGAATTTAGCCCCTCATCGATCCTTTTCTAACTGGGTTATAACCCAGTTAGTTTTTTTGCTGATGTGACAGCTTACATCGCACAAACCAAGTTATTGGCTGATGTGACTGCTTATGTGGCACAAACCTGGTTATTGAATTTTAATAATCCTAACTTTCACCACAACCATTAGTCGCCGCCACCACCATCACCCACCACAACCATCAACCAATATGTAACACCTCGAAAATTCACGTCCTATAAAGTGTTGACACGTGTCATATGTTTGAACGTGTGAGAGAATGTGTTGAAAGGACTAAAGTTGACAAACATGAAAAGTATATGAAAATACGAGTTCTAAATGTCAACAGTGAGTAAATATATTGTACATTGACCCTACATGATGTTTATATCACCAAACGAATAAATCATGGATCATACGAAGCTAAAAGTGAGAGATTACAAACTACAGGGGTCAAATGTGTCAACATGTTTAAGTTATACCTCTGAGTGACCTTTTGACAAACCCAAAGCTTTGTAACGGTTAATTATGCTCACTAGAATGCACGATATAAATTCCATAAAGTTTCGTTATCGTATGAGGAAGTTATGATCAAATTCGTATTCAAGGGGTTAAAGCGTCAACGTTGAAAGTTTGGACCTTTCGGGTGACAATAAAGTTAACCGGGGACTAAACAAAGTGGGTAAATGTCTTAAAGCCCTTATATGTCAATTTAGAGGGTTCAAAGTGCAAGAAAATAAGTTAATTGACCTTTCGAAGGACCAAGAGCCAGGGGTGCAAACTGAAAAAGAAAGTATTGCCCAGATGACAGGCTTACGGACCGTAAAGGTCCACCCTTACGGTCCGTAAGGGTCGCCCAGATGCAGCAAATCGGGAAACTTGGCTGTTCAGCTTTGGAAACGACCTAGATCAGATATTTTCACTTCAAGGGCGACTCCTACATGTTTTTAGGACTTAGGGGCACATGTCAATGATCTAAGAACATTGCTAGAGTGGTGTGGCAAGATCTTGTGCAAGATTAAACACTATAAAAGGCCCTCATGTGCAACAACTTTGATCACACCTTCATCTGCAATTGTGGAGCATTTCTAGAGCTTAGAAGCAGATCCAAGACATCCCTACTCGTGCATAGGACCCTTGTAAGTACCCTTGACCTTCCTCGATTAAGTTTTGCTTAGTTTTTAGCTTAAAAGTCAAACCGTCGTAATTAACGGTTGACTTAACGATTAATCACTAATGGTCCAGTGATTAGTCGAATTGAAAGTAGTTATAAGTTGGTAATTATGTGGGTAATAAACCCTCAAAAGGGTCCCCCTGATTCCCACTCTAACTAGGTCAAATGCCGGGTCAAACTTGTTATTAAAAAGTCAACAGGATGCTTAATTTACAATTTTTGCATAATTAGCAATGTAGAACCCATATAACCTGTTTGATCATCAATATAACTTGGTAATGAATGTAAGAACATGTCTAAACATGTTCAACCCGACAATTTTCAGTAGAGACCCGGTGCGGAACCGAAAGTCGCATAGTTTGACTTTTGCTTTGACTTTCAGTTCTGAACCGTTTAAGCATGTTTTAGAAATGACTTAAAGCTCTAATAAGACCAGGTTACATGCTAGTATGACCCTCTGTGATTTTACACCTCGGATCATTAGTTATCCGATTAATATGCATGATTCCGTTAATTGCTCATATGTTGACCATTATGCCCTTTCCACCTTAAAACGTGATTTTTGGAAATGTAAAAGAGTAGAAACCTTAATTACTGATATATAAACTTGCACCCAAAGTTTGACATCAGTTTGAGGTGTAGATTGAGAGTTATGCTCATTAGCGTAATTAGAAGCTTCTTTAGCGATTAAACGGCGTAATTAGCGTATAGCCTAATTACACCTACGTTTTGATATCAAACTTATTACCCACTGATGTAATATATTATTTTGGGATTTTGTAGATTTTTAATTAATTTTAGGCTGAGCATAACTCATAGTCGTAGGCTTAATCCGGTAATTGTCGGTTTTGCCCTTACGGGCCATAAAATGAGTTTTACATATCTAATTGACTCCAAACTTTTTGCTACGGATCACATATGATAAATAAATTATTTTAAGCCTTCTGGAATAATAAAAATATCAGATTTATGTATCGAACCCGGAAATGGCTTATAATCGCCTTTTTAAGCGTTTTTAACGCATAGTATGTACTAGAACTATTTTAAACGTACAAGGGTTGATACCTACTGATATTTTGGGCAAATTATAATATTTTAACAGTAAGCAAAGGTTGATAAACTCAGACTTCAGTTTTGAGCTTTTCGGCTTATGTGAAATTACCAAAATGCCCCTACGGTGCATAGTTTGGTTATATTTGATAAATTTCACATATCTACTTTACCCTACTGTTATAACTTAGTAAACTAAGTGTTTTTGCTGATTATATCAGACCTGTAACTCAGGTTAACTTAAACCGGCTCTTCTAACCGGTGCTAATGGACGGCAAATAAGTAAAACTGTATACAAGATTATTTTAATAATTGTCCCAAGTTATAAAGATATTTTTTGCCGAAGTGCATTCAAATCAATTTTTAAACTCTTTTCTAAATGAGTCAGTTGAGTTGTATTTACCAGTGTAAACTGACGTATTTTCCAAAAAGGCTAAGTGCAGGTGCTAGACGAAATAGGCTGGCTACTCCAGGCATCATTACTCAAGTCTCGCAAGCTCTAGATGTCAAAGTCTGTTGAACAGTTTTCATTTTATTTTGATCCGCCTGTGGATCCTTTACTTTCCGTTGTAATACCTGGATATTACTTTATATTCGGATTGTAATATATTTCTCTTTTGCTTCCGCTGTGCATTTATATAATTGTGTTGTTTGACTATTATGTTGCCAACCACGTCACGATACTCCCCACCGGGCCCACCGGTGACACGTGGAAAGTCGGGGTGTGACAGGTTGGTATCAGAGCCAACACTGAGTGAATTAAACACTAGCCTTTGTGTTTAATCTCAGTTACACAATTGCACATTCATGAGTCTAGACAAAAACATAGGACTAATCCAAATTCGTTTCATTGTCTTTTAATTACTTCTTTGTTATTTTTCTGATTAGCCCTTACATGGGCAAGTCATTTTTATTAGAAGTCCCGTTTAGGGCAACTATATACTTGTTTAAATTTTAAAGGAACGATTATGTTTAAATTATCATTCCTATATTATAAGATCTACCATTATAATGAAATGGTAAAATCTAAAAGGGCAAGACCTAGCCATATGTCACATTAAGGCAGGGCCAAGATGGTAGATCCACAATTAGATTCAGATCCTTGTTAACAGTTCAATTAAGATTGTTCTGCGTTAATTATTAAAAAGAATCTTAAAGGTAAAACCTAGTCTAAATGTCACTACAGACAAGGCCAAGATGGTAGAACCTATTCAAGAGATTCAAATCTTTATTAAACATCTGAAAGCATATTAACATGCTTGACAAAGTGTGATACGATAAAATCACATAGGTCATTTTTAATTGGGTTATTCTAAATCCCCTTATTTATATAATCACCCCTTATGGGTGAAGTGCCCACGGGCTATGATTAACGTCCTCTGAGACTAAAGACAGTGGTAGCCTACAACTCCCTGACAAGAAAAGGTAATGAACTTTGATTCAAACCTTAATGCCTAGATTCTCTGAAATCATGGCTTATAAATTAAACTTGTCTAGGCGACTAGGCCTTTTGTGCTATTATTAACTTATAATTTAGGATTATGATAAAGATCCTGAACAATTTTATATTTAACAAAGAGTAAACTGCCATTTTGGTCCCTGTAGTTTGGCCAGTTTTGCCACTTTAGTCCAAATCTCAAACTTATTACATCTGGGTCCCTGTGGTTTGCATTTTGTTGCCATTTTAGTCCAAATCTCAAAATATCTCTTTTTTGACTGTTTTAAGGTCCTTTTTTTGTCCTGTAGTGCAGGGGTAGTTTGGTCATTTTAATTTATTCTTTTAATTAATTAAAACAATATTAATTATATATATTATATATATATATATACATATACAGTTGTTCTCCTCAAAATCACTTTTAATCAACGAAAACCTTCAAATAAATCATTCAACGAAAACCTTCAAAATCATTCAACATCTTCTTAATTATCATTCCCAAATAAATCATTATCATCCCCAAACAAAACCTAACTGACTCTCTCTCTTCTCTCTCTCTTCTCTCTCTAAATCGATTGTTGCAACCCAGATCCATCGATAATCCTCACAGTACCGATCCAGATGAAGATCTCACACCCAGATCCACGGTGGTGGCGTACGGCGACGACGCAAACAGAGAGGAGAGAGAGAGAGTAATCGGAGGAGAGAGATGGGCACGACAGCGGCGGCAGACGAAGGTGCCGTCTCCGACAACGCCAAGAACGGCGGCGGTGGTGGTGGTGCTTGGCGGCGAGAGGGGGTGGTGGTGGTGGCAGGTGGTGGTGGTGATGTGTATCGAAGAGGGACTGTAGAGAGAATTTGTTGAAAACGAATTTGGAGGTGGATCAGATCTCAAATACTCCTTTGATTCCTCCTCAAATACTCGGTTCTGATGTTGTGTTTTGAGTCGGTTTTTTGTTTTGTAACTTCATATCTGAATTTGGTATAATCAATTATACATATGTGCAGGCTGTTCTTGATTTTCTGGATTTTTTTTGTTTTTTTTTGTTTTTGATTTTCTTGAAGATGATGTTCTTGATTTTCTAGATCTTCTGGGTTTTGATGATGATGTTTGATGATGTTCTTGAAGATACAGATCTGAGCCTCGTTTCTTTTTACAAATCGGTTTTTGATTTTCTTGAAGATGATGTTCTTGATTTGCTGGATTTTCTGGGTTTTGATGATGATGTTTGATGATGTTCTTGAAGATACAGATCTGAGCCTCGTTTTTTCTTGAAGATGTTCTTGATTTTCTGGGTTTTGATGATGAACTTTGAAGATGTTCTTGATTTTCTGGGTTTTGTTGTTGTTGAAGAAGATGTTCTTGATTTTCTGGGTTTTGTTGTTGTTGTTGTTGAATTGCTTTAAATAAAACGTAAATGACCAAAATATCCCTGCACTAAAGGACAAAATAGGCAGCTCTCAACAGTCAAAAATGGGGTTTTTTGGATTTTGGACTAAAATGGCAACAAAATGCAAACCACAGGTCCCTGGATGTAATAAGTTTGAGATTTGGACTAAAGTGGCAAAACTGACCAAACCACAGGGACCAAAATGGCAGTTTACTCTTTAACAAATTAACTAAAATGTGTATTAAAGGCATGGTTAATAAATCGTTTAAGAACGATAGTACTCTAATACACGGGGTTATAACCTAGTAATCAATATATAATATTTTCTAAGAACTCAACCTAAAAACTTTTCAGTAGATAACAATTTAATTTAATTAATAAGGATAAGAATTTGTCACGTGACCCGAACATCAAAGGATTGATTTAGCATGTTACTTGTGAAAGGGATTTGTCTAGAGTTAGCTAAATTGATTGTCTTTGAAAATGTTGATTTAGCATGTTACTTGTGAAAGGGATTTGTCTAGAGTTAGCTAAATTGATTGTCTTTGCAGATGAAACCCGAAATGAACCCGTAAAATTGTGTCAGACATATAAACCTTAGTACGACACATGTTTTCGCAGTTTCAACACAAAATGTTTAACCTAAAATTTGGTCTTGTTATATTCGTTTGCTTAGTAAATACTCTAATATAAATAATTAAAAAACCAATATATATAATGGATAAAGATCAAATACAAATAAACTAAACGTATTAAACATCTGAAGGAAAAGATAAAAAGCACGGTGTCATTTTTGTAATTATGAGTAACTATCAAATTACTCTTGTAGAGTAATTTTGATCTTTTGTAGAGTAATTTTATAAAATTAGTCTGCATCAAAATTACTTTTACAAGTGAATCAAAATTACCCTGCAAGGGGTGCAAGGGTTAGTGTAATTTTGATAATTACCCTACAAGAACAAAATTACTCTAGAAGACCATTTTACAAAATTACTCTACAAAAGATCAAAATTACTCTACAGGTACATTTGTAGAGTAACTTTGATAGTTACTGATAATTACAAAAATGTCACCACCTACTATTTTCTTTTCATGCAATTCGTATGTTTTGTACGTTAAGTTTATTTGTACAATAACTTTCCCCTATATATAATAAGTATTTAAGCCATAAAACATGAGAGTCGTCTATTTTATATTTTATTAAATTATTAAATACTCGCATAAAATGGAGTTATGGTAGAAATATGTTCTTAAAAAATATTACAAAAATAGACACATCAATATGTAAACACGACTCGTCGAATAGAACACGACCAGTTTAGCTAAATGTGTTCATAAATTCAACCCGAAAGTGACTCGTACATTTTAGACTAAACTTCAACTCGTAATTTTAATTTTAGTTCGTCTCATGCTTTACACAAATTTTAGAATTTTACAACCATAATAATAATGTGGCCATAGCTTAAAAATCTCTCATCTTCCCTCTCTATCGTATATTTCCTTCTCTCTATCTCTATCAAGACTCTTGTTGAAGTTTCACGTAAATTTGGTCCAAACTATTAAGACTCGTGTTAAATGTTTACATAAAATTTGGTCCAAACTGGACATGTAGAGGATGGGTGGTGTGTGTGGACTCATATATATTATTTGCTTTTCATATGATGGAAACGTAGAGTTTTCATTTTTCTTCCCTCTTCTTTGTGGATACAAGGATAAGATTAGAGAGAGATGATTCAGGTGCTTCCTAATGTTTAATGTTTTAATGTGAAAATGACCAAGAGATTCTTGGTCTTTCAAGGGATTCATGTTTGATTCCTATTTTTCTTATAATTTTCTGCGGTATCTAGAGATAATGAGAGACTGGGTAGGTAGGTGGAGATCGCTGATTCGATCCTTAAACTGAGCGGGTTTTACCTCACCGCAGTGCCGTGCCTACGAGCGAGTGTTCACGGGCTTCGGCTCTAGGTGAGGGTTTTCTCCGGTTCGAAGGCGAGTGTATCCCGATATGATAAATTTCGCCAGTAATGCATTTAAAACATTCGTTGGCTTTTTAAAAAACCAAGAGATTGTTGTATTTTTGTTTTCTAATGGCGTTAGTGTTAGTGACATTTTTTAATTTTATATACCTACAAACCTTATGGTGAGGTTTTTTTTCTACATTGGTTCAGCCAAATTATGAATTTGTCCTGTTTAAATTTACAGTTTTTTCTTTGGTTTTATTTATTTTCTTCTCTTAGCCAAATTACGATTTTGCTCTCAACTAAAAATTATAGTTTTGCCTTTGTTTTTGTTTTTTTCCCTGTCAAATTACGATTTGCCCGCAATGTAAAATTACAAACATGTCATCATTTTAGTGTTTTTTTGGGACAGCTATGGTAGTGTTTTGTTTTAGTTGGTTGGCTCGGTGTAATTTTTATTCGTGCCAAGCGGCTTCCTGGCACACGCTAATTTGTCCTGAAAAATTACACTTTTGCCCCCAGTTTAAAAGTATATTTTTTCCAACGTTTTAGTTTTTTTAGCAAAAATATGGTAGTGCTTTGTTTTAATTGGTTGACTTGATGTAATTTTTATAGATCGTGTTACGAGTAGTTTGTACAAGTAACCGAAACACAGACATACATGCATGTTATAAGAGAGAAATATTCGGCTTAGTGTCCCGCAACGCGAGTGGGCAAAACTAGTTGGTCTACAATATCGCAATTTGATTTGTTGGCATGTCAAAAATGTATTATTAGGAGAATCTCTTGGTTTTTGCTAGATATTCAGTTTTGTGGCCACATGTGCTTCGTTGATTGGTAAAATAAATTTATACGTTTTGTATAAGTTGATGGAATAAAAATCAACGTTGCTTTAAAAATAATACCTTTTTAAGAACATGTACTTGTAAAACGTACGCCACATTTGTAACGGCAACCAAATGCCAGTAGGCCACATTATAGTAAAATAACTATTTAAAAATAAAAGTTCAACCAAAATCATTTATGGGATTCTCCGTGGTCGTTGTGAACCTTTAAGATAGTCAAAATAATATTTTAACTTAGTACCCATGGCTTTATAGCCTAGTGGTATCTTGGGGGTGAGATAAGACTTTGGACCAATAGGTTCTGGGTTCGGTTCTCACAAGGGGGTTTTTCCCATATTTATTGGGTTTCCTCCTGAATTGGTGTATAGGCACTATGCCTTATGGAGATGGATATGATCGGGTGGTTCCGCTAGTGGCACGATGATACTCCTGTGGTCCGTCAGTGATCCAAGTTTGCCGTTCAAAAAAAAATATTTTAACTTAGTATTAAGCAACCCCGCATTACGGCGGGAGGCATAAAACCATGCCAAGTAGCACAAAGTCCCCGTGCGTTGCGGTGGTAAGATATGACGAACCCGCATCAAAAGGCACTTTAGGGCCATTAACGAAACCAATTATATAAACTTAGTTAATACTTTTGTATACAATTGTCATAGTTCTTTCCAACCAAATCATTCCTGTAACAAAAGCAAAAAGAAGTTCTCGTACAAAAAGTACCAAATATCCCAAATGAACCCAAATGACACTAGTTTTCCTCTCAAATTTCATCTTTTCATTTATGCTCCGCAACTACATCTTGCAGTAAACCAACAAAAGAAACGTCTGGCTCTCCTTCCACCAGACAAAGATTGCGAATCCCATTTGAAATAAGTGCTATAGGAAAGTAAATTGATACTGGTAAATCACATACATATATAAATCACAACAACATATGACAAGGTTAATTTCTTCTGCTTCTGCGGAAAATTATTTGCACACTGCTATGCCATTGCTAATCCAAGCAACACAACTGCCCCTATCTTCTGTTATGGCAGAATCCGTCGCCGTGAATCCACCTACGGTCACCAGAATCGCACTTAGATGTCAAACATAAATCATTCTAAAGATCTACTTCGAAAAGTTACCTTGTTCGCCGCAGTCCTCTTCTAATCGATGACCGAGGACCTGCTTCGACGTCGACATAATTGAGGGAGAGGTCTGTATGTTTTAGCTGCTGCTTTAGTAACTTGTCCACCTATGTACAACAAACATTTGCACAGAAAACAAATTATTCAACAGGTTGCACAAACATGTTGAAAATTATAGTATATATAAATATAGATATAAATATAAATTCGGAGGTGACCGTCATAAATAGAACTATAGAAGCATAGATACATAGTTTTAAACGATGCTAATGCTATAAACATATTTTTTTGGGTGTTAATATTCATATAATACTATTTCCCTTTATCTTTCTCTATATATACATAGATATATATAGAGATATAAGTAAAAATGATGTGAGCATAAGATTTTAGGGTGTGGGAATAGAATGACCCTATTTTTTGGGTTATTAGATTTTAATAATCCCAACTTTCATCCATTGCCAACATTAATCCCGACTTAAAAATTCCCCCTGACAATCCTAACTTGTAAGAATCTGGCCCCTCATCGATCCTTTTCTAACCGGGTTATAACCCAGTTAGTTTTTTGCTGACGTGACAGCTTATGTCGCACAAACCTAGTTATTGGCTGATGTAACTGCTTATGTGGCACAAACCTAGTTATTGAATTGTAATAATCCTAACTTCAACACCACCATTAGCCGCCACCACCACCATCAACCAATAACTAGGTTTGTGCCACGTAAGTTGCCACCTCAGCAAAAAACTAACTGGTCAGTTAGAAAATGATCGATTTGGGCTATATTCTTACAAGTTAGGATTATCAGAGGAAATTTTTAAGTTGAGATTAATGTTGGAAATGGATGAAAGTTAGGATTATTAAAATCTAATAATGATATTTTTTTTATAAAATATTAAGCAAATGTATTGATTTAAGGTAGCGTTTAGTTTATGAGTATATCAAAGGACTTTCATTTCTATTAAAGATTTTGGGATAATTAGTTAGGTTTATAATAAATATTAAATCCGGCTAGACCACTTGCTAAAGACATTTGCTTCTTAGAAAGAAGGTCCTAAATTCAAACCTAGATAAAAGGAGTATTTTGTATTATATTTGATGTCAAATAGATTAGAGTAACCTTTGCGATTGAAAAAAAAAAAAATAAGTAATATGACAAATATATTCTCCTTTTCATTCCATCGTATTATACATTGAGGATATGTTTCACGCGTCTTTTTTTGGTTTAGATTTATAACTTCATTTCAACTTTTTGATAAGTCCTTTTTTAGGATAAGTCCTTTTTAGCAAATATGTTTTTTTTTTTTTTTTTTTTTTTTTTTTTTTTTTTTCTGAAAGGCTTTAGCTGTTTAGCAAATATGTTTTACGTGGTAAAGTTAGGTTCAAGACAAAGCCATAAACAACATACGAGTTATGGGCTGACAGCCTGACAAGGTTGTCACTATGTTATTGGAAGCACATGTTAAATATGTTAAATATTGTATCTTTTTCACAAATATCATGTTCCATGAATGTGCTTAATCGAAATTCGTTAAGCATTTCCTAGTCATGATATTATAATTCATAGGTAAGAGCTTAGTAACTTTTTTTTTTCAAAAACTTCTATATCTACTGTCGACGAGGGTCCTAGCTTGGGCTTCTCATCTAGGCTCACTTCCTTATAATGATGATTGAGCCTGAGCCCGTTTAGACTTTTCACACATCCTTGGTAGGTTCATGTGAGCCTCGTTCTAATAAGCAGTGTCGTTCCAACGTTTTTTGAGGCTCTAAGCGAACTACAAAGTCAGGACCCTATTGAATTGGTATAAAGGAATTGAGATTGAGATTTGGGACATTGAATAACCATAGCGATGATTTTTCCTAATCTTGGCCCGCTCAATCCGTAATTAGTTTCGCATTGGTTACTCAAAAGATGTTGCAAGTAACGAGGGTAGATGTGTTGTGTGCGTGGACAATGCAGACTCCTAGTGTAAATCCTAAATTTTGGGCCTAGAAACGTTGTTTAAATGGCAAAAACAAGTCTGATATATGAAAGGAAATAAAATTAGAGACCCTTGTTTTTTGGTGGCCCTAGGCCTAAGCCTAGATTGATAAGCCTTACGGGGCGGCTCTGCTAATAAGCCCACTCTTATGCCAACCATTAGGGTTAATACCCAAGAGTCCGCACTATATAAAGAAAACTCTTTCACTAGGCAGGTTATTTCTTCTCTCCATTTGAGGCTCCTTCTTCCCTTAACTCCCTATTTTCTTACAACATACACTTGCTTACATTCATGTAATATTATCACGATTGATATGATGCAGACTTGAGCGTCGAAGTGCCTTCGGGGCGATCCCCCCAGGCCCTCTAATGAGATTTTCATGTGGTCGCAGCCCGAAACTCGCTAACCCGCAAGAGGAATTGTCACCACAACGACGAGGAGAGGAATCTGAACCGGATCTCGACGAGTCTAAGGTTAGTAACGCCAAGCCGTTTTAATCTTGGATTCGACATCTACTATAAAAATATATGAATAATCAGTTAAATTATACATATTAAAAAACTGAATGTATAATTAGTTTAAAATATTAAATGAGATAAGGAGTAAAAAAAAGTATGGTTAACTACAGTAATATTCTACTTATTTTCATCAAGATTTTACATGCATATAATTCAGTGAACGTAACTTATTAGAACCATATCAAAATATATACTCTTACTATATTTGTCTTAAACTAATTGGATTACCCGTGCTTCGCAGCGGGTCGCTGATGGTTTGGCTCAGTACGATACGATACGACACTTGATATAGCAACAGAAAGAGATATTTATTATATCGATTAAAAACCACATAAACGAATTCTGGTATCTATGTTATTCAGTGAGTTTTATACTATCACGCCATGAAAACTATTAATAAATATGGTATAGGTATCGATGTTAAAACGATATCGGTTCGGTTCTTCACTATAATGAAGAAAACACATATATAACGTGTTTAAAGAAAACTTTTATTGAATTGTACATAAAAATAAGCATGTCACAACTTTATATTCAGAATTATATATATATATATATATATATATATATATATATATATATATATATATATATATATATATAGAAGGTATAATGTACTTCACGCCTTAACGTACATTAACGTACTTCACGAAATATATAACATGCGTAATTATTTTTTTGACCAAAATAACGTGCGTGATTTTGGATCCCATGCGTGATTATACCCCTGATCCAACGGTTACCATTGTCTCCTACGTGAAGTATGATAAGCCGTGAAGTATGTTAACCTTTCTCTCTCTCTCTCTATATATATATATATATATATTATTACTAAAATAACAAAAAGGTAAATGGCGTAATTTATAAAAATAACGAGGCAACTTTTGACTTGTATATTTGTGCTTTAGTCATTTGTACGTTAGTATTAACAACTCGGTTTTGAGTAAATTTTATGTTATGGGTGGAATTTCGAGCTTATATCCTGAAGCATATCCTGATATTATATGCTTGATGCTGCGGCCAGGATACTGAACCAGGATATTGGTAACATCCTCTGGGAGTATCCTGCTTGCTATTAACGATTTTCTTTGGTTGCAAGGTACCAACATTAAAGGGCTTGATCAACCTGAAGATTCGCTCAAGGTGGTTGAAAAATGGACGTTGATGGTGGAAGAATGGGTCTTGTAACGGTCAGAATAGAAGAAAGGCATATTCCGCGAGAATATCGGATGCTGGTCAATGCTAACGGTCATATGAGCTGAAGACCCGGTTTTATAGTCAATGAGCACGTGGAAAACAAGTAAAAGCAGTCCCCCAACGTTCAGAATGGAATATTCCAAAGTATCCCGGAATAATAGGATGGTTTGTTAGTTTTTGTTACTATAAATGGGAGCGATCGGATCATAGGCAAACACAACTTTTTCCACACACTCTCTTTCGCACACTTTGCTCTCTAGCTTCTAGCAATCACTACACACCAACACTTGTAATCAAATCACGTTGTAACACCTAGTTGATCCGCATCATATCCTGCACTGTATCCTGATATTTGAAGCAATAGAAGAACAAGGCAGCTGCGATTGTCAGCTCCCGAGGTTTTATGCCGGCGATCTAGATTGATCAAGGGCTTTCCTCGTACATCACGTGTCCACCTTTACTTTTTTGCTCATTATTTGATCATAGATACAGCTCTATATCCTGAGCCGTATCCTGAAACTGTTTTCATATCTAATTTGGTTAACACATTTTTCACACATATTTCTAGCACACTACCTCACTTAACTAATTTGATCACTTAATTGCTTCGGTAATTTTTGACCAAAACAATTTGGCGCCCACCGTGGGGCAAGTGGTGCTCTCTTTACTAAAAATTTTTGTCAAATCGCTAATCGGTTTTCTATTTTCAAAACTTTTTGCCACATTGTCCATAATGGCCTCAAGATAAAACATGAGTTCCTCTACTGTGTCTGCTATGACTTCTGCTACTACCGGTTCGGTGCTTCCACCACCTCCTCCAAGGATGCCAGCCTCTACACAATCTCAAGATGTTATCCCTACTCGGAGTGTCCAGGGATCTGCTCCCGTTTTAGCTTCTAATGATGAAATTTTAACCTTATTTGGAAGTGTGCAGGAACAAATGAGGCAGCAACAGGAAACAAACCAAATGCTTTTAAGGGAAATACAACTCCTGAAGTCTGGCTCGAGCAGATCTGCTGAGGATATTGTCACTCCATTACATCCCAGAACGTTGAACTTCAGTTCAGCTGTGTATACTGAGGATAACAGGGGGAATATTGTGCCCAGCCTTCCTCAGAATCATACTCCTGAAATACCCTCCTCGGTCAGGATGTCGACCATAAGGAGCTCAGGATATGCTTCAGGATATGGGCAAAACCCTCCAACGGGTAACGTGTCAAATAATAATAATACTCATGCTACTAACAATAGTGGATCTTTGCAGGATACAGGTGTGACATCAGCGCTTACTAGGGAACTTCAGAAGTTGAAGGACATGATATCTAGTGTACCCGGGGTGGTCCAGCCGATCCCGGAAGTGTCCCAAGACAGCCACAAGATATCTCGTTTTGCATATCCTATCTGTGATGCTGAGATCCCAAAGAGATTCCAAACCCCCAACATGAAGCTTTACGACGGAACAACGGATCCTGAGGAGCATATTGCTCAGTATAGGGAAAGGATGGAGATTAACCCTATCCCTCCGGATCTCAAGGAAGCATGCTTGTGCAAGTGTTTTGGTTCAACCTTGACAGGATCAGCCTTGAAATGGCTCTTGAATGTTCCTCCACATTCGATTACGTCTTTTGCTCACTTAGTAAATTTATTTAATAGTCAGTTTCCTTGTAGTAGAAGCTTTGAAAAATTAACAAGTGATCTCTACAGGATAACACAGGGGCCTCAAGAATCCCTTAGGGATTATGTGAACAAGTTCAGTCGGGAATCACTAGACATTCCTCATCTTGATGTTGCAACAACTGTGCAAGCTTTCAAGATGGGGCTGCAAAAAGATTCTCAATTTTATCAAGACCTTGTAATGAACCCATGCAGGAATTTGGATGAAGCTCGGAACAGAGCCCTAAGATATATTCGGTTGGAGGATGACAGAAAGATGCAAGAAAGGATGAACTCATCTAACACTTATGAGTCAACTAACAGGAAGTCAGAATCCTCATTCAAGTCATATCGGCCTAAGCCATATGGTAGAAATGAAAACAAGAGAGTGAATGTTGTCGAAGATGAGGATCCTGAAGAGTATCCTGAATTATCTGAATATTGCTTTTCTGTTAACATTCCTGAATTGATGTATGCCATGCAGGGTCTAGGGGACAAGGCTAGATGGCCTCGAAAGAATCAACAAAAAGCCGATTGGAAAGACAAATCAAAATGGTGTGCTTTCCACGAAGATTTCGGACATATGACTGAGGATTGCATCGCTCTAAGGAAAGAAATAAGCTATCTTCTAAGCAAGGGATATTTGAAAGATCTCTTAGGAAGAAAGAAGAATAAGGGTCAGGATACTGAGAAGGATCCTGAGCGAGCAGCATCACCTCCCGCGGATGCCAAGATAATCAACTTCATTTCGGGAGGATCCGACATTTGTGGGACTTCGTATTCGGCAGCGAAGAGACATGCAAAAGAAGCTAAGGCCGAAAGGGGAGATAAACCTGTCAGGATGACTACACTCACAACTGACAAAGTGATCACATTTGATGCTGATGACAGGGATACTGTCCAGGATCCTCACCATGATGCTCTGGTAATAACATTATATGTGGCTAACCATTTTGTACGCAGGATATTGGTCGATAATGGCAGCTCCGTCAACATAATCCAATTAGAGACGCTGAAAAGAATGAATGTATCTCCAATGGATATCACTTCAAAGTCTACCGTGCTTGTTGGGTTCAGCGGAGAGGCTAGAAACACAGTGGGGGAGATAAAGTTGCCAGTGTACGTTGAAGGAGTCAACTCGATACAACGTTTCTGTGTGATGGATTCTCTATCCTGCTATAACATCATACTGGGAAGACCGTGGATTCACGATATGAAGGCTGTGCCATCAACATATCACCAATGCATCAAGATACCTACCCCTTGGGGAGTTGTCAAAGTTGATAGTGATCAGCAGGAGGCGAAAGAATGCTACTCATCCTCGATGAAATCCTCAACCAAACCTAGTGCAGCATAGCAATTAAAGACGCGGGCCCAGGATATCATGGAGGATCCGGAGCAGGATGTAAAGAAAATTATCTTGGACCAGGATAACCCTGATATTTCGGTGCTCGTAGGAACCAATATCCCTCAGGATATTGAAGGACAGTTAATTAACTTTTTGAAATGCAGGATGTCAACGTTTGCATGGAAGCATGAGGATATGACAGGCATATCCAAAGACGTCATCACTCACAAGCTTGGAATTGATAAATCATTCAAGCCTGTTCAACAAAAAAGAAGGAAGTTTGCTCCTGAGCGGAATACGATTATTCAAGAGGAAGTTGAGAGATTATTGAAGTCCAGGATGATCAGAGAGGTTAAGTTCCCAAGGTGGCTAGCAAACGTGGTTGTGGTACAGAAGAAAAATGGGAAATGGAGAGTGTGTGTAGACTACACAGACTTGAACAAAGCTTGTCCTAAAGACCCATTTCCTCTTCCCCACATTGATGCAATGGTAGATGCCACTGCCGGGCATGAAATGCTGACCTTCATGGACGCATCCTCAGGATTTCAACAGATCCAAATGGAGCCTTCCGACCAGGAAGATACTGCCTTCATGACACCAACAGGTATTTATTGTTATACAGCTATGCCTTTTGGTTTGAAAAATGCAGGTGCAACATACCAAAGATTGGTAAACATGATGTTCAAAGACAAACTGGGGGACACCATGGAGGTGTACATCGACGATATGGTGGTAAAGTCAAAGAAAGCTCAGGATCACCTCCTGGATATTAAAGGAGCGTTTGATATCCTGGATCAGTATAACATGAAGCTGAATCCTGCTAAGTGCCATTTTGGAGTAGGGGCAGGAAAATTCCTAGGATATATGGTGACCAAAAGAGGAATAGAAGCAAGCCCGGAGCAGATTAAAGCCATCTTGGATATTAAGTCGCCCTCAAATATGAAGGATGTTCAACGATTAACAGGGCGAGTGGCAGCATTGAATAGATTTATCTCAAGATCTTCAGAAAAATGCAAAGATTTTTATGATATCCTGAAGAAGAACAAAAAATTCGAATGGGGTGAGAAGCATGAAGCAGCCCTACAGGATTTGAAGCGATATCTCTCAACCGCACCTCTATTGATGAAACCTGAAAATGGTGAACCACTATCCCTATATCTTGCTGTATCAGGGAATGCTGTAAGTGCCGTTCTCATAAAAGACCATGAAGGTCAGCAATATCCTGTTTATTATGTTAGTAAAAGTTTGTTAGATGCTGAAACTAGGTACTCTCATTTAGAAAAATTAATACTAGCATTAGTTATGGCATCAACAAAGCTTAGACATTACTTTGAGACGCATAGGATACACGTTAAAACAAATTATCCTGTCAAAAATGTACTTAGGAAACCGGAAATGTCAGGTAGAATGGCTAAGTGTTCGGTAAAGTTAAGTGCTTATGATTTAGTATATGAACCTAGGAATGCCATAAAGTCTCAGGCTTTAGCTGACTTTGTGGCTGATTTTAGTAGTGACATTCAGGATGAGGTAGACCTAGAAGTTCAACAGTTAGGAGAATCCTCAGGATCCTGGACATTATATACTGATGGTGCATCTAATATAAGAGGAGTAGGATTAGGAATACTACTAAAATCGCCACAGGGGGACATATTACCCCAGGCTATTAGGTGTGAATTTCCTGCTACCAATAATGAAGCAGAATATGAGGCTTTAATTGCAGGATTAGAGTTGGCTAAGAACACGAGTATCAAAAATTTACAAGTATATGTTGACTCTCTATTAATTACTAACCATTTTAATGGATCCTATGCAGTTAAGGGTGAGAAATTGATAGAATATCTTGATATTCTCAAAAAATTAGCAGGATATTTCGATGTTTTTACACTTGAACAGGTACCAAGGGAGGATAATGCTGAAGCGGATGCCTTAGCAAATCTGGGATCATCGATCAGGATACCAGAAGGAACCCAAATACCAATATTACATGTCTTATATCCTGAAACGAATCCTCAGGATAAAGAAGTAGCGGGTATTCAGGATCCTGGAGCAGAGCATCCTAAAGAGGATCCTAAGTCCTGGACGGCTCCAATCATGAGATATCTCAAAGAAGGACACATCCCTGGAAATGAAAATCCTAAGGCATTTAGGATGAAGGTATCACGATTCACTATTATAAATAATGTTTTATACAAGAAATCTCTTGCAGGACCGTATTTGAGGTGCTTGGAGGATCCTGAAGCCAAAGAAGTACTTTAGGGGGTTGTGGTAACCATACTGGGGGCAGGTCGTTATTCTCAAAAGTATTAAGGACAGGATATTATTGGCCAAAAATGAGAAAAGATGCCGCAGAATATGCTCGAAGATGTGATGCATGTCAAAGACATAGTAACATACTGCATCAACCTGCTGAACCATTATATCCTATTGTTTCCCCTTGGCCATTTATGAAGTCGGGTATGGATATAGTGGGAAAGCTTCCAAAAGCTCCAGGAGGAAAAGTCTTTATGCTAGCAATGACGGATTATTTCTCTAAGTGGGTTGAAGCTGAAGCATTTGTTCAAGTTAGAGACCAAGAAGTAGTATCCTTCATAAAGAGGAATATCCTGACCAGATTCGGAGTACCAGCCGAGATAATCTGTGACAATGGTTCTCAGTTTATAAGCAAGAGAACTACTGACTTTTGCAATAGTTGGGGAATCAAAATGATAACATCTACTCCGGTACATCCTCAAGCGAATGGACAAGCAGAAACCTCAAACAAGATAATTGTCAATAACTTAAAGAAGAGACTTGGAGCCAAAAAAGGAAGATGGGCAGAAGAATTACCCTTTGTTTTGTGGGCTGATGGGACAACGGTAAAGAATGCAACAGGCCAAACCCCATTTTCCTTGGTATTTGGAGCAGAAGCAATGATTCCAACGGAAATGACAATACCTACTGCAAGATCTACCCTAAGTGATCCTGAACAGAATCTTGAAGCCTTGAGTCAGGATTTGGATACTATAGATGAAAAGAGAGATGCAGCAAGGCTAAGGATGGCAGCATATCAACAAAGAATATCCAGAGCATATAACAAGAATATTAGGACCAGAAGATTTAAGGTCGGAGATTGGGTATTGAGAAAGGCTTTCCAGAATACTACTAATCCTGTCGATGGAAAGTTGGCTCCAAAATGGGAAGAACCCTATGAAATTGAGTCAGAATCTGGGAAAGGAGCATACCGACTCAAGCATATGGAGGGGGATATGCTACCAAGATCCTGGAATGCTATATAAGTGAGTTTAGAATTTAATTTCTAACTCATAATGGTACGAACTCTATAACTCATTTATATTTTTGATATTATCTTTTATTTTGATACCCAATACTGACTTAAGCATCGGAGGGGTGTTAGCCAAGCTAACACCCACCTTAGTTTAAAGGTGTTTTGCAGAATATGCTTTGGGATATAGCTCTAGGATACACACTCGGGATACTTCGAAAGATTAGAGGATTGGCCCCCTCTCTCACGTTTAAGGGATACTGATCCCTTCACAGGTTTAAAGGTATTCACCTTTCTCACGAATTGGGTTTAAACACCCCGCCTGGAGCGCAAGTTATCCAGGGATAGTTCAAGGTGGCGGGACCAGTTCATGTAAAAGTGGTTGACAATTTCGTTACTGTTGGCTATACCCTGGATCCTTAAGGTATATGAGGATTGATCACCCTCTCTCACGAAAGGGTATTTTCATACTCTCTAAGGTTTAAAGGTTATCACCTTTCTAAGTCTTGGAGTTTATACACTCCCGCCTGTAGCGCATGAAAATTTGGGATTTCCCCCAGGTTTAAAGGTTTTCACCTTTCTAAGTTTTGGGGTTTCCACACCCTCGCCTGTAGCGCACGAAACGTGGGTAAAATCCCCAGAAAAACTCAAAGACTTAAGGGTTTTCACCTTTTCAAGTCTTGAGGTTCTTATACTCCGGCTTAAATGCCTGGAAAATGGGTTTAGTCCCAATAAAATACAAAGTTTTTGGATAATCCCAAAGTATATTTTCAAAAAACATAATCATTTACAAGTCTACATAAATTTTTGAAAAAAGATTGCTAAGTTTAAACAACTGGTTGAAGAATTGCTAAAGGATCATATCCTGGTACAACATACTGGTCCTGCACAGTCAGGGGACATCCGTGATAGAACATGACGTATGCTGATACTATATCCTACTGGGGACATTTATGCTGGAGCAAGGAGGAAACCTATGCCAACACTATATCCCACTAAGGCATTATGAGGAACTCAAAGGATCAAGTTTGGGCATAATTCGCCAAGTATCCTGGACTGGGGACACCTTCGGTGGAATGGTTGCGAAAGGACTGGAATGAAAGGATTGAGATGTCTTCTGTTTCGGTATGATCTTTCCTATTTTTGTTCTTTAAAAAACCTTATCTAGATTGTCTAAATTTCTGAAACTATAACATTTATGAGTATCCTGGTCGGGACATGTTCTCAGGATATATTCTCAAGATGTATTCTCAGGATATACTTTAGGATACTTGGATTGAAAATTGAAACAATATTCAAATCAAACTACTGTTATCAAAACAAACTGTTATATTGTTCAAAATAAACCGTACTGATTGATGACCAAAGGCTTCATCCTGAAACTCAGGGCCCATCCACCTTTGGCCATCGTATTGTCTTAAGTGCAGGAAATATAAATTGTTCTAAGTACAGGACGACCAGATGATTCAAACCCTACAAAGCAAAATATAGGTATCATTAAAGACAAACTAACCAGGATACAGGTTCAGTATATGTGTACGGGATACAGGATTTGGATATTTACCTTATTAAGGAAGGAGTTCATGGGCTCGATGGATTCCATGAAGCCAAGGTCATCATAACAGAAACTTTTGGCAGCAACAGCGGAGGGCTTAGAGCAGGTGGCAACAGATGATTTTTTACCAGGACAGGCTTGGAGTAACTGTCAAGCTCCTCAAGATCGAAGACAACAGGGACCTTAGCAGAGTCTACAGAAAAGGGAGTAGTTTCAGTCTTATCATATTATATGCTAATTAACCAAACATATGCAGGAATGTTCAAAATAGATATCCTTACCAGACGTGCCAGAAGACTACCTAGTTATGAGAAAGTATAACCTTGGAAGTTGCGTGAAGTCACATCAACATCTACATCCCATTAAGTGCATCGAACAACACAACGAAAAATATACCCGTTCGGATTTCAAGATCCTAACAGATATATTTTTGGGGACAATTGTTATGGGTGGAATTTCGAGCTTATATCCTGAAGCATATCCTGATATTATATGCTTGATGCTGCGGCCAGGATACTGAACCAGGATATTGGTAACATCCTCTGGGGGTATCCTGCTTGCTATTAACGATTTTCTTTGGTTGCAAGGTACCAACATTAAAGGGCTTGATCTTCCTGAAGATTCACTCAAAGTGGTTGAAAAATGGACGTTGATGGTGGAAGAATGGGTCTTGTAACGGTCAGAATAGAAGAAAGGCATATTCCGCGAGAATATCGGATGCTGGTCAATGCTAACGGTCATATGAGCTGAAGACCCGGTTTTATAGTCAATGAGCACGTGGAAAACAAGTAAAAGCAGTCCCCCAACGTTCAGAATGGAATATTCCAAAGTATCCCGGAATAATAGGATAGTTTGTTAGTTTTTGTTACTATAAATGGGAGCGATCGGATCATAGGCAAACACAACTTTTTCCACACACTCTCTTTCGCACACTTTGCTCTCTAGCTTCTAGCAATCACTACACACCAACACTTGTAATCAAATCACGTTGTAACACCTAGTTGATCCGCATCATATCCTGCACTGTATCCTGATATTTGAAGCAATAGAAGAACAAGGCAGCTGCGATTGTCAGCTCCCGAGGTTTTATGCCGGCGATCTAGATTGATCAAGGGCTTTCCTCGTACATCACGTGTCCACCTTTACTTTTTTGCTCATTGTTTGATCATAGATACAGCTCTATATCCTGAGCCGTATCCTGAAACTGTTTTCATATCTAATTTGGTTAACACATTTTTCACACATATTTCTAGCACACTACCTCACTTAACTAATTTGATCACTTAATTGCTTCGGTAATTTTTGACCAAAACATTTTATATCTCTTCGTAAACAAAAATAAGCACATCACAATGGCATACTTGAAAGTTTATAAAACATTCTATATTAAAATTTATAAGAAAAAAAAAACAAAATATGCTCAAAATTAATTGTATCTAGTATTAAGGCCCCCACGTTGCGGCGGAGGCGTAAACTGTGTCAAGTAGCACCAATGTTATATCACTGATAGCGACCATCAACACCGAAAAATGGGTAAAAACAAAATAACAAAAAAAGAAAAAATAACACCGAACTAAAAGCATACGTAAAATCGTTGAACCATGCATGCCCGCTGCATCGTGTTAATGCGAAAAAAATAGACTAAAACGTAAAACATATAAAAGAATAACTAAGTCGATATAGGACCCCGCTAATTGTGACGAACCTATCAAAAAGGGAAATAAAGACGCATTGCGACGGGCCTGTCAAATGGAAATAAAATAGATGAAAAAACATTGAACCCACACGCACGTTGCGGCGTATTCACTCGCGAAATTTAGAACAAAACGTAAAACGAAAAATTTGCAACAGATGAAAAGTATGAGGAATCAAAGTTGAAAACAAAAAAGTATTAGGGGTTAACTTGCAAAAGTTGAAAAGGTTTGGGTAAAAGAAAAAAAAATCAAAGAGGTTAAAATGTAAGAAAATAAAACCTTTAAATTAGAAGTGAAAAGGCTAACTTTTTTGTTTTGAAATACTTTCTATGTTTCGAGTACAACTTTCATGATACACCATGTTACTAATTTATAGTATAAAAATAATATAATATTATAATAAGAAAACATTTCATTTGTCAATAAATTATGGGAAAATCACGAAAATAGCCAAGTCAACGCCGTTTTTTCAATTTTGGCCAACTGACACCCCTCTCCGAGCCGTTTCAGCATCCTGAAACGGCACAAGATTTCCCTTTAACGGCCAGCCAACCCTTGATAGCCACGTGTCCGACAAAGCCTGTAACAGCTTGAGAATCCTGCAGTTCGCGCCACGTGTCCGACATATGTTGAAAGATCTTAGCCAAGCCGTTACAATCGGCTCATGTTGAAAGATCTTAGCCGAGTTCTTTCAACGAGCCAAGCCATGTTCTAGGGTTGTAGCCGAGCTGATACCGTACAGAAGTGGACCCCACTTCTGCAAGCCAAGTCGTTTCGCCCCATTGTCCAAGCCGTCTCAACTGCTCCGAGCCGGTACACCTGGCTCCGAGCCGGTACAGCTGTCTAATGCCATTTCAACTGGCTCCGAGCCGGTTCGCCCCATTGTCCAAGCCGTCTCAACTGGTTCCGAGCCGGTACAGCTGCTCCGAGCCGTTTCAACCTATGGTTCGAGACGGGTCAACGTGTTGGTCGAGTCGTTTGACCGTCTGTTCTCCTATATATTTACCCACTTGTATTTTTTTGTGCTTGTTAAAGGAATCCCTCTACCACACTTAAATGTCATAGAAAATGTTATCATGGTTTCTTAATTTGATTGTCATAGATGTTTTCATGTATCAAAGGCAAGAAATATTTATGAAACCTCACGTATATGTTAGTGTAAAAGACGTGTTCCTGGGCTTTAATTGTCAAATTAGTTTTTGATATCGTTTCTCATTTTGGAGTGTCCTTCTCTTCAGAAATGCCACCTCTACTTACCCAGTGAGTGTGGATGGAACTATCGAGCAAAAGACGCATCTTTATCGTTGCTACAAGCGTTTTGACTCGGATTCCAGAAGAAGAGATTTGAATCACTCCCAACTTTCAATTTGATCTCGGTTATCTACCGATTCAGAAGCAGCGGTTTGGCGAAGTTATGTTGTTATCTGAAGACTGCTTGCTTGGAGACTGAGCTTTTTTCTCTACTAGACGTTTCAGCGGTTTGGCGAAGTTATGTTTGTATTTTTACATGTTATATCTTTTATGTAATTTGTATTATATAATAGTCCAGTAAATTACCTAGCAAATAATTTTAAATCTTGTTTGGGCTGTTTATGTGTTTGGGCCGTTCATTTTAAATAATTTAAAATTTGTTTGGGCTGTTTATGTGTTTGGGCCGTTCCAAGTTCCCACAAAAAAAAAACAAATTATATTCAAAAAACTTAAACCGCGTTTATTATTAAAATATAACCGTTGCCGTTCCAAGTTCCCACGTTTACTCCCCCTTATAAATACCCTCAACACGTTCAACAACCACGCCGTCTGTAATCCAAAAAAACTCATCGTTTTCAATTTTCTCACACAAGCCCACTAACAGCCAACGAGTCCACGAGCAGCCCACGATCCTATGTTTCCTGTTCGACCACAGCAGCCCACGAGCCTCTATGCTTCCAGCCCACTAACAGCCCACGAGTCCATGCTTCTAGTTTAGCCCATTTCCTAATTATTAAATAAAACAAACAAATATAAGATATAAAAGAAATAATAACTATAAAAGTGAAAAGATATGTTTATTTTTAACAAGATTATTCACTTTTTGCAGGTATACATTCCTATACCGGACAAGGATCAAAATTGGTTGCTTTTTAAAATAAATCTAAAGTCACGAGAATTAAGAATTTTTTTTGCCAATAGTTGTGACACGATTAATTGCGGAGACTCATTTTGCATACACAAAAGAGTACATCAAATTGTGCTAGAATTTGAGTCTCTATTTTTGTGGTTTCTCGGACGTATATCGTATTGGCAACACTCACAAATATATGAGATGCGTGCCATGCAAATAGTAGGGGATTTCGTGTGGCGTGATCAAACAGATCGTATTGGCAGAAATTCAGGAGTCATCATATGTATGCTAATGGAAAAACTTGTTCGGGATCTTTCTTTAACATGGAACGAAGGAAACCTTCAGGATGCTTGTTTCAGATACAGACGGTACATGGCAGATGAACTCTACGTCGGGCGCGTCACACCTGTTAATGTTTAATGGTTCTATGTATGCATGTAATATAAAAAAAATAACATATTGTAATGAAATGATTTTCAATATTAATTATTTGAAACTAAATAGACTTACTACGTTATTTGAGAAATTAAAATACACAAAATAAATTAAAGTATTAAAAGTCTCCCAAGTTAAAAGAGGGATAGATATAATTAGACGGAGATTGTGTATTAAAAGTCTCCCAAATTAAAGTATCATCGGTTTCTTTCCCTTTCCCTTTGTCTGCGCCTTTGCGAGTACGAATTTCTGACGGCATGGGCTGCCGACAGACATCCCGATGATGACCGTAGGAGTTACACCGGGAACAATACAAGGGAGTAGGTTCTTCCCCGCGGGATAAGATCCAGTGGTTTTCTCGAGGACGACCGGCCTGGCGTTTTGTCATATGCGGGGGTTGAAGATTGATAAGGTCTTCTGGAGTCTCCCATTCAGATCTATGAGGAAGAGGATTAATCGCTTCTTCATAAGTCTTTTTATAGACTTCGTTTGAGTAACACGGGAAACAATACTTACTGCAATCGGTTTCACCTAAAAAATTTGACACGGCAATAACATGGCCGCACGGTAAACCAGAAACCTGCCAAACTCGGCAATTACAGCTTCCATTAACAAAGTTAACTAAACCCCCCTTTCCACTGTCTGCGACAGAATAATTGTTTAACCCAATCCTAGCAACCGTCCAGCTTCTAGACCCTTTAATTTTTTTTTAAATTTTCTTCTGTGCCCATTGTGTAAGTAAATGTTTTTCATGAATACCTTGCAAACGGCGATCGTAAAACCATTTCTGTACAGATTGCCGGAAGAACTCTAAGAGTTGTGTTACCGGCATTTTACGCGAGTGTCTAGATAAAGCGTTAATAGACTCCGCGCTGTTAGATGTCATATAATGATATCGATTGCCTGGACAATGCGCCCTTTCCCATCTACCGAACCCAATACTTGTAAGAGTGTGACGTACTCTAGGAACGGCAAGACACAGAGCATCGAATGACTCGTTAAAATCAGACAATCGGTACGATTTGCATGTCTTCCACCATAGCTTCTCATTTTCGTTTTTTTTATCAGATGGTAAACGGAGGTTCATCATTAAATGACGACAGCATAACCCGTGATAAGCATGTGGAAAGACGTTTCTAACAGCTAGGTGTATAGAATTCGCTCTATCCGATATTATCGCCATGTCAGGTATTTCACCGATACATTCTTTAAGCTTAGACAGAAACCATGTCCAAGATTCACCATCCTCTGATTTTCCTATTCCATAGGAAATTGGTAAAATTTGGTTGTTTCCATCCATCCCAACTGCTAAAAATAACGTCCCTTTAAATTCACCCTTTAGGTGTGCAGCATCAATGATCACCACCGGTCTTAGATTACAGATAAAGGTACGAATCTGAAACAAAATTATTTAAAAAACGTCAACAAGATGTATTTTGATGAAAAAAAAACAGAGACTGTTGTAACTTACCGCAGCACCAATCGCGACAAAGACCATTTCAAACCGACGTTCGTCATCAGTTTTGATATGAGTGACAGAACCTGGATTTACCCGCTCTAGATTGTAACAGTAAAATGGTAGTTCTGCAAACGAATTTCTGCTTGTTCCTTGTAAAACCTCTAGTGCCAGACTTTTTCCACGCCAAGCTTGACTAGTGGTTATCTCAACTTGGAATCTTTGTCTAAAATCTTTCACTATTTCATTACAACGATATATTCTACCACTGTCTTTTAAAGGTTCTTTTAAATAGTGAGCAACAACCTTTGGGTTTGCCTGACGAAGATGTGGGTACGTTAGCGTCTTCGAGCATGTGTGTTTATCGTTAAAACTCTTAACAAAAAACACCCCACTATCCCCAAAACTGTATGCACGAAAACGCCAAACGCATCCGTCCACCAAACATGACACTTCGTACCGTGTTTTAGAAGATCTATCTACTTTAAACTCAAAGCGTTCTAACAAACATTTTTTTCCCAACTGAAGTTTCATGTCTTCTTTGTTATTAAATACGTGCCCTTGTTCAAAAGTAATTGATGAAGATGGCAAACAATTTTCAAATGAATTATCAGGAGTTGGCTGGTAGTCGTTTAAAACATCATAATTTTCTTCATTAGTACAGAAATTCAAATCAGGAACTTTAAATTTTTTTGGAGGTGAAAAACTAGATGACCCAGCACAAAACCCTTCAACGACATATAATTTATAAATTTCAAAAATATTTTCCATAGCAAAATTATAAAACATTACAACATCTTCA
Source organism: Helianthus tuberosus (assembly GCA_030545235.1). Classification (NCBI taxonomy): domain Eukaryota; kingdom Viridiplantae; phylum Streptophyta; class Magnoliopsida; order Asterales; family Asteraceae; genus Helianthus; species Helianthus tuberosus. The sequence continues at coordinate 85,879,041 of CM060362.1, forward strand.
TCGTTTATTATATCGATTGGATCACTAAAGGAAGACAAACGATACGATAACTTCGTAATGTTTGTAGAACTACACATATTTGACACTTTACTTAGAAAAGCAGTGTATGAAAGGTTGGGTTCAATTTCTAAACCACGTCTACTTGAATCATCATCAGCAACATACTCCAACTTTCCGTTAACGATTTCCCACTTTCCGCCGCTGTATACAACCAAACAAATCTTCATAATTTTAAGTTGGTAAGTTCTTTGTACAAAAGCTAAATATAAATCAGACAAAGATATCCCCAAATATAAATCAATAAAATAATGCAATGAAACGGCTCAGACACGTTGACCCGGCTCGAACCACAGCTTGAAACGGCATTAGACAGCTGTACCGGTTCGGAGCCAGGTGTACCGGCTCGGAGCAGTTGAGACCGCTTGGACAACGGGGCGAACCGGCTCGGAGCCAGCTGAAACGGCTTGGCATGCAGAAGTGGGGTCCACGTGTGTACGGGTAACGGCTCGGCTGGAACCTAAGCACACGGCTTGGCTCATTGAAAGAACTCGGCTAAGATCTTTCAACAGCAGCCGACTGTAACGGTTTGGCTAAGATCTTTCAACAATGTCGGACACGTGACGTCCAATGAAGCAACCTCAAGCCGTTACAGGCTTTGTCGGACACGTGGCTATCAATGGTTGGCTGGCCGTGAAAGGGAAATCTTGTGCCGTTTCAGGATGCTGAAACGGCTCGGAGAGGGGTGTCAGTTGGCCAAAATTAAAAAAACGGCATTGACTTGGCTATTTTCGTGATTTTCCCAAAAATTATTCATTGTACAAACTTAGATTGCAAAAGTCAATGGTTTTTTAATGTGAATTTAATAAAGTAAAAGATTGTTTTAACAGATATAGTAATGTTTGATAGAAAAGATCTATAGTAAGAGATTTTTTTTTATTTAAGGGTTGGCTAAATACACCTCTATTTTTTACTTTTCATACCTCCCTTCTAAAAATATCATTTTAAAAACTTGTCATCTTTCACTCTTATACAAATCATTATATTTAAAATGTTTTTTTTTCCAAAGGTTAAAAAACGTTTTTTGTACAAAAAAATAATAAGGTTTTTTTTTATTAATCTTTTTTTTCATAACAATTATTTTTAAGTATTAAAATTATAACCTTTTCTCTAAATAAAACGAATCTTGGTTTTAAAGACATTTTTTACTAGTATTTTATTATATTTTTCATTCATAAACAGGCTTTACGAATTGAAAATTAACGTTTTTTATAAAATAAAAAAAGATAAACTTATTTTTTGAAAAAAAAGAACCGTTGCTTTTATGTATTTAACCCCAAAACCTCACTTTTATTCTTTTATTTCATAGTTTAGTTGTTATACCTCTTTTATTTTAATATTATTATTATTGTATTTAAAATGGTTTTATAAAATGATTAATAGTACCATATATTAAAAATACAAAAAGTTTTTCCTATCTTCAAAAGAAAACATTTACAGCACTAGCTTATATCTATTTATTAAACCATGTGTGTCAATGAATAAATAGATAAATAAATAAGTAGGTAGTATAATAATTTTATTAAACAAAGAGTTTAGTTATGTGTGTCAATGAATAAATAGATAAATAAATAAGTAGGTAGTATAATAATTTTATTAAACAAAGAGTTCAGTTAGTGTCTTAGAATTGAAACTAAAATGGACGCATCAAGCAAAACAAATTAAATTAAATTGACTTACTTCAATTAAAACATTTGTTTTTTAATAAGAAACCACTTTTCTTTTTAAGTTAAAAACGTTTCTGAATACAAATACTAGTAATAACAAAAATAAGATAACAAAAAGACTGAAAAAGATATTATAAAAACAAAAAAAAAGGGTTGAATAGTATTAATGTGAAAGTTTAGGGAGTAGGTACATTTGGTAAAAAGAAGGGGTGTATTTAGCAACACTCTTTATTTAATTCACACACCGGTTAAATTTACACCTAAACAACTAAACTTATACTATTAATAGTAATACACTGTTTTTTTATTTATGGTGTACCTATTGGCACACCCAAATGCATATATGCACACTAAAAAGGGTTTTTTTGTTCTATATGCACACCCTGCAGTGTCGAGCTGTGGCCAAAGCGCGGCGTTTTGGCCCGGTCAACCAGACAAAAGACTGACGGGTGTCTGACGGGTCTGTTGACCGGACCAAAACGCTGAGCTTTGGCCGCGTTTTGGTCCTGTCAACCAGACTGTCTGGTTGACAGGACCAAAACGCGGCCAAAGCTCGGCGTTTTGGTCCGGTCAACAGACCCGTCAGACACCTGTCAGTCTTTGTTTGGTTGACCGGACCAAAACGACGCTCTTTGATCACAGCTTGACACTGCAGGGTGTGCATATAGGACAAAAAAACATTTTATGGGCTGACTATCTACACACTAAGTGTACATATAGTCTCCCTCTTTATTTAACTCATACAACAGTTAAATTTACGCCTAAACAACTAAACTTGTACATTTTTCATTAGAAAACTTGAACAACCACTACGAAGAAAAACATTTTTTAAACACCTTAGTACCACTTAAATCAAAGGTCCTTTGATTAGTAAATAGTATCAGATTATTTATATATCAAAATTTCTATTTCTCTAAATTTAATGCTTTGATAAGGAAATAGCATATCAATAGTGGTTTAGTCCTTTGCAACTTTATCACAGTTTATTTGTTTCTGCCTTGGTGTTTTTGTTGTTTTCATCAGGATTCCAGCGTACTTAGCTAGCATTTTAACAAGGTTTTCGACGTACTTGTTCAAGTGCACTTACATCCGGCGTATTTAACCACAATTTGACCATTTTAAAAAAAATTAACTATGTCTTTGAATCAATTAACTCCCCTAACCCAAGCTAAACTTGAAATCAGCCTTGTAACCCAAGATTTCATTCAAAAGGAATATGATAAGTTTAGAGTATTCGTGGTGAAAATATGTCCGATCATATTACCAGGTACATGAATATGTTTACAAAGATGAAGAAAGCTAGAATTCTTGTTACCTACCGTGATCAAATCAAAAGGTTTCTGGATTTGCTTCCAAAGGAATGGAACATGTGGTGCATGATAATTAAGCAAGACTTCATGATTAATCCTACAATGTTGTCAAACATTGTTACACTTTGAAGTCCTTTGAAATGGATATCACAAAGAAAGAGATAAATCAGATAGGTCACACTCCAAAAGCAAACCCACCAACAACACTGACCAACATGACTATCATTGCTCCAATCAGTGTGGGAAGTTCTAGTTCATCATCTGTTTTAGCTGGGATTCTAAATGGGTGTACCTATTTGCACACCCATTTGCCTATTGGCACACCAAAAATGTGTTTTTTGTCTTATATGCACACCCTGCAGTGTCGAGCTGTGGCCAAAGCGCGGCGTTTTGGTCCGGTCAACCAGACAAAGTCTGACGGGTGTCTGACGGGTCTTGTGACAACTCGTATGTCAGAACCTATTTATGTGCTTAATGTAACGTATGTGAACTTGGTGTGATTATCTGATATGTTGATTTAATGAATGTTATGGGACTTTATGTTTGTAATGTGTGAATTTATGTATGTATATATACATATGACTCGGATCGCACAACTCAACCCAGTCACACAAGCCCTTGTTGGGCCACACTCCTTGCACTCGAACCACAAAGGCCAGCCGTAATGGTTTCGGCCCACTCCCTCTACACGCATAACACTATATGGAAAGGGTATACTCCTCATAATTTGCAAAACACAACACACACACACAAAACCCTAGTTCTCTACTCCTCTCTCTCTCTTGTTCGACGGCAATCCCCATAGCCGAAGCCTCAACTTGTGAAGCTTCCTTGCTTGAATCGATCATGTTTCTCTCTCAATCGGTTAGTGTTTGTGATTATCGGTTGCATGATAGATGATGTTATGATCTTTATGTATTGCATGATGTTTTAGTGATAATTGTGATTGAACATGATATAAACTGTTGAAGCTTTGTGTTCATGTAATCGGCTCATATATGTAGCATGATTTGATTAATAATGTTGATGTTGAACTAGAACCGAGGAGTTGTACTTGGCTGTGATGTACTCATGTTAGAATGATTGGGTAAATGGTCATGATTAGGATGCATGTTAGTGATCAAGAATATGAATCAGGTTAATATGATTAAGTGTTATGATTATTGTTCACGTTTTGAGTTCATAAGAATTAATGTTAAAACCCTTGTTTGATCGATTTATTTGTATGAATGGAAACTGTTAGTTGTTAATTGATTAGCTACATAAATGGAAACAATATAAACTGATTGCCATGATTTCGGATATCAAACAACCAATCGCACAAGTTTGTCGGTCGCACAAGATCAAGTCACACAAGACTTGATCCGATCGCACAAGCCCTTGAATCGCACAAGGGCATGTCGCACAAGTAGGGTATAACTTAGTAGAGCACACAGTACAGATAAGATATGCCTGATCGCACAAGGTCTTGTGGATCGCACAAGATGGTGTCGATCGCACAAGGCTTTGGGCCACACACAATAGTTGGACTTTACTTATACTGTTGGGCCTCAAAGCCCAAGTCCAGTCGCACAAGATGTTCCAGTCGCACAAGATGTATGGATCACACAAGATAAATTATCTGCTTATTAATTTGGGCTGTGTATATGTATATGGATGTGTTGGGCTTTCTAGTTATTGGGCCGGGTGCTATTGGGCTTCAGCAGGTGACTCGCACAAGGCCGTTAGACTTGTGCGAGCCCAATCTTTTGATCACACAGGTTCGGATATGTTATGACTGTTAAACGTGATGATATGTGTTTGCCATGATCTATATGTGTTCGTAACTTGCTATCTCTGTGTAAACATACGTGCACTATTTGAACCTAGACTTGACTTGTATGGTAACCATGTTAGGACGTGGTTGACCTCTAGCAGCTCGATTTACCTTAACTTATCTGCCGAGCTAACCTAAGGTGAGTTCACACTTTCTACAAAGCATGGGATTCCCAGGGGTTGGGAATGGGTCAAGGAATATGGATTCCTCGTCCTTTCTTGGGTAGGATAGTACGGGTTCAGGAATATAATTCCTCGTCCTCATGGACAGTTAACTTTTACTAGACCAAAACTCTATCACGAGGTCCCTCCTTTTTATATCGACTTAATCGCCGGGCCAATTGCGAGCGGGTCATTAGTTAGATAGCGCTATTTAGGTCTGACAAGCCTCACACCGTGCCGCAGAGGACGGGCGTGAACTAATGGATCTGGGCACGTCAATGATGATAGACATTGACAGTTCAGGGCACATAAACATGACTACAGTCAGCAGTTGATATGGTAACAAGTCTAGTAGTGTATACATGGGGTAGCCCCCACGGCCAGAGAGCCAGATAATTAAACATGGGGTAGCCCCCACGGCTGGATTGCCAGAGTAAATGGGATAAACAAATCACGTTTTCAACTATGGGGTATCCCCCACGGCAAGGATGCCAGTTAAAGGAAACTATGTTTTTGGAATAACTAAAACGAACACCGAACTGTGAACTCGCTCAACTTTGTTGTTGACTCGTTACTACATGCTTTGCAGGTCAATAGGTTCTTAGCTGGAGCTTGCATGGGGAAGAGTCGTTGTGGGACAGGGACAATTGTGTGCCATGTTAAACATTGAAACATTTGAACTTATATTTTGTTCTAGATTTAAATCGTTATGCTTCCGCTTGCAACTTAAACTATGTTTTGTGTCACAACCCCCGATCCCTGATCCCCGGGAACGGGCGGACGCGATCACAGAGTTTGGGTGGTATCAGTTGTTTTAATCTCGCATCGGAATTTACATCAGGACCGTAGTTAGGAAATGTTTATCATAGTAAAACCACCATATTTAATATTATCATAGTGCAACTTCCTGCAGTTTTCTTTCTTGTGTCCCGATATTTTGCAAAAGTTACAGTAGATGGAGCATCTTCCTGAATGCTTTCTTTTGCAATACCTACAGTAGGGTGCAGAGGTAGAACCTATATTTCTCCCACGATTAGAATTTCCAGAACGAAATTCTTGAGTAAATTTCTGGGTTAGGTTTCTCCTCTGATCCTCTTCTCGGGTACGAATTAACTCATCAGTCAAGGTATTGGCTAGTTCTACAGCTTCTTCTATGGTTTGAGGTCTAGCTGCCTTGACTACATGTCTAATCTCTCCAATTAATCCCCAAATATAACGGGAGATTAACACTGGTTCTGGTGAAGCAAGATTTGGTACTATCCTAGCATATTTGAAGAATAATTTAGTGTACCCCTTGCTATCCACACCAGTCATCCTAAGGTTTAGGAATTTGTTTGCTATCTGTTCCTTCTCATTGGGTGGGCAGAATTTCCTTTCTACCTTATTTTTAAACTCTTCCCATTCCATATTATAGGTTTGATCACTTCCTCTTGTCTGGAGGATAGTGTTCCACCATTCTAGTGCTGCATTTTTAAACAGATTAGAAGCAAACAATATCTTATCTTCTTCAGCACACTTACTTATCCTTAAGACTGCCTCAGTCTTTTCTATCCAGCGTAAGGTTGCAATGGCCCCTTCATTGCCCGAGAATTCCATTGGTTTACAAGACCAGAATTATTTATAAGAACAACCATAAGGCATGGTTCTTCTTCTTTTGGGAATAGGCATTTGAAGTACATGTCCATTGTTCACACTGTTTTCAGGTTCGCTTGGTCGCTTACTGCCATGCTTACTTTTATTATCAGCATCCTTAACAGTTTGGAGAATAAATGGCATTGCATCTATAATTCCCTGTGCTACTATATGTTGGATAGCATTATTATCCACTTGGTTTCCATTGTTATTGATACTCAGATTATCATTAACCACGTTAATGTTACTCTGGTTATCGTTATTCAGATTCCCTTGATTTCCTTCGTCGGCCATCTAAATTTTAGACATTTATCCCATATTAATATCACAAATAATAGGTAATATAATTACTCACATGACACTCAATCTAACCAAAAAACGTAGATCATTGCTACTTACTCTTTTCATATACTATTATGCTTCTATTACAAACTAGTACTGAAATAAAATTATAATACCAACAGAAATAGAATCACACTAATAGTATTATGCATCCGTACACACATTTATTTTTATTTTTATTATTACTATTACTATTTCCTCCCCAAAAGTCCTAAGTTCTTGGACGTTTTCTGCACTCATTGGGGGTGCAGGTTCTCGGACTGGGTTTGGAATCTGGGGTGCAGTTTCCTGATATGGGGGTGACAGTTCCTGAAATTGGTAAGGATCCTCCAAAATTTCCCTAATATATTCATCTTGGTAATAGGGATCTAAAGGGTCCATACCTGGGTAGGCTTCTATGTTTTGTATGGGTGGATATTCCTGGATAGGGTAACGTTGCACAAAATCCCTATTATCATCCCACCAGGGGTCGTAATTTGGGTCTAGGGGATTTGGCACAGGTACCCTAGGGATTTCTTCTGGGTTAAAGTCATGCATCTCCTCCTGATTTTCCGAGTTTTCTATTTCCATGGGTTGTTCTGGGTTTTGTGGTTGTGGGGCTACTAATTGTTACAGACTTGGGTTAGCAGCAGTTGTAGCTAAGATATGGAAATTAGCTAGGCTTCTATTAAGCATATCTTGCGTATGAGTATCTGTCTCTCGCTTAATAGCTGCTAAGGCCCTTTGCTGTTGCAATTTTCGCATCTTCTTCCTACGAGCAAAAGCTTCTTTACTGAACCATCCTCGTTTCTTAGTAGGAAATGGTTCATCCGACTTAGCTCTAAAGGCAAATATCCCGTCTTCCTGATCAGCAGTATACCCAGAGAGGGCAGGCTATGATGATGTACCTTCACTCCTAGGTGAATCAGATAACTGACGATTCATATCTGAGGGTTCTTGATCACTCATACTGTAACTAACAGATAGTCAAATAACACATAACAAATAAATACAGTTATGCATATACTCTCATAATTTATTTCCTAACAAAATTTAAAATTTAAGTGTCAGCAGAACACTTCTTTGGCTCAGACCAGTGGCTAGGCTCTGATACCACCTTCTGTCACAACCCCCGATCCCTGATCCCCGGGAACGGGCGGACGAGATCACAGAGTTTGGGTGGTATCAGTTGTTTTAATCTCGCAGCGGAAATTACATCAGGACCGTAGTTAGGAAATGTTTATCATAGTAAAACCACCATATTTAATATTAATAATAACATGGGCAAAACCCAAGTTTCTTATTACAATTCATTTATAGGGACAGACCCTATTTTATTGAATTTAAAACATCGTTTATTAGGTAACTTTTATAGCCACATTATCCCCAAGCCTTCAGTGCTCTCCAGCTGGCTTTCATTAATTGGCTGTTCACATTGTGTTACCTGTAACGCGTTTTAAAAACATTTGCCAGTCGGAAATACTGGTGAGTGAATCCCAGTTTAATCAAGAACATTTTATCAATTAAAACAGTATTGAGAGCGATCACATTGTTTATTTCTACACAATTACTCATTCAGTATTTGCCACTCGACCGGATCTATGGCTATGGTCAAATTACCCATTGGCTAACTCGTCGTCCAATGGTAATGCACTGTCATTCAGACTTACTACTACTCGTAGTAAATTTTGTATACAAAACCCCATAATACCAGCAGTAATTGAAGAACTACAAAGACTCAATCACCGCTTAATCACATTTGTAAACAATTAAGGTTTTGTAAAACTTTCCAAAAAGGTTAACAAAAAGAGGATAAACTCACATTGCTGTCTTAGGCTTTTCGTAAGGGTTTCCTGGATATAATCTATAATTTATACAAATGTACATTGGTTAGTATCATAACCCTTTGAAAATATTAATAATACCCTCCCCGAGACGGCATTCCAACAACTACGTCGGGCAGAACCACGACAGTTGTTACGGAACCCTAAATTAATCGGGCAGCGTAACTATTTCGAAACTGGGGTTATAATACTTACAACGGAGCAGAACCTCGCTAATTAGGGGTATAATACCCGTGTATTATAACTTCTCTACAGAATTGAGATTTAGAATTGAGATTGTGAGCGACGAAAAACGTAAACTGATGCCTGCTATTTATAGTTCTGATATCTGACTTCCAGGCGGCCCGCGTAAGGTAAGGCGAAGCCTTACGCGGCCCGCGTCAACCACCTGATCAACATATAGCTTGTCCCGGTCATCCTCTAGGCCTCCACGATGTCGACACGTGTCAGCACCGGATGTCTTTGCGTGTATAGGTTTCTCGCGGCCCGCGTCAACTATCAAAGACTCTTACGCGGCCCGCTTTAACTTAAGAAATCAGCGGAGTCAACTCCAGTCTTGATACGGCCCGCGTGAGATGTTGGGGTGGGTCTACGCGGCCCGCCTCAGCCCTATATTTCTTATTTTTAATTTATTTTATATGTTATAATCTATTTAGGGCTCGGTTTTCACATACGGGGTGTAATATAAAACATATTGAGACATTTTATAATATACTAGAGTGTTAGACATATTATGAGGGTGTCGGTTTTACCGAGGGTTGTTACATTTTGTTTGGACACCAATTGTATTGGTTGGATTTTTATAATTACTTACATGCTTGTTCAATATGATTGGTGGCTGGATCCTGGTCAGTCACGCCTCCAAGCGGTGATACTCCACATGTGGATTTTGGGGGTGTGACAGATTGGTATCAGAGCCATTGGTTATAGTGAACTTGGTTTTAATAAGGGAAAAAGTTTTTGTTAAAACCAGACTATAACCTGTACAGTGCTCTACGATCCACAACGACGCTTCGCTCCACGTGCAAGACTCTACATTCTAGGTGATATGATTTATGTTTACATTGCCTACTTGCTAGATTGCATAGAACTTTGCTTATGATATGCTTAGATAAACATAGTAACTAGTGTCGAAAACACGTGTGTGCTTACTCTCTTCTGTCATCGCACTTTCGCAAACTCCCCTCACCTCTGTTTCCCTTGATATGAAGATCATGGCTGGACGCGTTAACATGACTCAAGCCCAGTTGACGGCTCTGATTAACCAACAAGTTGCCGCGGCACTTGCAGCCGCACAAGCAGGAGGTATACCCTGCAGTTTAAACTCACTCTAGGATCTTTAGGTCCTACTCTCGTAAACCAACACTTGTTCTTAACCATGTCCCTTCTTACACCCACGACAGGTCAACATGCTCAGCCACCTGTGTGCACCTTCAAAACTTTTATGGACTGCCGACCTACAACATTCAGCGGCACTGAAGGAGCTGTGGGCCTCATCCACTGGTTTGAGAAGCTCGAATCTATCTTCGAGATGTGTGAATGCCCTGAGGCTCGCAGGGTGAAATATGCTACTGGTACCCTTGAGGGGATAGCGCTCACGTGGTGGAACGCTCAGGTCCAAATGCTGGGGTTAGTTGCTGCTAACGCCACCCCCTGGAACGATTTTAAGGAATTGATCAAAGAAGAATACTGTAGCCGTGATGACATTCATAAGCTGGAGGTAGAGTTTTACAACTTAAAGATGACGGGGTCAGAAATTGAAGCGTACACTAAAAGATCGAACGAGTTGGCTATTATGTGTCCTACTATGGTAGACCCTCCCATCAAACGTATCGAACTGTATCTCAAGGGTTTAGTGCCAGAGGTCCAAAGTCATGTGACTTCAGCAAACCTTGGCACCATTCAACAGATCATCAAGTTGGCTCATCGTCTCACTGATCAGGCGGTGGAGCAGAACAGGTTAGCAAAGCGTATTGGCGCTACTACCTCTGATACTCCTAGCGACAACAAACGTAAGTGGGATGGAGCTTCTAGTAAGGGTTCAACTTCTGTTCAGTCTCAGTCACAACAGAGAAGGACTGACGACTACAAGAGCCCTAGTCAGCAATATCTGGTAGCCAAAGTCAAGGTGGGTACAAGGGAAGTCACCCCAAATGCAATCGCTGCAACCTACACCACAGCGGGCCATGCACCAGGAGTAACTGTCATCGGTGCAACAAGCTAGGTCATGCCGCAAAGGATTGCAGAAGTTTATACCCCGCAAACCAGAATCATCAGCAACAGCAAGCCCCACAACGCCAGCAGCAGCAGCAACAAGGCATCAACAAAGGGTGCTTTCAGTGTGGAGCTGAAGGCCACTTCAAGAGAGATTGTCCCCAACTGAACCGGAACCAGAACAACAACAACAATAATAACAACCAGGGGAATGGAAACAAAGGGGGTAATAACGGCAATGGTGCAAGGGGTCGTGTGTTCGTTATTGGCCAAGGTGAAGCGAGGAATGATCCCAATGTTGTGACGGGTAAGTTCCTACTGGATGACTTTTATGTTACTGTCTTATTTGATTCGGGTGCCAATACTAGCTACGTGTCCCTAAAAGTTAGTCAAATGCTTAAGCGTACCCCAACACTATTGAACACCAAGCATACTGTAGAGTTAGCTAATGGTAAAAGTTTAGAGGTCACACACATAGTCAAGGGTTGTAATCTTGTTCTTGCTAATCAGACCTTCTCTATCGACCTCATTCCTATCGTCCTGGGTAGCTTCGACGTTGTCATTGGGATCGATTGGTTATCCCAACACCAAGCAGAAATTCTTTGCAACGAGAAGATTGTTCGTATTCCTCGTTCGGGTGATGAACCTCTTATGATTCGTGGCGATAAAAGTGGTGTTGTTGTGAGCATCATCTCTTTTCTTAAGGCCCAGAAGTGTTTACGAAAGGGTCACACTGCTATTTTGGCTCTCGTTACGGACACCTCGAAGAAAGAGAAGAAGATAGAAGATTTTCCGATCGTACGTGACTTTCCAGAGGTATTCCCTGAAGAATTACCTGGCCTTCCGCCTAATCGCCAAGTTGAGTTTCAAATCGACCTAGCTCCTGGAGCAGCACCTATAGCTCGTGCACCTTTTCGCTTAGCTCCATCAGAGTTGGAAGAACTCTCTACGCAACTACAAGAACTCTTGGATAAGGGTTTTATTCGTCCTAGTTCTTCGCCTTGGGGAGCTCCAGTATTCTTTGTGAAGAAGAAAGACGGTACCTTCAGAATGTGTATTGACTACCGCGAGCTCAACAAAGTGACCGTGAAAATCGCTATCCTCTTCCACGCATTGACGATCTATTCGACCAGCTGCAGGGGTCGAGTTTCTATTCAAAGATTGATTTGAGATCGGGATATCACCAGCTGAGAGTCCGAGAAGAGGACGTCTCCAAGACAGCCTTTAGAACTCGTTATGGACACTACGAGTTTTTGGTCATGCCTTTTGGGCTGACAAACGCACCTACGGTTTTCATGGATCTTATGAATCGAGTGTGCAAGCACTACTTAGATAAGTTCGTCATAGTTTTCATCGACGACATCCTCATCTATTCTAAGAGTCAGGAAGAACACGAGCAACATCTATGACTTATTTTGTAACTCCTTCGAACAGAACAACTTTATGCAAAGTTCTCGAAATGTGACTTCTGTCTTCGTGAAGTCCATTTCCAGGCCACGTAGTAAACAAGGATGGGATTCATGTTGATCCATCCAAGGTAGACTCGATCAAGGACTGGCTTGCACCTAGAACACCAACAGAAATTCGCCAATTCTTGGGTTTGGCAGGTTACTACAGAAGGTTTATCAAAGACTTCTCCAAGATTGCGCAACCTCTCACCTCACTAACTCAGAAAGGTGTCACCTATCGTTGGGGTGATACACTGGAAACTGCGTTTCAACACTTAAAGGATAGACTTTGTAGCGCCCCTATCCTCTCATTGCCTGAAGGCACAGACGACTTTGTGGTTTATTGCGATGCATCCATTCAGGGACTTGGATGTGTGTTGATGCAACGTGACATGGTCATTGCTTATGCGTCACGTCAACTTAAGATTCACGAAAGGAACTACACTACGCACGATTTGGATCTGGGAGCTGTTGTCTTCGCACTCAAGATATGGAGACATTACGTATACGGTACCAGGTGCACCATTTACACCGATCACAGGAGTCTCGAACATATCTTCAAACAGAAGGAGTTAAACATGCGACAACGACGATGGGTAGAGCTTTTGAATGATTATGAATGCGCGATCAAGTACCATCCAGGCAAAGCCAATGTTGTGGCTGATGCCTAGGCGCGTGCGAGCATTACAACTCACAATTCAATCTAGTCTTCCTTCCCAGATATGAGATGCTCAGGTAGAAGCATTGAAACCAGAAAATACCAGGGCTGAAGCCCTACGTGGCTCAAGGCAACGGTTAGAATAAAAGGAAGACGGTGCTTACTACGTAACAGGACGCATTTGGGTCCCACTCTATGGCAACCTACGAGAGCTTGTGATGGATGAAGCACACAAGTCTCGCTACTCAGTACATCCTGGTTCAGAGAAGATGTACCACGACTTGAAAACTACGTACTGGTGGCCTAGCATGAAAGCTCACATAGCAACCTACGTTAGTAAATATTTGACTTGTGCGAGAGTCAAGACCGAATATCAGAAACCATCGGGCCTACTCCAACAACCAGAGATACCACAATGGAAATGGGAGCAAATTTCCATGGATTTTGTTACTGGCCTACCTAGATCTCAACGCGGAAATGATACTATTTGGGTGATCGTGGATCGACTCACAAAGTCTGCACACTTCTTGGCTATCAAGGAAACGGATAAGTTCTCCACTCTAGCAGACGTTTACTTGAAGGAAGTGGTTTCGAGGCACGGGGTGCCCTCCTCTATTATCTCTGATCGTGATGCACGTTTTACTTCTGAACTGTGGCAAGCAATGCACAAGTCCTTTGGCTCACACTTAGATATGAGCACAGCTTATCACCCGCAAACGGATGGGCAGTCTAAACGCACCATCCAGACCCTTGAAGATATGCTTAGGGCATGTGTAATTGACTTTGGCAACGGCTGGGAAAAACATCTGCCACTAGTGGAATTCTCATATAATAACAGTTACCACACCAGCATTCGGGCCGCTCCGTTTGAGGCATTGTACGGGCATAAATGCCGATCACCTCTTTGTTGGGCAGAGGTGGGGGATAGTCAGATTACTGGCCCAGAACTTGTGGTAGACACAACAGAAAGGATTGCTCAAATACGACAACGAATGGTGGCAGCTCATGATCGTCAGAAAAGCTACGCTGATAAGGGCAGGAAACAACTCGAGTTCCAGGTTGGGGATCGAGTGTTACTCAAAGTCTCACCCTGGAAGGGTGTTGTTCACTTTGGCAAACGAGGCAAACTTAATCCACGATACGTTGGACCTTTTGAAGTCATAGAGAAAATAGGCAAAGTGGCCTACAAACTGAACCTACCAACAGAACTCAGTGCAGTTCACAACGTTTTTCACGTCTCAAATCTGAAGAAGTGTCTGTCAGATGAGACCCTCGTAGTTCCTCTGAAAGAGCTCACTATCGATGAACAGTTGCGATTCGTCGAGGAACCAGTTGAAATCACGGACCGGGACGTTAAGGTCCTCAAGCGCACTAGAATACCTCTCGTTCGAGTTCGTTGGAACTCATGTCGTGGCCCAGAGTTCACCTGGTAACGCGAAGATCAGATGAAACAAAAGTATCCCCAATTGTTCGCAAACAGTACAACCACTACTGAGGCTGAAGCTACTGCGGAATTTCGGGACGAAATTCCAGATCAACGGGGGGAGGATGTGACACCCCAGGAAAACCAGGAAAACCATGCAACTTAACTAGCTTCCTCAGTGAGTACGTACCAAATTTCGGGACGAAATTTTTTTCAACTTGGGGATAATGTGACAACTCGTATTTCAGAACCTATTTATGTGCTTAATGTAACGTATGTGAACTTGGTGTGATTATCTGATATGTTGATTTAATGAATGTTATGGGACTTTATGTTTGTAATGTGTGAATTTATGTATGTATATATACATATGACTCGGATCGCACAACTCAACCCAGTGGCACAAGCCCTTGTTGGGCCACACTCCTTGCACTCGAACCACAAAGGCCAGCCGTAATGGTTTCGGCCCACTCCCTCTACACGCATAACACTATGGGGAAAGGGTATACTCCTCATAATTTGCAAAACACAACACACACACACAAAACCCTAGTTCTCTACTCCTCTCTCTCTCTTGTTCGACAGCAATCCCCATAGCCGAAGCCTCATCTTGTGAAGCTTCCTTGCTTGAATCGATCATGTTTCTCTTTCAATCGGTTAGTGTTTGTGATTATCGGTTGCATGATAGATGATGTTATGATCTTTATGTATTGCATGATGTTTTAGTGATAATTGTGATTGAACATGATATAAACTGTTGAAGCTTTGTGTTCATGTAATCGGCTCATATATGTAGCATGATTTGATTAATAATGTTGATGTTGAACTAGAACCGAGGAGATGTACTTGGCTGTGATGTACTCATGTTAGAATGATTGGGTAAATGGTCATGATTAGGATGCATGTTAGTGATCAAGAATATGAATCAGGTTAATATGATTAAGTGTTATGATTATTGTTCACGTTTTAAGTTCATAAGAATTAATGTTAAAACCCTTGTTTGATCGATTTATTTGTATGAATGGAAACTGTTCGTTGTTAATTGATTAGCTACATAAATGGAAACAATATAAACTGATTGCCATGATTTCGGATATCAAACAACCAATCGCACAAGTTTGTCGGTCGCACAAGATCAAGTCACACAAGACTTGATCCGATCGCACAAGCCCTTGAATCGTACAATGGCATGTCGCACAAGTAGGGTACAACTTAGTAGAGCACACAGTACAGATAAGATATGCCTGATCGCACAAGGCTTTGGGCCACACACAATAGTTGGACTTTACTTATACTGTTGGGCCTCAAAGCCCAAGTCCAGTCGCACAAGATGTTCCAATCGCACAAGATGTATGGATCGCACAAGATAAATTATCTGCTTATTAATTTGGGCCGTGTATATGTATATGGATGTGTTGGGCTTTCTAGTTATTGGTTCGGGTGCTATTGGGCTTCAGCATGTGACTCGCACAAGGCCGTTAGACTTGTGCGAGCCCAATCTTTTGATCACACAGGTTCGGATATGTTATGACTGTTAAACGTGATGATATGTGTGTTGCCATGATCTATATGTGTTCGTAACTTGCTATCTCTGTGTAAACATACGTGCACTATTTGAACCTAGACCTGACTTGTATGGTAACCATGTTAGGACGTGGTTGACCTCTAGCAGCTCGATTTACCTTAACTTATTTGCCGAGCTAACCTAAGGTGAGTTCACACTTTCTACAAAGCATGGGATTCCCAGGGGTTGGGAATGGGTCAAGGAATATGGATTCCTCGTCCTTTCTTGGGTAGGACAGTACGGGTTCAGGAATATAATTCCTCGTCCTCATGGACAGTTAACTTTTACTAGACCAAAACTCTATCACGAAGTCCCTCCTTTTTATATCGACTTAATCGTCGGGCCAATGGCGAGCGGGTCATTAGTTAGATAGCGCTATTTAGGTCTAACAAGCCTCACACCGTGCCGCAGAGGACGGGCGTGAACTAATGGATCTGGGCACGTCAATGATGATAGACATTGACACTTCAGGGCACATAAACATGACTACAGTCAGCAGTCGATATGGTAACGAGTAAATGGGATAATTAAACATGGGGCAGCCCCCACGGCTGGATTGCCAGAGTAAATGGGATAAACAAATCACGTTTTCAACTATGGGGTATCCCCCACGGCAAGGATGCCAGTTAAAGGAAACTTTGTTTTTTGAAGGGTTATTAGATTTTATCACCCCCAAGTATTAGCTATTGGCTGCTGTCACCCCCAACTATCACTTTGACGCCCGTCACCCCCAACTTAACACTTAGTGTGTTTTGTCACCACGTCGTTAACTGATAACTAACTTTTGATCATGTTAGTACATTTTTTAGGGTGCCATAGGGATCTTGGGAAGGTTTTAGGGATCTTAGGACACCCCCAAAAGTATAGTAACAAGATCAAAATTAGTGATCTGGTGACAGAACACACTAAGTGTTAAGTTGGGGGTGGCGGGTGTCAAAGTAATAGTTGGGGGTGGCAGTGGCCAATGGCCAATAGTTAAGGGTGATAAAATCCAATAACCCTTTTTTGAATAACTAAAACGAACACCCAACTGTGAACTCGCTCAACTTTGTTGTTGACTCGTTACTACATGCTTTGCAGGTCAATAGGTTCTTAGCTGGAGCTTGCATGGGGAAGAGTCATTGTGGGACATGGACAATTGTGTGCCATGTTAAACATTGAAACATTTGAACTTATATTTTGTTCTGGATTTAAATCGTTATACTTCCGCTTGCAACTTAAACTATGTTTTGTCTGGACACCAATTGTATTGGTTGGATTTTTATAATTACTTACATGCTTGTTCAATATGATTGGTGGCTGGATCCTGGTCAGTCACGCCTCCAAGCGGTGATACTCCGCATGTGGATTTTGGGGGTGTGACAGGTCTGTTGACCGGACCTAAACGCCAAGCTTTGGCCGCGTTTTAGTCCTGTCAACCAGACAAAAGACTGACACCCGGTCTGGTTGACAGGACCAAAACGCGGCCAAAGCTCGGCGTTTTGGTCCGGTCAACAGACCTTTCAGACACCCGTCAGTCTTTGTCTGGTTGACCGGACCAAAACGCCGCGCTTTGGCTACAGCTCGACACTGCAGGGTATGCACATAGGACAAAAAACACCTTTTTGGGTTGGCTATCTACACACTTGGTGTGTGTAGATAGTTTGAGCCTTCCCAATAATCTATCGGCAAGTCCTGCAATAAGAATATCTTTAAGTGAAAAGGAAATGGTGGATATTGGAAAGGCGAGCCAAAAGCACCGGTGAAAGAAAAGAAAGAACAAGCAAGCAACCATACAAAGGTTGAAAAAGATATAGTAAACAACATTCTACTCTAATTCAGCACAAAAACTTTGCACACCACAATGTGTAAAAGTCATTACACACTATATCACACATAATTGTGAAGTCATAACAGAAAAGAACACTATCTTAAGAATTAATAATGAAATGAAAGAAAATGAGGTTGCATATCAACAAAAGTTAAATGTATTCTCTCTGAGATACAAACTTTGTAGGAATTTGTTTATCAAAAGGATTTTCTAATTAATGATTTATCAAAGAAGCTGGAAATAGCCCGAAATGAATCCAATAGACTTCAAATAATAATTGATAAATGGAACGTCAGTAAAATGCTCTTACTGATATGGTTGAATGTCAAAGACCGGCATATGTAAAAGATGGAATTGGTTATAAAGATAAACTTGGCTTTGAAAGAAAAAAATTTCCTGCACCAAATTCGTCTAACTATATTCTAATTCCTATAGCTCATCCTGAAAATAATTTAATTAATAATGATATTGCTAAAGCAATGCAGATGTGACACTTGTGACTGCTTTCAAACAAAACAGGTTTGGAAAAATCATGACAGAGGAAATTCTAGATTTTGTTCCTTCTTATACAATCAAGCTTTGAAGACTCACAAAGTGAATCAAAATGCAACAACGGCTCAAGTGAAACAACAACTAAAGATTTTGGAAATTTTCACAGAAGATGAAAGTCACGTTGACAAGAAGATAAAGAAGATCGACAAATCAAGCTCGTCAAGCTCATAAGTCTACTCGACTACTCGTCGTCAAGCGCACCAACAACATGTCAAAGCTCATCATACTGAAGAAACACGGAACTAATTAAGGGACTAATCAGTTTGGTTTATGTTCCTACCATAATGGTTAATCTTCTTTATGCTTTCCTGAAGTCTGTAGCTTTTGCATGAAGTCTATAGTAATTTTTGGTAATGTTCCTACTAATTAAGGGACTAATCAGTTTGGTAATCAGTTTGGTTTATGTTCCTACTAATTAAGGGACTAATCAGTTTGGTAAAACTGCGCGACCCTAGTAGCTTTTGCATGAAGTCTGTAGTAATTTTTGGCGGGAAGATCTTCGAAATTTGAATTCTGACAAGTTGGTGAGAAACGTCGTTGATGGTGACGTTTGAGTTGACCCCTTACACGGCTGTCATCAAGTTGTCTCTGACGGTTGATCATTCCGTCAGGAGAGTGAGTTCCACGCGCGCGTGGTAACCGTCACTCCGGGATTCTCGCCTTACGTGTCATCCTCTGATTGGTTAAGTGCGCGGCGATCCCGGCACGTTTACCCATCGCATTAAATGCGATGGGTATATATATCCGAAGAGATGTGGGGGGTCATCACTTTCTCTTCTACTATTGTTATCTTTCTCTCTATTCATACCCTGTATATCTTCAAATCTTCAAGCCTTGTAGCAGATCTTTCGAGATCTTTCTTCATATCTTCAAGTTCCTCCAGAGTTTATTCACTATGGCTGAAGAACATCAAGAGGATAATCCCGGTGAGGAAGGTCCCGTTACCGTTCTCCGGTGGGACTTGGGTCTGTTTGAGCAGATCGTTCGTAGTTTCCAGTTTCCACCGGAGTGGGATGCCAGATATCCCGGCCAATATCAGACCGCCGCCGATGCACCGCCGGGTTATATCACCCTATTTGAAGATTTTTTCCACCAGGGCAACTTCCGGTTGCCGGCGACGAACTTTCCGGCCCATATTCTTCAGTTTTATGGTTTTCACATCTCACTACTGAGTCCACCGGGGATGGTTAGGGTTCGTCACTTTGAGTTCTTGTGTCGGTCTCATGATATCGAGCCGACGATTGAGAGGTTTAGGGCATTTTACCAGCTTATTAGGAATATGGGCTTCTTCTCGTTTGCCAGCCGAGGGGCTGCGAAGAAGATACTCTTGAATCCTCCCAAGAGTTTCCATGATTGGAAACCCAAGTTTTTTTATATTCGCGAGGAGGTGATACCGATTGCCATGATCTTCCGCGCGTGGTCTGAACCAATTTTGAAGGAGGATTTGGCGATTCCCAAGAATGAGGTTTGGTATCAGAAGCTTACTTCTACCCCAAATCGAGTTTTCGGTGAGAGTGTCCTGGTAGCGGCGCAAATGAGTGACCAGTGGCCTGCGGATAGCAAGGACGTTCCGGTTCTGATGTTCAACGATAGAGGTTAGTAATTTACTTAGCCTCTTTGATTTCTTGTTTCGTAAGTCTTGTTTATTTACGTAATTTGTTGTATAGAGGCGCAACTGTATCAAGCTGCATTCTCCACCTTTGGTGGGTCTATGAGTGTGCGCCCACTCCAGGCTGGGGAAGAGTACTGGTACGAGCGAATTAAGGGTAATTTCATGTACCCGGTTGCTGATACGTTCGCCGCTCCGCCCGCTGCAACCGAAGGTGCGCATATACCTAACCCTCGCCCCTTGCGCTCTGTGACTTCTGCTGGGAAAGAGATTGTCTATCTTTCCAGCGAGGAGTCTGTGGGATCATCAAATGGAGGGCTAAGTTCGTGGTCTAATATCTTTGCAGGTGTGTTGCGCGACTTGGGGATTGACCCCGAAGAGAAGAAAAAGAAACCTTCTAGGAAGAAGAAGGTGATCAACCTTGAGCCTGCTGTGACAAGCAAGAAGAGCGGGAGTAGCCGCGCAGCTTCTAGTGCCGCTGATAAAGGTACTCTTCGCCTTCGTCAGAGTGACTTGAAAGATTACGTGATAATCAGTGACCCACTTGAAGGTTTGTCATATATAGGCGAGAAAAAGGCTGGAGCTGGTGGCTCAAAGAGTTCTGGTAGCGCGGGTTCTCGTAACCCCGATGTCGCGCACGATGAAGAAGAGGAGGAAGAAGAAGAAGACGTGGAAGAGCCTACTGCAAGCTTGATTGCTAGGAAGAGGAGCCGGAGCGAGACCACAGCAGATGGGTCTGTTGCGCCCCTAGCTGGTGGAGTCCCTGTGTTAGGGAAAAAGAGTAACCTGCGCTCGCTTTACAAATTCTCTCCTGGTTAGTTTCTCTGATTGTTGTGCTCTTTGCTTTCCTTGTCTTTACTGACACTTAAAACTTCTGCAGAGGCTAAAAAGAAGACCCCTGAGAAGGGTGTAGTGTTCACGGATCCTACTGAGCCGGCGCAAAAGAGGCCTAGGGTTACCATCAAACCCTTAAAGACTGTAGTGGAGTCTGATAAGGGCAAAGAGGCTTCCGGGGTTGAGAAAGAGAAAGCTGTCGAGGTAGAGAAGGGTAAGTCTGCAGAAGACAAGAAAAAAGCTGATGAGGAGCGCAAGAAGAAGCTTGACGAAGACGATCGTAAGAAGGCCGATGAAGAGAAGAAAAAAGCGGACGCTGCTGAGGAGCGTAGGAAGAAGGCTGAGGAGGAGAAAAAGAAAAAGGCTGACGAGGAGAAGAAAAGGCGAGCTGAGCAGGAGAAGGAGAAAAAGGCTGCCGAAAGAGGGAAAACTAAGGAGAAGGAGATGGAGCAAACCGTTGCCGACAAGTCTGTCGGAATTTCTACTCGAGGAGGCGCGGCTTCTGGTTCGGCGGCTGGTCGGGGTGGTGTGGGAAAACATGGCGCGCCGCCGCGCTCTCCAATAGGCCCCCGGGATACTTTGGGGGATATTTATTACAAGTCTTATACTGAAGAGAGTCGTGGTGACGCTCCGCACCAACCGCCATGGGGATTAAATAAAAAGGATACCTTCCTCGAGTTCGCGCCTTGCCACGACTGGCTGTTGAATTCCATTCCTCCTGGTGAGGTTGATCGTCAAAGGGCGCGAACCCACAGCGGGCTGTATCATGCCTACGTTGTTGGTGAAGCCAACACCCGCACTGCTAACCAGGAAATTGTTCGCGAGTGGCGAACGATGGTTAGGGAGAGGGATGATTGGGAAAAATACCGCGACCGAATACTAAGGCGCGCTACTGACTTGGAGAAGTCGAGAGCTGCTTTTGATGAGGAGAAGGCGAAGTTCGAGGCTGACAAGAAAGCGGAGGACTGGGGGCGCGAGGGCCTGAGGAACAAACTTCAAGCTGCTGAACAACAGTTGGCTAAGGAGAAAGCCGAGTTCAAGCGCATATGTGAGAAAGACAATGAGCGCGCGTTCACGGCTCGTAACAAGATTGTCGACCTTGAAGCCAAGGTTGCTGAGTTGATAGCGAATGTCGAGGATGCGCAGGCTGTGCAGGCTGCTAAGGAGCAGATTGAGGTTTGTGAAACTTTTAACCTTTTCCTTCTGTGTTTTGTTTGCAAAATAGCCTAAGTCCTTTTGTCCTTTTTAGGTGGAGTTGGCTGAGGTGAAGGTGCAGCTATCAAGCAAAGACAAAGATCTGAAGGCCAAGGATGTCGATATTGCTGAACTAAAACGCCGCCTGAACGAGCAGGTTGACAAATGCGAATCCTTGGAAATCGATCTTGCGGCTGAGAAGGGTAAGCTTGTCACTGCGGAGGAGGCCAGGAAAAAGGCCGAGGAGGCGCGAGCTATAAGCTCTTCCGCCTTGAATGTGGCGCAAAATAATTATGCTGAGGTCCAGAGTATTGTTGATACGCTGTCTTCAGATACTGAATGGTTGCGCGGTAGGGGAATAGTTCTGGTATTTATCTCTTTTTAACTTAGGTTTTATTTACTAAGTCAGTTCCTCATTTGCTCGTTCTGGTGTAGATGGCCAACTCAATTTTAAACGCTGGTGAACTGGACAAGACTGTTGCTGCCCTCATAGATGCTTCTCGCGCAGTTGGTCATCGCGGAGGTTATATGGAGTGTGCGCAGCATGTCGAAGAAATGTTTGGTCAAGAGTTTGATACCAGTCATTGTTCGGTTACCAATGAAGCTGATGCCGAGTTGGCTCGTGCTGAAAATGCTTACAATCATCTAGCCTTTCCTGTAATGGATTTGGTCGCGAACGCTTTAGAGCATGATGACTGGTGCACACGTCTAAAAGGTATTCTCGACCCACCAGAACATGTTGAGCTGTCTGACGAAGAGGAAACGGCGGGCCATGATGGTGGTGACGAAGGCGATGATGGTGGTGACAAGCACGATGGTGATGATGCTGGTGATAGTTTTGAGTAGGTAGCATTGACAGGCTTTGTGCCTTGTAATTTTCTTTTGATCTTTTCAATGTTAGTAGTTGTGCGGTTGTGCTTGTTTTGGGTCGAATGAATGACATTTTGTTTTCATGTAATTGTTGCGCGGTCGCGCTTGTTTAAATATGATGTTTGTTTATCCTTTCCCGTTACAATTATTGCACTGTTGTTAGAAACTTTGGTTAAGTTAGCGCGAATAAATGTAAGAGTGTTTTCGTGCTAATCAAAAGTTTAACATGCATTTGTAACGAAAGGAGTCAGTGTAAAAGAAAACATGTTGTATGCTTTCATTGCTTGGGAAATGGGCGCTTAGGCCAACATATATTGCTTGTAAATTAAAGGGCGTTTAGCCAACATAGGAAAGTAAAGAGGCGTATGGCCAACAACAGTGGGTAAAGGCGCAAGGCCGGGAGCAATTACATATAGCATTTGCGCAGTTGTTGCGCATTCCACGTTCGCGGGATGATGTGTCCATCTAGGGTGCGTAATTTGTAAGCCCCTTTTCCTAGCACTTCGTGAACCAAGTATGGGCCTTCCCATTTGGGTGCTAGTTTTCCTGGGCGTTCAGCATTTGACGTTTCGCTGTCTCGGAAGACGTATTCTCCTGGAGTGAAGGTACAGATGCGGACTCTCGCATTGTAGTACCTTTCCAGTTGTGTTTTGTACTTGGCTTCTTTAATTCGCGCGATTTCGCGCCTTTCTTCTAGCAAATCCAAGTCAAGACGTCGCTCTGCCTCGTTGTCGATTGTGTTGACTGCTGTCAAGCACGGGGAGGGCAGGCCAACTTCTACCGGGATAACCGCTTCTGAGCCATAGACTAGGCTAAAAGGGGTTTCACCGGTACTTTTCTTCGGCATGGTTCGGTGAGCCCATAAGATACTCGGGAGCTCATCCACCCAGCCTCTTCGCTTTGTGCCCAGTCGGGCCTTTATCCTATCGACGATACACTTGTTCACACTTTCAACCTGCCCGTTGCCTTGAGGATGCGCAACGGAGGAGAAAGTGTGTTCGATTTTCATCTCTTTCATCCACTTCTAGAGGTCCTCAGACACAAAGTTGGTGCCGTTGTCAGTTACAATCTTGAGTGGTAGGCCAAATCTGCAGATGATGTGTTCCCAAATGAACTTGCGCACCATCATGGCTGTAGTTGAAGCGAGGGCTTTGGCCTCCACCCATTTCGTGAAGTAATCGACGGCCACTATTATAAACTTGACGGCGCCGGGAGCCTCTGGGAAAGGTCCCACCATATCAATTCCCCACTGCTGAAAAGGCCAAGCAGTGGATACAGGGATAAGATCGTTTTTAGGGCGCAGGGTTTTTGGAGAGTGTCGCTGACAGGAGTCGCACTTGCGCAGTTCCTTCAGGGCATCGACATGCATCCCTGGCCAGTAATATCCAGCGTTCATAATCTTCGCGACAACCATGCGTGGCCTGCATGGATGCCGCAGATCCCTTCGTGGATATCCCTGATCAAGTAATTTGCATCTTGGGGGTCCACACAGCGCAGCAGTGGTCCCAAGAAGGATTTTCGGTACAAAATACCACCATTCATTTCGTAATGTAGGGCCTTGTTTTGAATCTTCCTTGCCTCTGCTTTGCTCTCAGAGAGTATCCCTTCTTGTAAATATTGAATTATAGGGGTCATCCAGGATGGCTGCCCTATTTCGATCACGTTGACTTGTCGTAACAGAACTGACGGATTCTTGAGTACTTCAATCCTTACATCTTTGGCGAGATGTTGAAAGGAGGTTGAAGCAAGTTTGCTCAAGGCGTCAGCTGGTTTGTTTTCGGAGCGATTGATGTGGACTACCTTGTAAGACTTGAACTGTTGAAGTAGCTCTTTCGCTTGCTCTAGATATAGGGCCATAACTTCGCCCCTTGCATCGTATATACCGTTAATTTGGCTGGCTATCAAGAGTGAATCAACGTGTGCTTGTAAATTTTTAGCTCCCATTTTTATGGCGAGGCGCAAGCCTGCCAGAAATGCCTCGTACTCCGCCTCGTTGTTGGTATTCTTAAAATCCAACTTAATGGCGTAAGTAAATTCATGCTTTTCAGGGCTTACTAGGCGCAATCCAGCTCCCGCGCCGTCCTCGTTTGAGGCCCCATCAGTATACAGCATCCAAGTCTCATTTGTTGTGTCCTTTACGAGAGTTTCCACGAGCTCACAATCCTTGATTTTATCGATTGGGACTTCTGTGATGAAGTCTTCTAGAACTTGACCTTTGATGGCTGGGCGCGGCCTGTACATGATGTTGTGGCCCCCCAGCTCGATCGCCCACTTTGCTAGTCGCCCAGATGTTTCCGGCTTTTGCAGTATCGTGCCAATGTGGAAATTGGTAAGTACGGTGATCACATGCCCTGTAAAGTATCTGCGCAGCCTCCGGGAGGCGTGTAGCAGCGCAAGCACCAATTTCTCCATTGTGGAGTATCTTGTCTCTGGATCGGTAAGCACCCTGCTGACGTAATAAATTGGAGTCTGTACTCCGTTTCTTTCCACCAGCAATACCGACCCTACCGCCTTATCCGAAGAGGATAAGTACAGTATGAGTGGTTCCTTTTCGAATGGTGCAGTCAGGGTAGGGAGCTCGATCAAACACTCCTTCATTTGCTGAAAAGCAGCCTCTGCTTCAGGCGTCCATCTGAATTCTTGCTTCTTAACACAATTGCGCAAAGTGCTAATAAAAGGATATGACTTTGCGGCGTGGTTTGACAGAAAACGGTTAAGCGCGGCTAGGCGGCTGGCCAACCGTTGCATTTCTTTGATCGTTCGTGGTGATGGCATTCGCTCTATTGCCTGGACCTTCTCTGGATTGACCTTAAATCTGCCATTTGTGACTATGAAGCCTAAGAATTTCCCTTCTTCCATACCAAAAGAACATTTGGCTGGATTCAATTTCATATTCACGCTTCTCAATGAGTTGAAAGTCTTTTCGATGTCTTTTAACATTTGATCTTCTTCTGGGCTTTTGACCACCAGATCATCGATATAGACCTCAATATGCTTCCCGATATCTCCCGCGAAGGTCTTGTCCATCAGGCGCTGGTATGTGGCGCCAGCGTTTTTGAGGCCGAATGGCATCTTTGTATAGCAAAAAATCCCAAGATCAGGACGAAAAGCTGTCTTGTCTTCATCCTCGAGCTTCATTTGCACTTGATGGTACCCCTTGTAGCAATCTAAGAAGCATTTCCATCTGTATGGCGCGAGAGAGTCTATCTTTTTGTCGATCTCGGGGCAAAGAGTAACAGTCTTTAGGGCATGCCTTGTTGAGATCGGTGTAATCAACACACATTCGCCATCCTCCACTAGACTTCTCCACCATCACTGGGTTCGCAACCCAACTTTGATAACGTACTTCTCGCAAGATTCCAGCTTTGAGTAGTTCGCATACTTGCTCATTCATTGCTTTCGTTTTGTCTGCCCCTAAGTTGCACCTTCTTTGGACTTTCGGCTCAACAGAGGGGTAGGTGTTTAAACAGTGTTCGGTAATGTCGCGCGGGACACCGGTCATATCGGCCGGGGTCCAGGCGAAGATATCCATGTTCTTGAACAGGAGCTGCTTGAGATGCGTTCTAATGTTTGGTGAGATTGCGTGGCCTATCGTCACCGTTTGCTCCGGGTACTTGCGGTTTAAAACCCATTTTTCAGGCTCGGTTGTTGAAACTTTCGCCGCTTTTGTTGGGCGCATCTCTTCCGTCGACTTTACTTCTTTCTTTGCATAAACGATTGCCACCCCCATCTTAGTTGGGAACCCAATCGCTGAGTGGGGGGTGGAAGTTATCATGTTCAGCTCGCCTTGCGTCTCTCTACCGATCAGCACATCATGTCTTGACTTAACAGGCATTACCATGAAGTTTACAGTCGTTGTTCTTGAGTGCTTTCCGTCAGAAAGCGTGACGGGAAAGCTGATTTGGCCAAGCGGGAAAACCATTTCGTTGCAAAATCCTGACAGGGGGTAGTCAACTGGCTCGAGTCTCGCTTTGTCTTCATCGTCGAACTGATTAAAGCACTGATTATAGATGATGTCTGCTATATTCCCCGGGTCAATGAAGACGTATTCAGTTTCGTAATGGCCGATGATACCGGTGAGGACGATGGGTCGTGTGGCTCGAGGACCCCCGCGCACCACCGGGAAAATGACCTGCTGCTCTTGCCATGAAGGCTCATAAGGTCGTTTGCCTTTTTCTCTCGCGCTATACCTTGGTCCGTTGACCATATGGGTTTCTAGGCGTCTGACTTTCTTGTGATTCCCCTCATCGTGGCGTTGGAGCTGTCGAGTTTCTTTGCGCACGTTTTTTACCAGGTGGCTTAGCTTTCCACTCTTCAGTGCTTTCTCGATCTCTTGACGTAAGCTGTAACAATCATCAGTTAAGTGGCCTGTATCCTTGTGGAAATCACAATACAGGTTGGGGTATTGCCCCTTTTTGTTCGTCATTGGCCTTGGCGCCTTGAAATCATGATTCTCCGTCATCAGCACCTCTTTTGGTGTTTTTATGAGCGGATTCCAGTGCTTATCTCGGTTGTCATCCCTGATTGCCTTTCGATACCCAATTCGATCAATAGTGTCTCGCGCATCTTCTCTGTAGCGCGGCCGTTCTTCATAACGAGATCGTTCACCGTAACCGCTGGAGTGGTTGGCTTTCCACCCAGGGTTTTTTCCTTTGTTCCGTTTGTTATCGTCGCGCGAATGACCCCCTTTAGAAAATCGATCTTCAGTACGATAGCTCTTGTTTCTAGCGAGTGACTCTTCAGTCTGCGCGACTATTTTCGCGGCTTCCATGAGTTTATCCCATTCTTTGGGCATTCCATCTTTCCCAGTGATAGTTTTGATGAGACTATCACAGCGAATGGCTTTCTTAAAGTGGCAGCGCATGAGTTGTTCACTTACGCCACCGATTTCCAAACACTCTTTGTTAAATCGAGTGATAAAATCTTCCAAACCCTCATTATCTCTGCGCCAGATGTCCTCAACCTCGGCTGTGTCGCGCTGGTATCGTCTCTGTTGACTGAAGTGACTCAAAAACTGAGTCCTGAAATCCACCCATGACTTTATCTTTCCCGAAGGAAGGCTGTCGAACCAGGCTCGAGCAGCCCCTGTAAGCGTTTGAATAAACAGATGGCACCACATGGGCATATTCCATCCTCCCATGCAGCCTACGCTTGTGAAAACTCTGACGTGATCATCGGGATCAGTCAATCCGTTAAACTTTCCGACTGTCGGAGGTAACTTCTCTCTTTTAAGCGGCGCTAGCGCGATCTTTGGAATGAACTTTGAATGTTCGACGGCTTCAGCTGGTCGGTATGCGAGGCGAAAGTCTTGCTCTGCCTCTTCGGTATACCCAACGTGTTGTCTTGGTTTGTAGTATTCGTGATTTCTTTGTAAACGATTGAAGACCGAAGATTCTTCATCGCCCTCCCAAGTTGGATCATTCGGGTCAGTTTCTTCCCATTCATTGTTCATGTTGTGCGGCGTGAGCCGGCTATGAACTGGGCCTCTTTGGACGTTTGACGGATAGTCATAGTAGCTTTCTGTTTCTCCCCGTGTATCGCGCGTGTCATGCACGCTCAATCTTCTGTTAGGGGGGAGGTCTATTACTTCTGCCTTGGATGTTTTGCTGTGGGGGTATCTGGCGCGCCCCCTGACTCTGTCCTTGAGGAGTAACCAAGGACGGTTCTGCCGTTAAGACTGCTTGCTATGCGATCAGGGATTGATACGCCGCGTTAATGGTGGCAATATTCTTGGCGTACCATGAGGCCGGAGTTTCGCCCTCTGGTAGCCCTAGTAGCGCCGAAACATTCTGGGGTGGAGCTGGGTTTGAAGGTCCAGCGCCATTGCTTCCTGGGGTTACCGTCTCAGTGATGCGGGTGATGCTCCCGCGCGGTCCCCCAGTGTTGGTTACTTCGATTTCGCCGATTTCTTCAATGTGTTGGGGTTGGACGTTTTGATTATCCACCCCCAACGCTGCATTAGAGTTTGCTCCGAAACCAACAAACTCAGGAATGATTCCTTGACCAGCCATGATCGAAGGAAGAAAAAACACGAAAACTCAGGAAAAAAGAAGATGGAAAGTGATTTGTAGAAAACCGGTGGGCGCCAATGAAGAAACACAGAACTAATTAAGGGACTAATCAGTTTGGTTTATGTTCCTACCATAATGGTTAATCTTCTTTATGTTTTCCTGGGCTCCTTAATGACTGGGTTATCTGCAAAACAGAACACTGTTACTCGTTAAGAGGGGAATGTGGGGGTTTCCCTCTTAACCGGGCTCCGGCGTGAGAATAAGCTACTGCTTTGGGGAGATAATTAAGTATTAAGTGTGAGAGTAGAGGGAATGGAATGTTTAACCTGTGAAGTGAGGTCTCTATTTATAGCCGGAGAGGTGTAAGAGGATATGGGCTGATGGGCCTTGGGCCTGAAGGCGACAACATGGAGGATATGCTCCTTGTCTCACTGGTGTCGACCGTTAGTGGCTTCTAGGAGCTTTCTGGAGCTGGCGCAATGTGATTGGAGCCACGTGTCACTGTTGTCGGCCTGGCCGTCCTTCTGCCATCAACAGGTAAGTGGAGATCGTGGGGCAATTGTCTCTGCCTTATGATTGGTGCCATGTAGGCGTCCTTAAGTACTTTTTGTCCCCTGCATGTCAGATGATCGTGGAGCACGATTGAGCAGAGCCAGAAGGACGTTGATTGGCTCTTTTCTTCTGCCACTTGTACCTTGTGTACTATCTGGAACAACCTTGCGCTGCTTCCCTGCGCGATTCTTGTTGGACACGTAGCTAAGCCGCGCGGGGTTTGGGTGACTGAGTGCTCCTTCATTATGCTAAGTGTTGTTATTGGAGCTTCTTATTGTCTAGGTCTCGCGCGACGTAAAATAGGATATGATGTATCTCGCGCGAGGCTTATGATAGGAAGTTTGTTGAATAAGGAGTATGGTCCCGCGCGCATCCTTGAAGGAGGTTTGCGCGGCTTTTTTGGGACCATACCCCTTCAATCACCAACCATCATCGTCTAAATCCTCTCCCACTAAAAGGACAAATCTAACTATTCTCGTTGCTTTAGATGTGGGAAAGAGGGGCATGTTGTTAAAAATTATAACATAATTAAAAATCAAGAAAAGGATGTCAAATCTTCTAAAAATAGATTTGACATTTTTTAAACAATCTACTAAAGGTTTTGTAAGCACAACGCATTTTTGGAAAAAGAAAGAAAATATAATTGGGGAGGATCACGATAGATAAAAATGGAACAAGTTTGGGCTCCGATTTCTAATTAGAATCGTTTTCGTTTGTTTTTTTTTTTTTCTTCTTATTTTTGTATTTGCGGAATAAAATAAACTGGATCATTGGCTCTAAACAATAATGGAGTGCCTATGGCATGTAGATAGCGGGTGCTCGAGAGACACATGATCGGCATAAAAGAACTCCTCAAATACTATTGATACATAAATGGTGATTTTGTATAGTTTACAGAAATGAAAAAGAAGGAAAATTTGCGAGGCAAGGAGATGTTGTGACATAAACTATCTTAACAAAAACTTTTGATAAGTCGCGTTTCTGCCGGTTGGCAACCTGGTTGGAAATGTTAAATTTTGAATGATATGTTTATCCGGTTACCACTTGTACATGCTTTATCAGCTTCATGCTTTATCTTTTTCAAATTTAAAAAAAAAAACCCTTAAAAATTGTTTTCTTTAGAACTCCAAAAAGATTTTCAAAGGCAATCTCATTTGTGTTTCATGCCTATAAAAACATTTTATGTATGTTAAAATTTCATTTTCAATGTTTTGGGCATACGAAAATTAAATTTTAGGGGATAAGAAAATCATTGTGAAATGGAAGTTTGATGTTTTTGAAAAATAATTGTTATGCTTTAAATGATAAAGTTGTGAATTGTTTGAATAACCATTTGACATATGTTACAAAGAAATGACAGGGACTGATAACACCATTAAGGTCATCCGTAGTCATAAAGCTCCTTTGTGAGCGTTATGCGACACGTGTCGTGTCACATCACACGGGGGCTTTATGGGGCGTTATATCACTAGAGTCCGTAGTCATAAAGCCCCTACCAATCATTACTTAATTATTAATTTTCATTTTTATTAATTAATTAATTAAAAAAACACTTGATTTATTTTGATTGGTCCATTTTTGAAAACCAACCCCCATAGCGCCGCGAAATTTATAGCGCTGCCCCCCTTTTTTGCCCCATAACGCCGCCCGTCGTGGTGTGCTAGGCGTTATGTGGCGCTATGGCCCAAAAAAATGCCTTCTTCGCGCCCCACTACAGGTGCACTAATAGGATCTAGAGGACGTTTCGGCTTTAAGCAACGATGTGTCGATAGGTGGATCAAGCCCATGGGCCCAATGCTAGCAAATCGGTCCATCTAAAACATTTGAACCATCTGCGAAACCATATGTCATAAGTCAAAGCTTAAGTGGATCAAGCCCATGGGCCCAATGCTAGCCGGACCATTGTGTTCTTTGTCGCATGATCTTTTAGAAAATAAAAAAAAAATAAAAAAAAAAGTCATCCAATTCTCATATAAAAAAAGGTCAACCAATTCTCATTGTTGATTTGTTGCCCATACAAAGCAAAGATCTTAGGTTTGGCTCAAGGGGTGCAAATGAGAGCTGAGCCCCAAGCTCGATCAGGCTTGAGCTAGTTTAACTTACGAAAGCTCGAGCTCAAGTTCGGCTCGATTCGAGCTTTGTTTCTAAAGCTCGAGCTTGTAGGTAGCTTTTCAAGCTCAAACTTGGCTTGGGCTCAGCTTGTTTTTTTATTTATTAATTACCTTATATTAATTTTAGTTATTATTTTATATATAGTTTAGTTATTTTTATAACTAGGTTTTGCCCGCCCGCGTTGCGGGGCATTAAGCGGAATATTTCTTTCTCATAGCATGTACGTCTGTATTTTAGTTACTTGTACATACTACTCATAACACGATCTCAAAAAAAATACATTGAGTAAACAAAGTAAAACAAAATACTACCATACTTTTGCTAAAAAAAACTAAAACGATGGAAAAACTAACGCTTGGCATGACGAAAAAAAATTAAATCGAGCCAACCAATTAAAAAAAAACACTACCATAATCTTGTAAAAAAATATTAAAACGAATTTTATACTGGGGGCAAAATCGTAAATAAACACAAAAAAAATCATGTCGAAATGTAAATGAACTTAAGTTATATCGACACGTAAATAAAAATAAAGACGTAAAACTCGATTAATAAGTATTTAGAAAGTTAAGGGGTTATAAGAGTCAATTTTGAAAATTAAAAGGTAAAAATAAAATAGAAAAAAAAACCACAAAAAGAAAGAAAAAGGAAAAAAAAATGACAACACCACTGTAGCAAAGTGGTGTTGTCATTTGATATATATAATAATTATATAAATAATAAATATTATTTAAATATATATGCAATATATTAATGAAAAATCATATAATTGGTAGGCTTGTTTAGGCTCGCAAGCCGGCTCGAACTCAATAAGCAAAGCTTGGGCTCGGGCTCGTTTCATAAACGAGCTTGTTTTTAGGCTCGTGCTAGAGAGCTCGTTTAAGGTCCGGCTGTTTCGAACTTTTTTTTCGAGCTGAGCTAAAGTAGCTCGGTTCATTTGCACCCGTAGTGTTCGAGTCTTGCATCCAGTCTTCCACTAGATTTACTACATCTTTTGAAAACCATAAAACGAAATAGATAAAACAAATTTGTGTCAAAGGTCGGTATTTAAAATGCATAAAACTTCTTTAATTGTCTTATAATGTTTAAAAATAAGATTAGTATAAATAAAAAACACCTTACAGTAATATTTAACCATGGTTTCAAAAACCAGACCAGAATGGGACCAGCTTAAGGTTGAGCCAGCGTGTAAGAACAGAACCACGACACTGGTGTTGTTGCAACATGTTTTGTATACTTTTTTATTTTTTGAGTAAAGTACAGTTTCATTCAGTCCCTGAGGTTTACACTCAATCGCAGATTTAGTTCTCATTTCAAAAAATTCAACACTTTAGTCCCTGACGTTGTCAATTTGATTCAACTAAGCCCCTGCTCCAAACAAACGTTGTCAATTTGATTCAACCGGTAGTTGACTTGGGCATTATAGTCTTTTTACTTCCATAATGAAGGGCATGGTAATTTTGCAATTTATAAATCCTTATAAGATATACCATCCCTAATCAAGCCCTCATTTGCACAATAATGTCCTTCCTTCTTCTCCAGTAAGCCACGCTACTTGCAGGTCCGATTGAAACTTCAGGACGAAAATGCCTGGGGTTTTTGGAGGGTAAGACCCGATGACATGTACATTGACCCTAAAGACTATTCGAAAGGAAAACTTTAAGATGTTGATACTCAATGCCAATTCAATCTCTGGTAGAATTCCAAATTCGATAGGAAAACTTTCATTATTGGAGTGGTTAGATCTGTCAAACAACCAACTCACCACAAGTCTACCTGAAAGCTTAGGCAACCTTAAAAATGACCTTTTCAGTGTTTATAACAATCTGTTGAATGATTTGGTCACTGTACATCACTTCTCAAATCTCACCGCGCTGATAACTTTACGGGTTGAGAACAACAAATTAACACTGCATCCAGATGTTCGAAAATGGGTTCCACCTTTCCAATTACATGTGTTGAGAATAGGCTCTTGGGATCCGGGGCCTCGTTTTCCTTCATTGCTTCAGTTTCATAGAAACTTGACCGAGTTGGATATATCAAATTCAAACATTTCAGACATCGTGCCAGAGTGGTTTTGGAGTACATTCTCAGGCATAGAATTCTTAAACTCTTCTCACAATAGAATGCTAGGAAAGTTGCCACAAGATCTCGGTTTCCTCTCAATGAATGCAGTAGTAGATCTTAGTGACAACGGTTTTGATGGTTCCTTGCCCGCCTCTTTAAACAGACCCGACTTGCATTTTCTTGATCTTTCAACCAATCATCTTTCAGGGTCTCTAGAGCAATACTTGTGTCCTGCGGTTCAAGATTCAAGACAGTTAAAAGTTCTTAATCTTGTTAACAATGACCTGTATTGTGTTATTCCAGACTTTTGGAGTAATTGGGATTCTCTAGAAGTCTTAAACTTTATGAACAATAGGGGGGAATCCCAAAGTCTATAGAACTATCTTCTCCTAGATCTTTGAACATAAGAAATAACAATCTTTCTGGAATATTATCTCTAGTGATGAGTTCAGATCATCGATCTTGCTCACAACAAACTCACTGGATTTACCATGACCCCAAACTGGAGGAAAGCTACAAGGTTGAAACTTTTAATTCTTCGTTCAAACAAGCTCTCTGGCAAGCAAGTTTCCAAATGAACTATGTGCGGCTGCCATTGAAGAGGATCTTGAAGATGAAGATGATGGTGGCTGCTCTAAAGTTGCAGGGTTTATAAAAGAAGAGCCTCTTTTTCGAGTTGCACTTTCAGTCCCTAAGGGGCATAAAGGTCTTTTAACAAAAATGGTAACATTATACTAACGGTTGTTTGGAGAAAGGGCTTAATTGAATCAAATTGACACCATCAGGGACTGAAGTGTTGAATCTTTTGAAATGAGGACTGGCCCTACGATTGGGTGTAAACCTCAGGGACTCAAACTATACTTTACTCTTATTTTTTTATTGATCATACATCATCCCTGTTTTTATACGAGTTTTACAAGTGAATCAGTGAACGGCTTGTTCTTGAACACATTGTATTTAATACATGAATTGTTTTGTAAATCAAAATGGTAAAAACAAAAAAGGGGTGGGGTTGACCCGACCCGACCTGACAGGTACATAAAAAAATACCTGACCCGAACATGTGTTATAATAGTATAATATATGTTCCAATAACATAAAGAGCAACATACAATATAAGTTTTTTTCTTGCATGTAGTTTCAACTTGCCTGAAAAGTGTATTAAAGTACTTGTGCTTTCAGTGCTCTAACATCTTGATTCTCTCGAGATTGTGCATATGTTTATTTATATCCTCTGTTTGGAGAGCACCGGAAACAATCTTTAGATGTTCAAATTTCATTTCTTCACAATTCAATGCTGCCGATTTACATGCCCTAATGTTCCCTGATTCACAAAAAAGGTAAAATAAATGACTAAAAAGTCAAATAAAAAATGATTGTGGTTTGCACTTTGTAACGTATTTAGTCCCCGGCCAAGAAATCTAAAGGTTTGCGCCGGTCCAAGTTAGAGACTAAATGTGTTACAAAATGCAAACCCCGGGGAACATCTATGTACTTTTGGCAAAGTTTGGGGACTAAATGAGTTACAAAGTGCAAACCAATGGGGACCATCTGTGTACTTTTTACAAAGCTAGGGACCAAATCCAACATTTTGATCCGTGTACTTTAATGATTTTTATAATATATTTTTGTGATCACGTCTAACATAGGTATTGATATAAAAGATTTGTACAAGTTTAACATAGGTATTGATATAAAAAATTTGTACAAAACGTGTTTTGGGTCGAACCAACCTAGGCCAACCCAATTTGCATTTTTTTACCAGCACAATTACCAGTTTGACCCAACCCGTTTGACACATATACCCATTTTGCCACCTGTACTCACCACTAAGGTCCAATAAGTTAAAAACCACAGGGCAATTTCCGACACTTCTGACCATAGTAATTGCAGCCCAAACTTTTTGATGCTCATCCCTTGAAGCTCTGATAATGCATACTTTAGTGATATGGTTAACATATTTAACTGCACGATGATACAATAATGTTAGTACTTCGAGCAGAAAACATGATACCAATTATTCGTATATGAAAAACGATTTACAAAACAACGAGAATAAAAGAGCATAGAAAGCATTTCATGTTAAAAACAGAAATGTTTAGAGAACCTTGGAATGATACTAGCGATGAAGCAAGACCACACTCGCCAAAGTTTACAAGAATGCTGTCTTTGATTGCTTTGGATATGTTATGTTGGCTAAGAATAATGGGATCGTCTTTTGAAATATCTTTATTTGGATCTATAAACACCTCCATCACCATGTACCTGTTTTTAAATCCGACCATTTTGATACCTCAGTTTTTTGTGCCTACAAAAAGAAACAAAGTGTAAGTTGAGCTACAAATAGAAAAAAGCTGAGTTAAAAATGAACCGTCAAATTCACTATCATCACATAACATGTTCTATTTTTTTATTTTTTTAGAAAAAGGTAAAATAATATCTAACGAATTTCTTTGTATGCAAATTCGTAAGCTTAAAGAATGATTTCTGCAAACACCTTTGCCTCTCATACCAACCAATATTGTTTGTTTTTTCCTAAAAGGAGCTAAAAAATTTGTTTTTATGGGATCACCCATCGTGGGATTGCTCTCATTCAAGCAGGATTAACTGTGAAGATCATCTCTTGTCCACAGCCAATGCGCCCAAAACTCGTTGATGGCATTTGAGCCCGGCCATTCCTCCTGAGCTCAGCATGTCTACCGTCCATGGCTGGTGTGGGATTTACTTAGGAAGTTAAAGTTTTGTACCATTTATCCAAAAAGAAGACAACAAAGTAACAAACTTTGCATGAAAGTTTTGAAGACACGAATCAATGGGCAATGAAACATACACGAGCTCATAGAGGCATAACAACAAACACTTGGTGTGCTTAACTAAGCCTAATTTAAAGGACACAATAGATTACAAAATAATATATGTCGTCACATCTATAACCCATAAACACTTGATGTTGTGTGTTAAGATCCACCTATATCTTTATGGGACAAGAGTTCAAAACAATTCAGATTTCGTATAACATAAAGCACGATGTGAAAAAAATTTTTATCAAAAGATATACCTTCTTTAGGTTAAGAGACGGAGATGAGAGAAAGCAACAACGAAGGCGATGAAGATCTCCAGGCGGACCGGCGGCGGTCTGAGTGGCGGAGTAACGGTGGTCGCCTGGTGTGCAGTATTCCAAACACCGGTTGTTTAATTTGGAAAAGAGAGGGGTTTGTTTTAGGCTTTTTAGGAGAATTATGGGCTGGAAACTTGGCCCTCCTAGATGCGTGGAAACCCGATCTCCACCCGTTCGAAGGCACGACAATGGAATAATCACTAAAACCTCGCCTCTCATCCAAGACGAACACGCGCCACCCGTATTCGCAGTGGCGGATCCAGAAAATTTTTCAATGGGTTCGCTTTTTTAAATGTTCTAATATCATATGTCCGGACATTAAAAAAAAAAAAACGGGTCGGATCGACGATTCTGGTAGGTTCAAAAAGTTTCAGAAGATAAGAAATTTACATCAAATTAAATGTTAAAATCAACAATTGCGAGAATGACTTGCAAACTACATCAAATTAACAGAGTTTTAATATTAAAACAATATCCAATATCCCAACAACCAGGTCGATTTGCAAACGCCCAAACCTCATGCTCCCAAACACCATATAAAGGCCAAGATCAAATATGAAAACTATTAAAGAAAAGTAACACATTATAACTGCTATGCACTTATAGTGTTTTTGAGATGTACTCTATAAATCTAGAAAAATCCATAATTTTACCGAAAAATTAATGTTAGAAACTAGCAATCCCATCAAATTTCAAGTACAAACTAGATCTAATTCGACATTAATAGGGTTTAAAAATTTCCAATACAAAGTAGATCTAATTCAACATTAATAAGGTTTAAATTACGAAACGAACCTGAATTATTAAGAGACTAGAGAGTGATTGAGTGAGACTGAGGAGGCTGGAGGGGTTGCGTGGAGGCTGAAGTGACTCCGGCGTCCTGTGAGGACTGTGCTACGGCGGCGACGGTGGCTGGAGAGGCTGGAGGGGTTGCGTGGAGGCTGAAGTGACTCCGGCGTCCGGCGAGAGCTGTGCCACGGTGGCGACGGTGGCTAGAGAGTGGAGACAAGTTTCAATCAGGGGCGGAGCAACGGTGGTTGTTTGATTTGAAAAAAAAGGGGGTTTTAGAATGTGGGCTTAGAGAGATATGGGCTGAAACTAGGGTTTTTTACTAATTGTTGGATTAGTGTGCTGTTTGGCAACTTCTGATTTCTGAATAGTTAAGTACCGAACCAACAAAATGTCTGAAGTATTAAGTGTTGAACCGGTGAGCAGGGGCGGATTTAGAGCTATTTAGGGGGTTCTTAGGAACCTGTTCGGTTTATAATTAATAGTGTTAAGATCTATAGAAAATTCTGAAGGAACCTGTTAATATTTTGTAAGGGAACCTTGTAAACAAATTGATAACCTGGCCTGTTGGTAAGTAAGTGCGCTAATTATACTGAGGACTCGTGTTCGAGTCAGGTCCAACCCCTTTTTTCCTTGTTTTTTTAGTCAAAATCGAATTAGAATTAGGGTTTACTTGCTGCCCTTCCCCCTTTCTTGTTGTTTATTTTCAAACCCAAACACAAACATGCCTGATGTCTCTGCTCTCCAGCCACCAGCCCACCACACGGCGTCGGCGGAGCCACTCCAGCCTCC
This sequence comes from Helianthus tuberosus, assembly GCA_030545235.1. Classification (NCBI taxonomy): domain Eukaryota; kingdom Viridiplantae; phylum Streptophyta; class Magnoliopsida; order Asterales; family Asteraceae; genus Helianthus; species Helianthus tuberosus. The sequence continues at coordinate 85,917,466 of CM060362.1, forward strand.
ACGACTCAGTCATGCAGCCCCTTCGCCTTCCCTCAATCACTCTCTTCAGCCCTTAAGGTTCGTTTAAACCCCATATTGTGATTTCAATGGTAGTATAGTAAGCCTCTTTCTTTTTTAATTCATGTTAGTTAAACTATGATATAGTTTAGATTATAAAAATTTATAAATCTAAAACAGAAAAGAACTGCTGCAATTTCATTTAAGGTTCAAAATGGGTAAAAAATTTAATGCCCAGAGAGAACCAAGAACAAGCTTTATTAACACCAGCAAACAATTTGATTGGATTGTTTCCCATTATTGAAGTGATACAATTATAATGTTAAAAGAATAATCAAAGAAATTTCTTAAAATACTAACAGACTTGACTGGGTAACTACATTATGTTTCTTGGGATGTAAAAAAAAACAAGAATTTTGGCCTAGATATTCTTCTCATTCTCCCATTTTGGTATGCCATCCCCTTTAAAGCTGGTTCTTTTTTAACTTTTTATAAACTCAATGTTATATACATTCCACAATATTAAAAGAAGCTATCAAATTGATAACTAAGACTTAAACCATAATTGGTGCTGTAGTCACATTGTTAAGGGATTTTTTTAATTCATAAAAACCATCTTATTTATGTTACTTGTTTTTAAATTTATCATGATGATGTTTTTTCCATTATTGTATCGTATTTTTATTACGTGATAAACCTTACCTGACCCGAACCGTCGAACCGACCCGTAATTTTTTATGTTCGGACATATGGTATTAGATCATTTAAAAAAGTGAACCCCTTGGAAAAAAAAATTTGGATCCACCACTGCCGGTGAGATGTCCGAACTATTAAGAATCTCCTCAAGAGGTAAACAAAAATCCTATAAGTTTGGTTTTAGATAAGGACTTTGTGGGTTTATAAGTTATAAGTCCTTTATAGGTTTGATGTAGTGGGTTTTGTCATCATTAGGTTTAATATTTTGTTATGATATGTTAATTTATAGTTCTGTCTTGTTATGTCAAATGTTGATCGTAAATGCTAAAAAATGTTAATCCGACCGTATTATAAAAATAAATTTTTTTTTTTTTTGTATTTATCTTACCAGTAATATAAAATATAATAAGAGTTAATTACATAGTTAGTCCCTGTGGTTTGCACAAAATAACATACTTAGGTACTAATAGTTTAAAATCACCTTCTAGAGTATTAACTTTTCATTTTGTAACGTTTGGAGGTATTAACTTCTAGGGTAGTAACATAGGTAGTCCATGTGGTTTGCACAAAATAACATACTTAGGTACTAATAGAATGTGATTTTAAGCCTACAAATAACCTTAATACCCCCAAACGTTACAAAATGAAAAGTTAATACCCTAGAATGTGATTTTAAACTATTAGTACCTAAGTATGTTACTTTGTGCAAACCATAGGGACTAACTATGTAATTAACTCAATATAAAATTAGAACATGATGTAATACTAAATCAATAAATACTGACCTTTATATATACATATACTAGGTTATAACCCCGTGTATTACACGGGGTTGAATAAATAAATTTTATATATTAAATAATAAAACAATATATCTTTAAAACCTCATTTATTGTACGGGTTGAATAAATAGTTTTATATATTAAATAATTAAAAGTTATATCTATAAGAACCATATTGTACGGGTTGAATAAATGTAATTTTGTATATCAAATAAAAAAGTTATATCTTTAAATCCATGTGTATTATATGAGTTGAATAAATGAAATATTGTTTACAAAATAATAAAATAATACGTCTTTAGAAAACCTCATTTATTACACGGGTTGAATAAATGTAATTTTATATACCAAACAATAAAAAAATACATCTTAAAAAATATGCGCATTACACGGTTTGGATAAATATAATTTTCTGTACTAAATAATAAAAAATATATATCCTTAAAAAACTCCGTGTATTGTATGAATTGAATAAATCTAATTTTATATATCAAATAATAAAAAGTTATATCTTAAAAAACCTTATGTGTTACATGGGTCGAGTAAATGTAATTTTGTACAGTGAAAATAAAAATATTTAATATATTAATACAAAGTTTGGTTTTCGTGATAAAAATAGATTATTCTGTTGTTTCAAAATTTGTTAACGAAGTCTCAGTAAATTTAACCATTTATTTAAAACTCCGTAAATGTATAAATGATAAATACTATTAGTTAATTTTATTTTAAGTTTTATAAAATTTATTTGATACCAAACTAAACAAAACATTCAAATATAATTAATTCAAATAAATAATATTATAAATGAGAAGGAGATTGAACTAAATAATAATTATCCATAAGATATTAAACTAATAATATTTAGTAGGAGGGTTATCTATAATATAAGATATTAAATTAAATAATATTTAGTAGAAGGATTATTTATAATTAATTAGAAGAGATTAAATTAAAATAATAATTATCTATAAGAGATGGCTTAATATGATGACAAGTGTCCCTAAAGTGGTTTCTTTTATTATATAGATAGATTACTTGATACGAAACTGTGTAACATTATCTTATCTATTCTATTGATTGATTGTAGCTTATGAAGTCTTAATCATGTTAAAGAAACAAAGTTTACTTTTTTTTTTTTGAAAAAGGGTAGAACTATACAAATACCATTAACACATTATTTAGATGCCACTGACGTGACATACGAGATACTTGTCGTATGATATAATAAAGAGTGATTAATACAAGTCATACAATAGTTGGCGAAAAAGGGTCATATAGGGTCATATGAGCCTATGAGAGTTGAATCATTGGACTCGTACGATGTTCTGGCCGATAAAGATATGATTAATGTGACTCGCAAACTCATACGATCCTTGTGACTTTTTTTCGCCATATCATACAATTCGTATGATGTTATGTTTGGGCCAGTGTACACTAATGCGAATCGTGTCTATTTTAGCAACACCTTAAAAAAACCACAATGAGTTTTGGTGCCCAACTACCCAAGCTCACCCCTTAGTTATGCAAATGAAATATTCTTCTTTATGGCTTCAGAGTGTGGTAACTCTTCACTTGACGAAAGAACCTCTTTTTCGTTTCGCACCTTCAGTGAGCGAGTATTTTTTCTATTTTATCTTTTGAGTCTTGTAGTAGTAAGGTTCATCTTCTTTTCCCTGAGTCCTAAGGGTTTCAGCTCAAGCATTCCAACTATATCTTAGCTGCAGTAGGTCTGATAGTTTGTTTTCGTGTTAAAAGGAGGAAATTACGTCTGTGAGACTGTGGTACCTGTAACACCCCAAAAACGGGTTTGGTAATCAAACCACGTTAATATTACTGACGGGTAAAATACCGTTAGTGGTAAAAAGTTTACCCGGTAAATATTAGGATTTAAATAATTAATCCTAATAATAAATAAAAAGTGAATAAAAGTTTTTAAGAAATAAAAGGATAGAAGGCCCGAGTTAACAGGACCTAAAATAAACTTAGTCATAAATATTCCCAAACCCGCTAAGTTAACTAGGAATATTTAACCTAGTTAATAAGTGGGAATATTGTGGAAAATAAGTAAGTTGTGGCCTACTTAATAACGAACCAAACATAAGGGGTTAAATTGGGATAACTTAACAAGTTATAAAATAAAAGAAAAATCAAAACAAAACACACACTTGAAGTGTGTGTTCTGTAATCGACAGGAGCAAGCTCCCATGGAGCCAAACCCTAATTTCAACAAGATCTTCAAATTGGAGGATCAAACAAGGGCCAAATTCGGATTTGAACACATAGAAACGGTCACCAAGTCAAGGGGATCGTAAGGTATGTCGAATTTCTAACATTCTTGAAGTTGTGAAAATCGATTAACTTTGCATGATGTAATCTATGTATGAATCGTAGAGGCTATGGCCGAATTAGTGAAGTTTGATTGCTTAGGAACAAACCTTAAGTAGAAATTTGAAGTAAAATTTCTATGATTTGAATAATTTGATGATTTACCACTTTTAGACAAGTGGGTTTTGATTGTGTAGTGAAGATGATGATATATTTATGCTAAAAATCATCATAGTTGATAGTGGATGCAAGATACTTGAACAATTTCCAAGTTTGAGTGTTGATCATACATGACTTGAAAAATGGGTTTTTGGATGATTTAATGAAATTGATGTTGTATTGGTGTTTATAAACACCATACTAACTTGTATGAATGAACTACTTGAACAAAATGGGGAATTGTTAAGAGTTCATACTTGATTTGAAGTGGGTCTTGACACAAGAATTTAACTCATGAGTTATGATTTAGTTCAATAAGTAAAGTAGTCAAAGATTCATAAGGTGTGAAAGTCATGATTTAGAATGACTAATCTAACAACCTTGTGAATGATGAATGATAGTTGGCACTTAACAAGCTAGGTGAAGCTTGGGGAGGAAGCGGGTCGAACGAGTCAAGCATAAAGGAAAAGCGTATTCGGGATGCAAGGTAAGTGAAACTTACAGAATTAAGTAGAATACTTGTTTATTCTATACGATATAAATGCAATAACGATAATATAGAAAATATGAATTCCCGTTAAGATTACCTCGTAGTGTAATCAAATAATGATAAAAAGGATAAAATGGAAATTGGTCAAGTGTTGACTAATGTAAATCGAAGTTAAAAGAATACCCATGACGTAAGCCGAAATGGGTTGAATTTGTAAGAAAAGAGTTTAAAAGAAAAGGGGTATGATAATAAAATCCAGGATGGGATGGTTGTATGAATTGGAAATCAAAAACGATGTTTTTGATTAAATAGATAACGTTGGGCATATAGTCCAAACGGGTCGAATGGTGGTGATAACACCATTTGACAATAGCGACTAATGTGGTTGTCAAGCCTTGTGTTAACAGGAGCGATTAGCGATTCGGAATATTGGGTCGCCATAGAATATGTGATAATAAAAGCGAGGTATAAATCGGGTCTAATTGTTAACCCGAGCCAGGTACGCATCAATGAGATTACATTTTAAATGTGCGATTTTGATCATAATAGTAGTGAAAGTCCTTCGTCGTAAATGAGGGACTAATGTTGATAAATATGCCTTTGATGGGTAAATCAGGCAAACGGCCCTTATGGGTGGTTTGTGTAACAACTCTCATCAAAAGTCCTATTTATTAAAATAATTTGACCAATAGGAAACCCTAATTGAGACACCCAAGTGATTCTGCACAAACCCTAAAATTTTCAGAACAATCGGAATCAGGATCAGGGCCCCTAAAACTCAGGGGGGGTAAACCCTAGTTACAATTATCTTAAAATCTCGTTGTCAAAAATCGAAATTACAAAACTGTCAATTCATCAAGGCTAGTCAAGGACGTGGCTGACCTAGGGTGAATTCGTGTCCCTTGCGCACCGCAAGGATTTAGGCTTACGGTGCGCAAGCCTGGCCAAATTTTAAGTATAAATAGCAGGCATTGGCAATCGAATTTTGGTACTGAAACGACGTAAAACTTCGATACATGCACTAAGTTACGTTATGTTTACCACAATTAACACACACGGTTCACTAATCGCCGCAAAAATACAGGGTAATAACTCGATCGCTGATACGATTCAATGTCCGATCGATTAAACTATCCAATGGATGTTTAAGTGCTGCCCACATTAGGGTTTATGCTTTGTCATTCATCGTTAAATCGATGGATGTTTAAGTATCGCACTTTGTCATTCGTTGTGAAGGTTTTAATCTCGTGAATTATCGTAAATGCTGTATTAAGTTACTAACCGAATTGTGTGCTTGTTATTAATTTAGGTTAAAAAGGCTAATCAGTAGGCTAGGCTCTGCACAAATTAAATCTGCAATGTGAGTCATTCTCTTTTTATCAAATTTAATTTCAAAAGCATGTTTATTTTCAAAGGTTATAATTACAGTGATTAAGTTTATGTAATCACCAAGTTACAGCCGGTATGTGGGGTTTTGTATACATTACTTGATAATCTTCACCATTGGACAACGGGTTAGCCAAGGGGTGATATGACCATAGTCACAGACACCATTGGACAACGGGAGGGCCAATGGGTCGAGTGACAAATACTGTGGGTAGTTGGTTGATATCTGAAACATTGTAATCTCTCTTAATACTGTGAATTATAACAAATGAGTCGTTTTAGTAAAAAGAATGATTCACTCAGTATTTCCCGCTGATAAAACCTTTTTCAAACATGTTTCAGGTGATCTGTTGTGATCCAGGAAAAGTGCAGAGAAGCACTACAACCTTAAGGAAGTGGCTCAGTATAAAATAAAGAAACATGTTTTGTAAAATAAAAGATTTCTCCGTGAAATCTTATAATTGTAAATTACCGGGTTTTTATCCCGAGTTGTGAAATAAAATAATTGGGAAATATTTCAGTTTTAAAAAGATCCTGAAGAAACTTCCGCTGTTAATTAAATACCACGGGATTTCTGTCCCGCGGCTCCTGAAACGGGTAAAACCGGGTCGGGGGCCGTGACAGAAAAAGGTGGTATCAGAGCCACTGAATTAAGCCTATTAAGTATTTAGAAAATACTTAATTTTACTGATTGCCATTATGTGATTATGTGTATTATTAACTGACTATTTGTTAATTACAGTATGGGTAAACAAAAGCTTTCAAACATCTATCTTAAATTAGATAGGTCATCAAATGAGAAGGGAAATTCCTCTCAAACTCCTGAAGAAGGAATATTTGTTCGAAAAGCCCAATATGAAGAACCACTTTCTCCTGATAAAAGAAGTTTGATTATTAGAAAAAGTCAGGAGAAATTAAGGAAATCCCGAGAAAAGAAAGTTAAAAAGGAAACCCAAGAATTAATCAGTAAATCACCATGGGAAGACAATTTAGATGAAAAATGGGCGGATCTTTATATGTTAGCCACTGTAGCAGTAAATGCTAATCTTTAGAATACCCTGACTCCGTATTAGCAATTTATAAACCAGAAATATCATATAGTAAATAAATAAAAATTTCAATAAAATTTAGTATGTTTTGTCAATTTTTATTTTATTAAATTAGTCACAGAATATGCAATAATATATTTGAGGTTTATCTGTAAAATTTGTTATAAATTTTTTTTAATTTATTATTTTTACATATATGTTAAACAGCATGAATGAGTTATCTGGAGCCCTAGAGAATCTCAACCTTTACCCTGTAAATATAGAAGTTTCTAAAGAGTTTACTGGATATTTTACTGATGTGGAACAACCTATAGAATTCAATGCTCCACCTCTGGAGAAACCTAAGCCCAAGAAAATAAGGAGATTTGTAGGATGGAGGCGTGTGCGTAGGAGGAAGCCCGTCACAAGGAAGATCCCTAAAATAGAAAATCCTTTAGACAAAGGAAAAGGGGTGGAAGTCAGTGAAGATTCTAGGCCACTGGAAATAAAATTGGGAGAAGATTATAGACCACCAGGAATGGAATATGGAGAAGGTTTTAAGCAAACTCAGAGGGAAGTTGGGGAAAGTTCTAGACAGGTTGGGGAGTTACCTTTTCAGGAGGAATTAGATCAGGCATTGGCGAGCTGTGATGTTGTTAGGCCAATTAATAATAATCTATACCCTACTCTTGAAACACAACTACCAATGAACTTGGACCCCGCAATCCCAGGACATATTATCCACACCCAGCCTCTAGGGATAGATGAGTGGTGGACAAATGATTGGCAATTCCAAAACCTGATCAACAGTCCTTATTCCTTTCTTCCTCAGTTCGACCTGGAACCATTACCAAATCCACCCATGAGTAACGAGAATTTAGCAGAACTTCGCCATTTTGGCGAAGAGTTAATGGATGCGGGAAATAGAATCCGAGAGATAGGGGACAAATTGTCTGGAAGTATGATGAAAGAGAGCTTCGTTTTTAGGAAGACAAATGACGAGAGATAGCGGGTTAGTAAAATTGTGGTTGTGTAATAGTAATAGTAAAATCAGTATATATAATAAAACAGCTGTATATAAAAGCATGATATAATCTATAAAACAAATGGAAGAATTTACAATTTTGTTTGTATATTCGTTTTCGTGATTATGTGCAATTAATTGTGACAATGGATTATTTCTTTTATATTAATTATTTATCTATAAATTAATTATCAGATGGCAAACATTGGTAATGACCCAGTTAATGAGGTTAATCAATCTGAGCAACACCCGGGGGATCAATATATGACTAGACAGGATATAGAAAATATCGTTGCTCAAGGGATAGCCAATGCTATTCCAGCAATCGTTGCTGCTGTTAAAAATCCAATAGAACCGCAACAAATCGTTCCTAGCAAACGCATTTCTGAAGATAACTTCAGTAATAGCGTAAACGGAGGCAATGATCATGTTAATCATGATAATGAACCACGGCAAGCTCTGCTCCCTAAGAAAATAAAAACTGCAACACCTGGTTGCACTTATAAAGAATTTCTTGCTTGTAAACCCACTGAGTTTGCAGGTAATGAAGGAGCGGCTGCGGCACTGCATTGGTTAGAGAAAACCGAGGCAGTGATTACCATAAGTAATTATGCTCAGGATGATCGGGTCAGGTATGCGTCAAATCTTTTTAAAGAAGTGGCGCTAGAATGGTGGAACACGGTGTTACAAGAAAAAGGAAGGATGATGGCGTATGCAATGAACTGGGAAGAATTTAAAAGTCTTGTAGAAAGAAAATTTTGTCCCGAATATGAAAAAGATCAAATGGCGAATAAGTTCTTAAACCATCGCATGACGGGTATAGATTGTCGTGGTTATACTTCGACATTCTTTGAATATTGTTAGTGCATTACGTCTATTGACTTCGTCTTGTATCATGTAATAGGATAAGATTAGATCTTGTTATATGATAGTATAGGAGGTTTTAGAGTATGTTGAATGTAATTTAGCTTGAAAGTGGTGATTTCCCTTGAAAATGTCACTTGACAGTTTCAAGCTAAATCAAGGTTTCCCTTGAAAGTGTCATGTGTCATTTCAAGCTAAATCAAGATTTCCCTTGAAAGTGTCATGTGTCATTTCAAGCTAAATCAAGATTTCCCTTGAAAGTAGCATGTCATTTCAAGCTAAATCTCCTCCACTATAAATACCATTCAAGCTAAATCATTTGTAACTTTCGGATCTGAGTAGCGAAACTCTGTCGAATCGTCTCCAGGTTGTAATTCAGTATCATATCAATATAAGAGACTTTATAATTACATCGAGTGTCCGTTTCATTGATTCCGCCTCTGATTCGGATAAAAGACTCTTCTGATCGACTCAGTTAGGTCGTACAGCGATCCAACAAGTGGTATCAGAGCACAGGAGGAAGAGTTTAGCTCGATTGCAATTAGATTCTGACTTCTACACCTTCTTTTTCAATCTGAACAAGTTTTAACCGTCAAAATTGGATCAAATTTTCACGGATGGTGTAAAACTACATATTGACAAACCCTAGAAAGTTTCATTGCATAATTCAAAGTAAAAATGACATAAACTGAACAGAAACTGGATTTCGCTTGAACGAACAACTACTGGATTTCGCTTGAATGAACAACTACTGGATTTCGCTTGAATGAACAACTACTGGATTTCGCTTGAATGAACAACTACTTGATTTCGCTTGAAACAGCATAATATTGATTTCGCTTGAAACATCAGAGTCTTGATTTAGCTTGAAACAGAATTGACTTGATTTCGCTTCAAAACATTATCTTGAGATTTCGCTTGAGATTTAGCTTAAGATTTCACTTGGGATTTCGCTTGAAATTATATCAAGTGATTTCGCTTCAAATTTCTGTTTTCGCTTGAGATTCATATTTCGATTGAAAGAGGATTATCGTGTCAAGATCATTTCACGTCAACCGAGTGTTAGTCTATTTCAAGATATTTGATATTGTGTATACTAATTGTGTTTGTTTGTTTTTTTGTGATTGTCAGGTTTACATCATGGCTGAGGAATTTTACAACACGTTTTTCAACGCGTTCGCAACCGAATCGTCTGAGGTTACAAATATTACACCAAAAACCATCACGAAGGCGATCAACGAAAACATCAAGCATGATAACTTTTACGGAACTCACTCAAAGCCACCAACTCTTGATAGCATTGAGGATTATACCTGGTGGAAAGAACGTTTCATCAACTGGGCTAAAGCGTATGCTCATGAAAGTTGGTTCTGTTTGGAGTATGGTTATGAAAAACCAAATGATGAGAAAGGCGAAGATCTTGTATTCAAGAAGTTTTCCAGAGAAGATAAAGCTGAATACGGAGCTGAACAGAGAATGATAGCATTGATTCAGTCAGCAATCAGAAATGATATTTTTGCTTTACTAACTCATGATGGGTCATCTAAGTCTGTCTGGGAAGCTTTACGTGTTAAAGCTGAAGGGGGTAAACAGATTAAAAAGAACAAAATCGCTTTATTAAATAAAGAATTTGATCTGTTTGATAACATAAAAGGAGAGTCAGTGAGGCAAATGATTGAGAGATTCTGTCATCTTAAAATTGAATTGGAAAGATTAGAGATAAATAAAACAAGAGAGGAATTGATAGACAAAGTGATTGAAGCGTTACCACGAGCTGATCAGTGGCAAACGTTTGTTTTTATTTTGAAAAATGATGCTTTGTATGATACAATTACTCTTGATGCTTTGTTTGAAAAGATTGAAAGTCATGATCTGGAGCTACAAAAGCAAAACAAGATGACTGATTCTTCACATCAACAGAACGTTGGCTTGTACTACAAAAGCAGTGTGCTTTCTGATAAAGGCGTTGGTTCACCAAAAACAGCATTTAGTGGTGAAAAGATGAAAGAACCAACAACAACGTCAACAAGTCATCATTCTGGATATCATTCATCTTCAAAGACAAATTCTGATGAATCTGAAGAAATTCTGTGCAACATTGCTCTTAAACTGAAGAATTCTCCAGCAATGAGCATCAATGCAGCGAAGCAGCAAATGAGTTTCCTTGCATCTGTTTTGGAGTCATATGAAGGTCTAGTAGCTGGAAAAATTGGAAATTCTGAATTGACCAAAGAAGACTACGACCAGATTGATCCGGAAGAGATGGAGCTCATTGACATCTGTTGGTGTTTAGCTAGTTGTATTCGCAGAGCTCAAAGGTATATGGAGATTACCGGAAAACAATCACTTGGAGGTGCTTCAACAAAACTTGGATTCGACAAATCCAAAGTGACCTGCTTCAAATGCAAGCAAAAGGGTCATTTCTAAAGAGATGGAGCTCATTGACATCCGGAAGAGATGGAGCTCATTGACATCCGTTGGTGTTTAGCTAGTTGTATTCGCAGAGCTCAAAGGTATATGGAGATTACCGGAAAACAATCACTTGGAGGTGCTTCAACAAAACTTGGATTCGACAAATCCAAAGTGACCTGCTTCAAATGCAAGCAAAAGGGTCATTTCAAAAGAGAATGCAGAAACTCTGAAGTTGCTGAAGGAAGTGAACGTCCTTTCAACGATGATTATTATCGAAAGGAGATTTACCATCGAAGCAGAGAAGAACCAAAGTTGATCGAAGATAAGCTGAGAGAAAAATCAAGAGCATATGCAGTAATCTATCCTGATGAAGGATTTGACTGGAGTACAGTTTGTCCAGAAGAAGATCGTTTAGAGAATGTTCGTAAAACAGCTAAAGGGAGAGCTATGACAGAAGAAAGAAAGTTTGTTTTTGTTGCTAAGATTCAAGATGAAAACAAAGACAAAGACACTACTGAAGTCTATGAAGAAAAAGTTGAGATCAAAGAGAAAACTCGAGAAGAGATCTGAAGTGAGAAGACCTACAGAGAAAGAAACGTGGTCTACAACAGAATGGATGACATGCAGGAGGAGTATGAGATGGCTGTTGGTAGCAAAAGATGGGATAAAAAGAGAGAATGCTATTATAACAGAGAAGGAGAACCGGTTGTTTCCAAGAAAGACATAATTTTCGATGATGTTCTTCTCAAAGTCCCGTTGAGAGCTGAATACTATAGAAATGTATTGAAAGATGACACGTACGCTAAGAGATTTGAAAAAGAGATCAGATATGCTATGTTATCATGTCTGAGAAAAAGGGATGAGGAGCGAATGAAGAAGAATGTTGAAGAAATGGTGAACAATCTGAAGAAAGCTGCTGAAGAAGTTAAAGCAGAAACTGTTGAAGTTGAAGCTGTGAAGGAAATTAAAAGTGAAGAAATTGTTGTGAATGAAGAAGTTGAGAAAGCTGTTACTGAAGAACAGCAGATTGAAGAAGAGGTAAAGAAAGAAGAGAAAGAAGAAAAGAATGAGAATGAGGAAGCTGATAATGTTGGTGATGAAGTCGGTATTGAAGAAAAGCAGAATGTTACTGAGCAGACAAAGGTTGCTGAAAACACCGAAGTGCCAATCACTGAGGTAAATTCTGATTCTGAAAACTTGAAACTGATTTATCAGTGCAAGAAATGCATGGAACCGTGCAGAGCTTGTACTGAAAAAGATGAGCAATTCAGAACAAGAGATCTTGAATTCATAAAAATAGAAAACATTTTCAAAGAAAAATGCAAAGAAATGCTAGAAAAAAAAAAGTTTTTAAAGAAAATGATGAGAAACTTTCAGAAAAATGTAACAAATTAGAGAAAGAAAATGAAGGTTTGAAAGAAAATGTTTTGAAAATGACAAATGAATGTGAACAAAAAGAAATTGTTTGTCAAGAAATGAAAAAGGAATATGACTCAATGAAATTATCATATCACATTACAAAAGAGTCATATGATAAAGTAAAAGACGAAATGAAATATGCTCAATCAAGAATGAATTATCTATCTGAAACAACCAAAGAGCTTAAACGAATGTATGCTATAAAACAAGATGTTGTTAATTCCTATATTGAGGATGTTGCTCAGTTAAAGCGACAGATTGCTGATTTAGAACAGGATAACAACAAATTAAAGAGTTATCACGTGTCGTCATATGTGCTTGAACGAATTTTCAATATAAAACCGGGTGAGGGTGAGTCTGAGCAGAACAAGAAAGGTATTGGTTCAGAGTTTCATCAAGTTCCACCACCGGGAAAATTTGCATTTTATGATGAGGAAAAGGTCGAAAAAGCTTTCAACATGGTAGATCAATTGCCAGACAACATTGACATAACCTATTCCAAATCTGATGATTCTCATGATTCAGATGTGGTAGGTAAAGTCGTTGAAAGTGTGTTGAAAGAAGAGTCAGTTGTTACAGGTAAATCTGAATCACAGGATGAAGATGAGGGAAATCTTCATGATGGATATCTGAAAAACACAAAATCCGAGAAAAATTTGAATGATGATTCAAAAGGATTGGTTTATACCATGATTGGATTGGACAAATTGTTCTTAGATGTTGTATTCCCGATTCAGAATGTGATTTCAGAAAAGGTTGATAAAGTTTTCAAAATGGTTGAGATTGAGAAGTCTGAAATTTCAAAGTTTGTCGGTAAGATTCATAGAGGTTCGTATAACAAACCTGGTTTCAAAAAGAAGAACATGAAGACTGGGTTGGGTTATAAGAAGAAACAGCATCGGAACAAAAACGAGACGCCGAATTTTCAAGCAAAAATGAGTTTTGTTCAAGGAGGCAGTTTAGAAAAAGAAAAAGAACTCAAAATGAGACAGTCTAATGATGAGTTATTTGCTAAAAAGAAAAAGCAACAACCACAGGTCAAAGATGTGTCCATGAGAACATGTTTCAAATGTGATCAAAAAGGACATCTTGCACGCAAGTGTCCTAATCTAAAACCTGTGGATGTTGACAAAAAGAAGATTGATGCTGAGAAACAAAAATATGAGAATGTGAGACAAAGGTCAACCAAATTTGATTCGAAACAAACTTGGAGGTACAATACAAACAAGTTTGCTTCAAATCAAAATTGGAAATCAAACCCAAACAGGTTCGATTCTAGACAGACCTGGAATTCTCACACACCCAGATTCAGAACAACACAGAGTTGGAAAACAACAGTTGATATGACAAAACCACAACAGTTTTGGAAACCAAAAGTTGTTGTTCAAAATCAAAATGTTCAAAAAGATTCACATTTTTACAAACGAGGTACACCAAAAGGTCACACATGGTCTGTTAAGAAACAAGTTGATTTGGTAAAAGATGAGAAAGTTGAAGTTAAAATTGAGAAAGTTTTTGTGAAAAATGACAAAGAATTTCCAGCATTGAATGAAAATTATTGTGTTGAAATGCCTAAGGTTCAACAGGCCTGGGCTAAATTGTTCAAGTAATTGAGTAGTTTGTTTGTGCAGGTGCTCATGGAATTCAAAGATTGTGAGAATGGAGGTTGGAGCAGCCTGGCACAACAAGGAGAGGAGGCTGCTGGATCCTGTGTTGGTTGAAACAGGAAGTTTATATGTTTTTTCTAGTAAATAAATAAACAATATTTCAAAAACCCTAAAAATTGAAAATTTTGAAAAACCAAAAATATGTTTGTTTTTAATTTCTGTCAAATATTCAAAATTACAAAAATATGTGTTGATTGAATATGCCGAAACCCTCACGGCTGAACAAACATGATTACTTTCATCAGATTGAAAAACGGTTTTCAAACTGTAAAATATCAATGTGTTGTAAATCATGGGGGTATGTTATATTTTCTGTTTAAAGTGTTATATTTTCTGCAAAACAGAGCATGAGATGCAGAAAATGGATGGCGAGACAAAGCTATCAGTATTGGTTGTCAAATTTTCTTTAAATGGTTTTGCATTTTAGGGGGAGATATATTGTTGTTAGAAAATACAAAAACATTTGAAAATTTGAAAAAGTCAAAAACATGATAAAATTCAAAAATTTGAGTTTTTACGTAAAAAAGAGGAAATGATAGTACATTAGTAGACAGTTACAGTATGCTAAAGAAATGGAAAGTTTAAATGTGTTAAACGATCTCACTGATGATGTGCCGGTAGGTTTTTGCACATTTAGTAGGTTTGTTCGGGATATAAACCTAAATCTTTACTTACTTATTTCGTGGGGAACACTACTTGGATATATAGGTAACCCCTGAAATCTCGTTCGAAAGATTCCTTTTTTCTGATATACTAGGTCTTTATACTCAGTGATATCTGGGGTATTATTCCGGGACTTCTGCTGAATGGAAGTTCTGACCTAGTCCTCGAATAATACTTTCTGCAAATGCTTGAAACACAGCATCACCCTCAGCATATATGATAAGACAATAAAATTGCTTAGCAATGTTGTTGTAAAAAAGATCCTCTAAAGGGGACACACCTACAAGTTGAGTCATGATCTCTCTGCTGAACGATGGTTCTAACCTGAGCTCTCATGATTCTTCATAATTTATTAACCCCTTACAGATATCATTTGTGCTATATTTGCCTGTAAGACTGAATATTGGGATCTGGATACGGGAGTATATTCAAGAGGTGGGACACATGAATGAGTTTAAGTTCCTAAAATACCTAATTCGTATCCTGAATCAGTTGAAATTTGTGTGAAAATTTAAGTGGATCAGTATATCGACAATCTAAGTGAATTGTTTAATACTTACTGTGTAACTAAGCTCAATGGTACTTGTGACTTGTCAAAAACTGATATGATCCTCTGACGCATACTCAAAACAAAAATATTGTCTGTAAATATGTTTGTACATATTTCTTTACTGCTTTATATTTTCAGAAAATACAAAAAGATTTTGATTTCTGCTTTATTTTCGACAACTAATATCTGAAATGCTGAGTTTCAAAATCTAAGTAAGCTGATTGTGTTTCTGAAAATAAAACAAGTTCATTAATTTGAAACTTGAAGTTTTAAAATCAAAAAAAAAAAAAAAAAAAAAACAGTTTGTGATATCTCCAAGGTCATTAACTTGAACTTGGATGATAAACTGTGAGGGAGTTGGATTCTTTAATGCTGCCAAATCTATAAAGTTTGTTGATAGGGGGAGTGGATTAGAGAATTTGATTGATAATATGAAAACATTGTACTTATAAATGTTTGAGTGATTGCAGATGAGATTCCAGACTACGATCCCGAGAGCAGAGTCTTAGGGGGAGTCTGAAGACAAGCTGAAAGTTAGGAGCTTGTAGCTGGAAAGCTAGGTGTCGATCCCTAAAAGTACGGAAGCTTGACGAAAGGGGGAGTCTGCTGATGATAAAGTTGTTGATGATTGAACCAGTGATGAGATTCTGGTGTAAGAGTTAAAGTGTGAAGCTGATAAAGAGAAGTGATGGATGCTTACAATGTTACAATCTGAGTGAGGATGCAGAATGATCAAGACTGAAGAAGGTGTCATAACAGAGAATAGTCACTGAAGACTTCGTCAATATCCGAGGGGGAGTCTGCTAGTGCACTACGTCTATTGACTTCGTCTTGTATCATGTAATAGGATAAGATTAGATCTTGTTATATGATAGTATAGGAGGTTTTAGAGTATGTTGAATGTAATTTAGCTTGAAAGTGGTGATTTCCCTTGAAAGTGTCATGTGTCATTTCAAGCTAAATCTCCTCCACTATAAATACCATTCAAGCTAAATCATTTGTAACTTTCGGATCTGAGTAGCGAAACTCTGCCGAATCGTCTCCAGGTTGTAATTCAGTATCATATCAATATAAGAGACTTTATAATTACATCGAGTGTCCGTTTCATTGATTCCGCCTCTGATTCGGATAAAAGACTCTTCTGATCGACTCAGTTAGGTCGTACAGCGATCCAACAAATATGCTAGAGTAGTACCAACACTGGCTTCGCCAGAATCGGTACTCATTTCTCGTTATATTTGGGGACTGATTAGTGAAATCCGTAACATCGTTAAAGCTGCGAGACCTCTCACTATTGACGATGCTGTGGAATTAGCTAATACTCTAACTGATGAACTGGTACGCACAAGAGATGATAACAGGAAAAAGGAACTGGTTCAGAAAATTACCTAAGGATTTCGTACGGGTAATAATAACAGTTTCAAGAGAAGAGGAACAGGGCAATCCTCAACTCCGCCTTTCTGCAGGAATTGCAAAAGGAAACATTTTGGAAGATGTAATATAACCTGCAATTTTTGCAAAGCTATGGGACATCGGGAAGAAAATTGCAGGAAGAAATCCACAATTTGTTACAATTGTGGAGAAACTGGACATTTCAGGCTAGATTGCCCGAAATTAGTCAAACCAGCTGATAACAATAAAGACAAAGCTGTAGAAGGAGCTACTAAAAAGAATGTTCGTGCTTTCCAATTAACTACTCAAGAAGCAGAACTCATTCCAGATGTGATAGCTGGTACGTTCCTAGTTCACAACGTGTATGCAAAAGTATTATTTGACTCTGGGGCAAACCAAAGTTTTATCAATACTTCATTCTGCCAAGCTCTTAATTTACCACTAACCAACATTAGGCAAATTTTTACAGTCGAAACGGCTGATGGGAATTCAGTTAAAATAGATAAAGTTCTGCAAAATGTAGAAATAGAACTTTTAAGTCATAAATTTTCTGCAACCCTATTGCCTATGAAATTAGCTGAATTCGATGTTGTGTTAGGAATGGATTGGTTAGTAGCCAACCATGCTCGAATTCTTTGTGATAAGAATTCCATAGAAATTCAAACACCTACCAGAGAAGTCATTATGATCACAGGAGATAAACCACGTAAACCCATGAAGTTCATATCAGTAATGAAAGTTGCTAGTTATGAACGAAAGCAAGGAATAGTATATATGATTTCAGTAATCATTAATACTAAGGGTAAAGAACTTAAGGAGATTCCTGTAGTCTCAGAATACCCAGAGGTATTCCCAGAAGAGTTACTAGGGTTACCACCAGATAGGGAGGTAGAATTTAGGATTCATCTAATTCCCGAAACTATACCGATAGCCAAGGCACCTTATCGGTTAGCACCCACAGAAATGTTAGAACTGAAAAAGCAATTAGATGAATTACTAAGTAAAGGTTTCATACAACCTAGTTCATCCCCGTGGGGAGCACCAGTGTTGTTTGTTAAGAAGAAGGATGGTTCAATGAGAATGTGTATTGATTATAGAGAATTAAATAAGGTTACTATTAAGAATCGATACCCATTACCTAGGATTGATGATCTTTTTGATCAACTTCAAGGAGCTAGATATTTTTCTAAGATCGACTTACGTTCCGGATATCATCAATTGAAGGTACAAGAAGAAGACATACCTAAAACTGCTTTCAGAACTAGGTATGGTCATTACGAGTTTACAGTCATGCCCTTTGGGTTAACAAATGCACCTGCAGCATTCATGGACATGATGAATAGGATTTGTAAACCGTACCTGGATAAATTTGTAATTGTCTTCATTGACGATATACTTATTTATTCCAAAAGTCAGACAGAACATTGTGAGCACTTGCATGCACTCTTAACTTTGTTAAGAAAAGAAAAGCTTTATGCCAAATTTTCGAAGTGTGAATTTTGGCTAAAGGAAGTGCAATTTTTAGGACACATGGTGAATCATGAAGGTATTTATGTAGATCCTGCTAAGATAGAGGCAATTACCAATTGGAAGGTTCCGCAAATCGCAATGGAAATTAGAAGTTTTATAGGTTTAGCTGGATATTATAGACAGTTTATTAAAGATTTTTTCAAGATAGTTGAACCATTAACTAAGCTAACCTGTAAAGCCATTAAGTTTGAATGGGGACCTAAACAAGAAGAAACCTTTAGAATCTTGAAGCAGAAATTAACAAAAGCTCAAATCTTAGCTTTACCAGAAGGAACTGAAGATTTTGAAGTATATTGTGATGCTTCAAAACTAGGATTAGGATGTGTGCTAATGCAACGCAAGAAGGTAATTGCGTATGCCTCAAGACAATTGAAAAAACACGAGGAAAATTATACGACTCATGACTTAGAGTTAGGAGCCGTAATTTTTGCCCTTAAGATTTGGATACATTATCTATATGGAAGTAAATTTACTATCTATACAGATCATAAGAGTTTAAGATATATATTTGGGCAAAAAGAATTAAACATGAGGCAAAGGAGGTGGATGGAAATTTTAAGTGATTACAACTGTGATATTCAGTATCACGAAGGAAAGGCAAATGTAGTTGCAGATGCCTTAAGTCGTAAGTACCATGAGAAACAACGACGAGCTCGTGCTCTCAGATTAAATCTACAGTTAGATTTAATGGAACAACTGAAGCATTTTCAAGAAACAACAATAGAGGATGTTGCTGAAGGAATGAAAGGACGAATAAAAGAATTAGAACAGGGAGATGATGGAATTTGGAGATTCCATAAGAAAAGGATTTGGGTGCCAAAGCAGGGAGAATTAAGAGAAAAGATTTTAGAGGAAGCTCATAAATCTAGATATACCATACACCCTGGAAACAATAAAATGTACCAAGATTTAAGAAATAATTTTTGGTGGATAGGCATGAAGAAGGATATAGCTAGATATGTTTCTAAGTGTCTTACTTGTTCACAAGTTAAGGCAGAACATCAGAAACCTTCAGGTCTACTCCAACAATTAGAAATGCCAGTATAGAAATGAGAACTCATAACAATGGATTTTGTTACTAAATTACCCAAAACCAGAAAAGGTAATGACGCGATTTGGGTAATTGTGGATCGATTAACCAAATCTGCTCACTTTCTACCAATGAAAGAAACCTTTAGCATGGAAAGATTGGCAAAGTTATATGTAGATTAAGTCGTATCTCTACATGGAGTTCCACTCTCCATTGTATCAGATAGAGATAGTCGTTTCACTTCTCATTTCTGGAAAAGTTTCCAAGAAGCTATGGGAACTCGACTAAATTTAAGCACTGCATATCATCCTCAAACGGACGGGCAAAGTGAAAGAACGATCCAAACTCTAGAAGACATACTCCGATCATGTGTGATAGATTTTGGTGGAAATTGGGATGATCATTTACCATTAATTGAATTCTCCTATAACAATAGTTATCATTCAAGTATTGAAACTGCCCCATTTGAAGCACTGTATGGAAGAAAGTGCAGAACACCAGTATGTTGGGCAGAAATAGGAGAAAGTCAATTGTCAGGTCCTGAGATAGTACAAGAGATGACCGACAAAATTTCACAAATCAAGGAAAGACTGAAGACGGCTAGAGATCGCCAGAAGAGTTATGCAGACAATAGATGTAAGCCGTTAGAATTTCAAGTTGGAGACAGAGTACTGTTGAAAGTTTCTCCTTGGAAAGGAGTGGTTAGATTTGGTAAGAAAGGAAAGCTAAGTCCAAGATACGTAGGACCATTTCCAGTGATCCAACGTATAGGACCAGTTGCTTATCGTTTACAACTACCAGAAGAGTTAGCTGGAGTACAAGATGTATTTCATGTATCCAACCTCAAGAAATGTCTATCAGACGAATCTTTGGTAGTACCTCTCTAAGATATAGAGGTAAACGAAAAATTAAAATTTGTAGAGAAACCTCTTCAGATAGAAGACATAAAAGTGAAGTTTCTCAAGCACAAACGACTAGTGCTAGTTAAAGTAAAATGGGATTCAAAGAGAGGAGCTGAATACACTTGGGAACTGGAATCAGAGATGAAGAAAAAGTATCCCTACTTATTCCAGTAAATCTCGAGGACGAGATTTTATTAAGGTGGGGAGAATGTAACAACTCTCATCAAAAGTCATATTTATTAAAATAATTTGACCAATAGGAAACCCTAATTGAGACACCCAAGTGATTCTGCACAAACCCTAAAATTTTCAGAACAATCGGAATCAGGATCAGGGCCCCTAAAACTCAGGGGGGGGGGGGTAAACCCTAGTTACAATTATCTTAAAATCTCGTTGTCAAAAATCGAAATTACAAAACTGTCAATTCATCAAGGCTAGTCAAGGACGTGGCTGACCTAGGGTGAATTCGTGTCCCTTGCGCACCGCAAGGATTTAGGCTTACGGTGCGCAAGCCTGGCCAAATTTTAAGTATAAATAGCAGGCATTGGCAATCGAATTTTGGTACTGAAACGACGTAAAACTTCGATACATGCACTGAGTTACGTTCTGTTTACCACAATTAACACACACGGTTCACTAATCGCTGCCGCAATACAGGGTAATAACTCGATCGCTGATACGATTCAATGTCCGATCGATTAAACTATCCAATGGATGTTTAAGTGCTGCCCACATTAGGGTTTATGCTTTGTCATTCGTCGTTAAATCGATGGATGTTTAAGTATCGCACTTTGTCATTCGTTGTGAAGGTTTTAATCTCGTGAGTTATCGTAAATGCTGTATTAAGTTACTAACCGAATTGTGTGCTTGTTATTAATTTAGGTTAAAAAGGCTAATCAGTAGGCTAGGCTCTGCACAAATTAAATCTGCAATGTGAGTCATTCTCTTTTTATCAAATTTAATTTCAAAAACATGTTTATTTTCAAAGGTTATAATTACAGTGATTAAGTTTATGTAATCACCAAGTTACAGCCAGTATGTGGGGTTTTGTATACATTACTTGATAATCTTCACCATTGGACAACGGGTTAGCCAAGGGGTGATATGACCATAGTCACAGACACCATTGGACAACGGGAGGGCCAATGGGTCGAGTGACAAATACTGTGGGTAGTTGGTTGATATCTGAAACATTGTAATCTCTCTTAATACTGTGAATTATAACAAATGAGTCGTTTTAGTAAAAAGAATGATTCAATCAATATTTCCCGCTGACAAAACCTTTTTCAAACATGTTTCAGGTGATCTGTTGTGATCCAGGAAAAGTGCAGAGAAGCACTACAAGCTTAAGGAAGTAGCTCAGTATAAAATAAAGAAACATGTTTTGTAAAATAAAAGATTTATCCGTGAAATCTTATAATTATAAATTACCGGGTTTTTATCCCGAGTTGTGAAATAAAATAATCGGGAAATATTTCAGTTTTAAAAAGATCCTGAAGAAACTTCCGCTGTTAATTAAATACCACGGGATTTCTGTCCCGCGACTCCTGAAACGGGTAAAACCGGGTCGGGGGCCGTGACAGTTTGGGAATCACGTATTATAATCATGTAATCCTTAGTTAAGCATCAAGGTTATAGGCATTAACCTTTGTGGGTCAAATGCCTAAGAATGGGTCTTTTCGTAAAATGACAAACCGAGATGTAAAATGTGACATAAATAGTTTACTACATCAAATCCACCACAAATATAATTGTGGTGGAAGACCATTTGAAAAACTAATGTGAAAATTATGGTGCTAAAAGTAAATGAGCGAGATTTATGCCTAAAAGGACATAAATACCCTTAACGGGTCAAAATAAGATTTTAAGTAAATACGAGTCAATAATACGTAGAAATCCGTAATTGGAACCTAATATGATTGGTAATATTGGAATTAAAGGGTTCATGAGAAATGGGGGTCAAACAAATATGTTTGTTTGATAAAATGCGTAAACGGGTTAAAATTCGGTAAAAGGGTAACGAGTCGAAGGCTTAGAAGTCTCAAAATTTATTATGTTGGTTGTTGGGTTTTCACTCCATATGATGGAGAATTAAATTACGGACGCGTAGGAAAAAGAATCGGGTAAAACGGATTAAAAACGAGAGAGTTATGCTCGTTTCCGTGAAATCGGGTCATGCTGGGAATGTACAGCAACAACTGAAGGCAACAGTCTGTGAAAACAAGGGCTAGGCGTGACGCCTAGGCCCTTGGCGTCACGCGACGCCCCCTAACTCCGGAAAATTGTTAAATTTTGTCATTTTAACCCCTGTACTTGTTTGAACTTAATATTTGACTATCAAAACTAACTTTTAAGTTGGTTTTGATCATAGGTGATCGCCAAGAGTGCCCGGATGAAGATCAAGCTCGATGAGGAACCGAACACGATAAAATACAAGCTTCCGCGCGGCGTTTCTTTGTATCTTTAAAACGACGAATCCAATTACATTAAGTTGTACTTTTGAAATGTTGTTAACATGTGGAAATGTTAGTATGAAAAGTTTTTGTAAAGTCACATTTTAGCATCTAAATGTGTATTTTATTAATAAAATCTTGTTTTATTAAGTCGGGTGTTACAGTACCTCCTGCCAGTAATGATTTATCTTTTTGAGCGATTTCAGTTCCTTACGTTCTTGAGTCACAATCGATGGAAAATCCTCTAGCTTGGCCAAATTACTTTCATCGTGTAAGCACCAATGCTCTTGCTCAAGCCATTAATGTGATCGAAGAGTCTTTCCCTTTGGGCATTAAGAATTCAAGCCGAAAGAAGAAAAAGAGGCGCGCTAGTTTAAAATCTCATTAAGAGTCATACAATCTACATTAACTAATTGTCATTAGTGATTTATCATAATAACTTGATAAAACTGTGACAAATTACTAGGGATGACAATAACATCTCATACCTAGCATAACACCGGTACAATACTTTATTACTTACTAGGTTAGAACCCCGTGTAATACACGGGTTGAATAAATGTAATTTTATATATCAAATAATAAAAAATATATCTTTAAAAACCCTCTTTATTACACTGGTTGAATAAATGTAATTTTATATACCAAATAATAAAACAATATATCTTTAAAAATCTCGTTTATTACATGGGTTGAATAAATGTAATTTTATACATTAAATAGTAAAAAAGTTATATCTTTAAAAACTCGTGTATTGTATGGGTTGAGTAAATTTAATTTTATATATTAAATAAATGAAAAAAGTTACATTTTTAAGAACCTCAAGTATTATATGGGTTGAGCACATGTAATTTTATATACCAATCAATAAAAAGTTATATCTTGTTATATCTTTAAAAACCCTGTGTATTATAAAGCCTTTGGACTAAACAGATAAAATGGTCCAACCCACAAGAACTAAAATAACATTTAACTCTTTACGTTATATTAATTTATATTTAGTGTACACCCATTAGTTTTTTTATTATACAATATGGATATAGATTACTGAGTTAATTACATAGTTAGTCGCTGTGGTTTGCACAAAGTAACATACTTAAATACTAATAGTTTAAAATCACATTCTAGGGTATTAACTTTTCATTTTGTAACGTTTGGAGGTATTAACGTTATTTGTAGTTTTAAAATCACATTCTATTAGTACCTTAGTATGTTATTTTGTATAAACCACAATGACTAATTATGTTAATACCCTAAAATTTAATACATCCAAACGTTACAAAATGAAAAGTTAATACCCTATAAGGTGATTTTAACTATTAGTATCTAAGTATATTATTTTGTGCAAACTACAGGGACTAACTATGTAATTAACTCTAGATTATTTATATTATAAAATTAAATTATATTTATGAAATAGTTTACAAAATTATATTAAAAGTTAACAAATATATCGTATATCACTAATCTAATATGTATATTAATATGATAAGTATACTATATTAATAAAGTGATAACGTAAAGAGATGTTACAAATATTATAAAAGGGAAAAAAATAAAAGAAAAGCAAAAAGATTATAAGATTAAATTTTATATCTAGCGAAAAGTAAATAAAAAATTAATATATTAATGTAATAGCAACCAAAACATTTATAGTTATCTTTTAATTAATATTAATTATAATTAAGTAGGAGATAGAGATGAGAAAACTAAAAAATAGATTTTTTCTAAAAGATAACTAAAAAACAGATGACTCAAATGAATGACATGTGTCCATTCATTGGTTTCTTTTATATTATATAATATAGATTTTTTTGAACAATATTATATAGTATAGATTAGTTATCAGTTTACTGGTTCGCCAAAACCTCAACTTATGAACTTTTGTGGTTAAAATCCACCCATAGGAATCCTTAATGGTTAAAACTTGATATCAAACTTATTCTGGAAACTAAATTGAATACGTTTGGTAGTGATAATTCTAACCTCCTAACCACGTTAAAACACTATTTGGTATAATTTCTTAAAAATTACATCACATTTCTATCTTTGATTTCAATCTCGACAACACGTATAAGATCCGTTTTAGGTCTTAGAAACATTAAACTAGACGAATTTCACCGGGATAACCCTTTAAAAAAAACGTTAAACTAGACGTCATACTCGAATACCCGTCTCATTATCCGAATCCGGACCCACCTATGGTCCCACCAATCTTGTAACATATACATACCACCTTCGGATATTATCCGGCGATTTTATCCACACAAACCCACCATCATTCCCAGCTCCCACTCTCCACAAACCCTAGAAATTCTTCTTCTTCTTCTTCTTCTTCCTCAACTCAACCCTAATTCATCAAATTCACCATTAAATATGGCGATTACAACCGCTTATTGGGCTACTGGAACCTCAGTTCCCAATATCCCCCAATCCAGACCCCCTATATCATCCAATTTCGATTTATCCGTTGCGAAGAAACCCTATAATTTGAAATTCATTTCAGGTTCCAGTAATTCGTTCAAATCTTCACCGATTAACACCAGTTGCCGTTGCAGTAGCAGTAATGGCGCCAGTTCTGATCATGCCACGTCATCGGATTGGGATTGGATTAGGTGGACACGTCATTTTGATGAAATTGAGGTTGCTGAGCGGTCTGTTTCACTTCTTCAGGTAGTTTTGATGCATACAGTTGATATTCAATTGATTGTTGTTGATATGAGTAGTTGATTAATTAAGGAAATTTGTGAGTTGTTTGTAGTGGAATGGTTGTTTTATATGGCTAGGGTTTTGGAAATTGTTAGTTTATAGTTTATTGTGATTTAGGTTTCTAGTTGTTTTGTTAGTTTGGTTTAACACTATTGCGATTCGGTGTGTGATTTATGATGTAGGATTTTTGTTCTCGTTTATTTATGTTGTATGGATTTTGTTTGTAGTAGTATACTAGTATAGAATAGCTAGGGTGCATTGTTATGTTTTGTTAACATGAGAGATACTGGGGCAGTGGGGCATAAGGAATGTCGCGCCTCGAATATTACCAACGCTTTTTGGGTGCAATGCTTGTCGAGCCAACTTTACGGTTAAGCGTGCTTGAGTGGGGATACTTCTAGGATGGGTGACCTCCTAGGATGTTTTCAATCGGGCAACCAAAAGAAATCCATGGGTTCTGCGTGGGTAAAACGGATATCAGTGGTTGGTATGACCCGTATGAGAGGCCGGATGTTACATATTTATAACAAATTTCTAAATTCTAGGGGACACGATGAAAAATGGATACACAGATGATCAACTCACTGACTAATTTACCATTTCAAATTTGAATTATATTAACTATTACCATACATTGGATGATTTGGTATATGCTAGTTCATTTGTTTTAAATAGTTGTCGTGCTTTGCAGTTTCAGCTAGAAGAAGCAATAGAGAAAGAAGATTTCCAGGAAGCTATAAAGTTAAAAAAAGCTATAGCAGAAGCGACATCAAAGGATAGTGTTGCTGAGATTATGTCTGAATTGAAGGTCAGATCAGAGTTGACTTAGTTAGAAATCTACGCATTTGTAAGAATTGTAGAGCTCACAGGTTATTTCTTGCAGAATGCAATACATGAAGAGCGTTACCATGAAGCTTCAAAGTTGTGTAAAAATACAGGAAGTGGGCTGGTAATATTTATTAGATGGGTTGAAATTGCCTTCACTATGATATTCATAGAAATATTTTTTTGAGTAAAATGTCATTTTCGTCCTGAGGTTTGGCCGGTTTTGCGACTTTCGTTCAAAGGTTTGTTTTTTCTCATCTGGATCCAAAAGGCTGGAAATCTTGCCATTTTCATCCGGCTCGTTAACTTTATCCATTTTTCTCGGTTAAGTCAGGGGTATTTTCGACTTTTTGGTTAACATAAAGGGCAATTCGGTCTTTTGAATACTTGTACATTATGCTAAATGCTAAAGTGAAAAAGACCGAATTGCCCTTTAAGTTAACAAAAAAGACAAAAAATATCCCGGACTTAACGGAGAAAAATGGATGGAGTTAACGAGCCGGATGAAAATGACAAGATTTTAAACCCTTTGGATCCAGATGCGGAAAAACAAATCTTTGGATGAAAATCGCAAAACTGGCCAAACCTCGGGGACGAAAATGACATTTTACTTTTATTTTTTTTATTATCCAAGGACATGTGTTTATCTTCATTAACGAATTGCTCACCCTAATATATTCAGGTTGGTTGGTGGGTGGGTTACTCTAAAGATTCCGATGACCCGTTTGGAAGACTTATACGCATAACACCTGGTGTAGGCAGATTTATTGGCAAAAGTTATAACCCAAGGTATCATATAATGATTGAAAAGGAGAACATTGTATATTTTTAAATTTCCATTTGGCTCACATAATATTTACAGATATCAGTGGTAATATTTGCTTATTACAGACAATTGGTTTCTGCATCTCCTGGAACTCCCCTGTTCGAAATATTTGTGGTTAAAGAGCATGATGAAACATACACCATGCAGGTAACTTACAATATGATGCTTCTACCCTTTGATCTGAAAAATGGGCTGTGGATCAACAATCTTGCATAGTGAAGGGATTGATCTTGTAAATTTACACTGCATGTGGCAATTGTGACCCCTTTACTAATAAACGGGTCAATTTGGATTATGTTTTGCTTTTTTTAAGGGGTCAGATGGGTTGAATAAAAGTTAGCTAAAAGGTGAACATGCGAACCGGTCGAACTCGGTCAAAGTGTGTTTTCAGTGGTATATCTACAAAATCTCTATTATAAAATAGATTGTTATTGTATGCTTTTTGTAACCATATTTAGAGTAAAGTACACGGATGGTCCCTGTGGTTTACCAAAATTTTGGATTTGGTCCTTAGTTTTCCATAAGTACATGGATAGTCCCTATGGTTTGCACTTTGTAACGCATTTAGTCCCCAACCTACAAATCTAAAGGTTTTAGCATGTCCAAGTCAGGGACTAAATGTGTTACAAAGTGCAAATCACAGGGATCATCCATGCACTTTTGGAAAAAACTTGGGGACTAAATGCGTTACAAAGTGCAAATCACATGGACCATCTGTGTGCTTTTGGAAAGGCTAGGGGGGACTAAATCCAAAATTTTGGTAAACCACAAGGACCATTCATGTACTATACTCCCATAGTTAACACATAAATAAATATATTAAAAAGAACAAAATGTGTCAGATTTAATGTTTAATTTAAACAGGTCAGCATGGGGTATGTTGTATGTCTGACCATAAACCTTAAACTAGATGTGAGAATTTTGACCCATATACTTGTATACCGGTCGATCCAGGTTATGTTATCTAAATATTTCTAACGGGTCAGATGAAAAAATAGATAGCTAAAAAGTAAACAAAACAATCAGGTTGAAAGTCATGCAAAATGTATTTTTAAAACCTACTAAATCGCTTTATTCATAAGTTTTACTTTCTTACTGTAATAATGTATATTCTTATGTAAGGGGATGGTATCATATATGCTATGCTGCAAACACCAAATTTAAGTAGGTGCTGTGAACGCATAAAAGAGATGATTTTTTTTTAACCCTTAACTTTCTCACGTAAAACATAATTATCCCCTCCTTTTATTCTTAACAGTATGCAAGCTTGCATGCATGCAGCTAACAACACACACCATTCACGTTCTTGTAATCATATTCAACACATAAATCATTTATAATAAGAACACAAGTGTTTCTTATCAACCATACCTGCTTGGCTGCTTCTACGATTCTACCAGTACCAATAGTGCCTAGGGGTGAGCAGAAAACCGAAAAAACCGTTTTAACCAAACCGAAACAGAAAAAACGATTTAACCGAACCAAAAATAACCGAACTGCACAAAAAACCGAACCGAAATTTACGGTTTTCTTTTTATAAAAAAACCGAACCGAACAACCTAAAAAGTCATTTTTAATGTTTTATATATTGATTTAGGAATTGTTAACTTTGTTAAGTATTTATAATAAAAACATTAACATGTTTATTTATCTTTGAATGATTTATTTGTTGCCTGCATGAAAATAACAAAATTTTATATAAACATTAAATAATTTTCAAAAAGTATTATAAAAGAAATTGTCTTAATAAAAACTTGGGAAATACATAAAATAGATTAGAAGGTTAGGTTTATGTGAACAATATTAATTAAAAAGGTTAAATATAATAACTTAAAGAGTTAATTGCCCGGATGGTCCCTGTGGTTTCACGTTTTTTCAGATTTAGTCCCCACCTTTTGAAAATAGCAGGTATGCTCCCTATGGTTTGTCATTTTGTTACTCGGATAGTCCCCTGACATTTACTCTGGGGACTATCCGAGTAACAAAATGACAAACCATAGAGAGCATACCTGCTATTTCCAAACTAAGTGACATCTACTCAGGGGACTATCCGAGTAACAAAAGAACAAACCATAGGGAGCATACCTGCTATTTTCAAAAGGTGGGGACTAAACGTGAAAAAACGTGAAACCACAGGGACCATCCGTGCAATTAACTCTTAACTTAAATGTCATCTAAGAAAGATTCTTAAATTTTGGATTATACTTTTTCCTTTTGAATCTTACTTATTTTTGTTCAAAAAACTGAAAAACCGAACCGGACCATTGCTAAAACCGAAATCGAATGGTTTTCAAAAACTGAAGACCGAACCGTGCACACCCCTAAATTATCACCCCATTTAGCCCTATTTATCTGTGTATTGTACATTGAGGTATACTGATTTTCATTCTATCTTGATAGGTGGTATTCATGCAACGAGCTAAAGCAAGCAACTCGAAAGCCACCGGTCCATCGAATTCTTCATCCACTGAAGGGACATCAATGAGTGATACTAATAATGCATCTGTGATTGATGTGAAAGTGAACGAAGATAAACCTGGCAAAAACGATGAGAAAAGCATAAATTTTGAGGGATCCACCGAAGACGGGATAAAAAGCGTGTTTAATTTCCTCAAAGAGAAAATACCCGAACTAAAAATCAAAGATTTAAAGGTTATGAAAGTCGACGTTGAACAAGTAATCGAGGATAATGATACTGTTAATCAACTGATCCAAGAAGATGATGAGAAATCAACTTCGGATGAAGAATCTGAATCTGAAGATGGAAATACGGATTCAAATAACGATGAACCGGAAGATGGAAAAAGTTTAGAAATGAAACTATTTGTTGGGGGAGTTTTACACAGTAGAGACGATACACCGTCAAAAGATGAATTTGTGCGTGTTCCTGCTAATATTGAAGAGATGGAGAAGGACTCTTTTGTCCTTCATGTTCCGGTTAAGAGTCATAATGATAATGATAGTGAGGAAAGCATTGCGTCTAAGGTCAAAATAGCGGCTATTGCTAGTCAAGGTGTTTCTGAATTGATGCCTCCGGATGTGGCTAAGGCGTTATGGAGTTCTGATAAAGTTTCTAGGAAGGTAAGGCTAAATTGGTAATTTTAACCAGCTTTTGAGTGAGTCGATTTGGGTTGTTTTAGTGTCAAATGGGTCAAGAAGAATTAGCTCTAAGGCAAACAAGTCAAATGAATTATAAGGGCTGGAAATCTTGTTCAAATATGCATACAGCCTCCTAAATCCTTTTATTAAAGATGTATAATTGTAATAATATGTTTGTATAGTATGCCTGTAATCTTTTGGTACTAGTTGAGTCGAGTTGACCCAAAACCAATTCTGTCCAAACGATGCAACTATTTTATGACTTATGAGCAATTAGTGTCATATATGATTACAAAAATTATGTTATAATAGTAGTAATAAGAGTAAAGTACACAGATGGTCCCTGTGGTTTATCAAAGTTCTAAATTTAGTCCCTTGCTTTCCAAAAGTACACAGATGGTTCCTGTGGTTTGCACTTTGTAACGCATTTAGTCCCTAGCTTTTTTCCAAAAGTACATGGATGGTCTCTATGATGTGCACTTCGTAACGCATTAAGTCCCTAACTTGGACCTGCAAAAACCTTTAGATTTTTTGGTTGGGGACTAAATGCGTTATAAAGTGCAACCACATGGACTAAATGCATTACAAAATGCAAACCACAGGGACCACCCATGTACTTTTAGAAAGCTAGGACCAAATCCAAAATTTTGGTAAATCACAAGGACCATACGTGTACTTCACTTTTAATAATAATATTATAAGTTTATGAACAAAGTTATTTACAAGGTTTTATGCGTTAAAAATATGCTTTGGGAAACTTTTGACCTGCTCCAACTATTTCCTTTGTTAGCTACGTTGTCATTTCCAAATGTCCCATGATAATTTAAACATTAGCCAATGGCCAAATGCCTCTAGGTTATAGACTTATATCATGATTTTTTGTTGTCTTTTTAAATGTTTTGATTTTGGGAACAGAATAATTTCAAAGGTGTGGTGCATGCTATATCTTTATCTAACAAATCTTCCTTTTTCATATTAATCCTCACACATATTTTTTCGTACTAACAGAAGTCCATTACTATGAATATCTAGGTCTCAAGGGATGTTCGTGAAATCGTCAAGTTTGCGGTTAGTCAAGCAAAGAAGCGTGAGAAATTATCAGAATATACAAATTTTAGTCGGATCACTACATCTAAAGGGGATTTAGATCCATTTGACGGTGATTCTCTTTTTGTATCTACCATTGAAATTACGTGATAGGATCAAGAAAACCTAATGATTATTGATTAGCATTTAAACGCCTTCAAGACGAAAGTTTCGATTTAAAAAATGCGGTAGAAATACGTTTGGGAGCTTCAAATTTATGGCTCATTCGTTTTATATGTTCAATCGTATGTCTCATATGTTTGACACATTCGATCGTTTGGCACTCAGTCAAACGCATCTCTAATATGTTTGACTGTTCCATACGTTTTTAAACACACTTACAACTACATATTCATTACAGACTTGATCTATCTTATTTGCACAGTAACGGCCACACAAATATGCATTAACAACGGTGTTTGGATGTGCTTCTGCTGTTTCAAGTTTTAACAATTAAATAGCAATGGTGTTAATTTGGAATATTATGATAATTTTAGAAGCTATTATGTAAAGAGTTCTTTTATGTGTTTTGTTAGAGATGGTATGAAATTGATTATCCGAACTTGATTATTTGATTCTTAGATCATCAGTTTTGTTAGAACTGGTATGAAATTGATTATTCAAACATGACAAAATAATCAGAAGCCGAAGATGTTTATTCAAACATGAAAAATGTTTAAATTGCAAATAATAATTAAGATGGTTATTTGGTTTCTTTATAGGCCTTTATGTTGGTGCATTTGGCCCATATGGTACTGAGGTGGTACAACTGAAGCGAAAATATGGCAACTGGAGTGGTGCGAATGATGTCGAGTTTTTTGAGTATGTTGAAGCTGTGAAAGTGACAGGCGATCTTAATGTTCCCGCAGGCCAGGTTAGTCGCTTTTCAACAACTTGCGTTTTTAAGTGGTGGCAATTTATACCCATTTACTTATGAATAGGTCGATTTGGGTTGTGTAAATGGGTGCTAAACGGGTTATGTTTGCGGGTTGATGGGCGTTTTTAAGTGGTGGCAATTTATACCCATTTACTTATGAATGGGTCGATTTGGGTTGTGTAAATGGGTGCTAAACGGGTCATGTTTGCTGGTTGGTGGGTTCAATCCGACCGAATTCGTAAATTTTACAGAGCATACAATCTTTTAGTTCTTTTCTAATTAAAGATATAGACCGTTAGTAATCATACACACAAATTATTTACATGAATCTGAAAATACAAAGCAGACAAGTATTTGCATGTTCATCCATTATGACCCGGCCCATTTCGACCGGTTCCAACATAAACATGTTTTGACATGTTACCCAACCTCTTTGACTCGTTTGTCATGCCACCATCAATTTTTAATTATGGCATGTCTTAACATGATTTTTATTTTTTATTTTTTAGGTGACATTTCGTGCTAAAATTGCAAAAGGGGGCCATTTTTCGAACCGTGGAATGTATCCAGATGAATTAGGAGTGGTAATTGTGCAAACATCTCATCTTTTTGTATTTGTATCTCTAACAGGTCAAACGGGTAAACTCAAAAATTTAGCTAGAAAGGAAATGGGTCAACAAAGTCGAACAGATTGAAAGTTGCCTAAACTCCATTTATAATGCATAAAACTACCTAACTCATTTTATTAAAACTTTTTTTGATTATTATAATGATAATACAGCTTTGTAATCATATGTAACACTAATTTTTTTTTAACAAAATATGGATGCAAGGTGTTTTGGGCCAATCCTAAATACTTGATTGATACAAACAGTATCTAATATAATGACTTTTTTTTGTTAGGTTTCGAGTTACAAAGGTCAAGGTAGGATCGCTGAATTCGGGTTCAAAAATCCAAAGTGGGTCGAAGGTGAACTTCTCCAACTTAACGGCAAGGTAATGCTTGTCGGTCCTCCTAAATCATATCATTCAAAGGTTAAACTTATTTAACCGCTAAACATTCTACAGGGTATGGGACCGTATGTCAAAGGCGCAGACCTTGGTTTTCTTTACGTTGTCCCTGAACAAAGCTTTCTCGTGCTATTTAACCGTTTAAGACTGCCGGAATAAGCACACGCAGCCCGTCACGTTGCTAGATTTTGATGAGACGAGATCTCTTTGTTTCTCAAATAGGTCGGTCCCCGACAACAATGTAACTATCATACACGTTAGCAAGCAGTATTAGTATAATTTTCATATAGAGAATGATAATTGTTGCCTTTAAAAAATGATTACTTCAGCTACATATATGTTAAAAACTTAAAATTTGAGTGGCATTTGTGGGCTCCACCAGCTTATATAATAATCAGTGTTGCATTATTAGAGGTTCAATGATGGGCTGTATACTTTTATTTCTTTGTTTGTTTTATTTATTTAATTTTCATATTCTGCATACTGCTTTGTATTCAGTTGGTGTTCATACCATAGGTGTGCTGTGTGTGTGATTTAGCTTTTTAGAGTTAAAAAGCATTAAAGCTAAAGGGGTAGGTTTTGTTGAACAAAGGATCTTTATTATAAAGTAGAATAAGTGGATGCTGATGGTATCTATAATTGACAGATCAAAAACAATTTCTGGTTTGTTTTCATGATAACCTTTGGACCATGACATAAGATTGACTGTGCCATTTTTCAAACTGTTTTCCTAAAAAGAGGCTTGATTTGTGTTATGTTCTGTCTTGAAATGGAAAAATCCATTGTTCTCTTAACTAAATCTGACATGCCAGTCCAACGGGGAGGCGTCTACTCTAGTTGGTTGAGTAGTATCGAACTGTCTTCATTTGGACCGCGAGCAGTTATGGTTATGAAAACGTTGGTTAAAGACTTAAATCTATATCAAACGTTGTATATTTGCACTCATTTCAGAAAAAATATTTTTTTAACCTTATACCAAAAAATGGCATGTATTAAGAGTAACTTGTTTTGACTTGAAATTATTTCATTGTAAATCACATATATTAAAAAAAATATTATAATTATTTTTATAGAATCTTTTGTGTGTGTGAGAATTTGGTTGGCTGAAGTAAAGGGGAAAGAATAAAAGGTGGTGTTTGTGTTGTGTCTGCTTTATAACTTGGGGAAAGCTTAGCTTACTCCCAAAGTAAATGTTGGAACACTTTGTACTATGTAGTGGCATAATTCTGAAATTCAAGTTATCTCTTTTCTTCATCTATGACTTATTCTCATGGGTTAACCGTTATAAAAGTTTTCTTGTAAATTCTCAGAAAAATTAGATACCCTAATATAATATAACTAGTTTTTTTCCCTGCCCGTGTTGCGGGGTAATAAACCAAATATTTCTCTCATAACATGTATGTCTGTATAGATGGCAAAATCGTAATTATATTTTGAGCTGGAGGCGAAATCATAATTTTAAATTGAGAGCAAAATCATAATTTTGAGCTTGAGGGGGGGGGGGGGGGGGGATCATAATTTTATTTTGAACTGTGGGCGAAAACGTAACTTTGAGCTGAGGGCAGAATCGTAATTTTCAGGTAGAGGGAAAATCAAAATTTTATTTTTAACTGGGGGCAAAACCGTAATTTTAAACGAAGGGCGAAACCATAATTTTAAACTGAGAACAAAATAAAAAATGAGTTTTTGAACCGAGGGCAAAAGCGTAATTTTGAGCTAGGGGCAAAATTATAATTTTATTTTGAGCTGGGAGCAAAAACGTTTTTTTAAACGAAGGACGAAAGAGTAATTTTAAACTGGGAATAAAATTAAATTAAAAAAAATGTTGGTCCAATGGGGGAGTGCCAGGCAGCTGCCTGACACTATTCCCCCCAACTTACTTTTGTATATGTAGTATAATTAGTTGATGCTCCGCCCGCGTTGCGGGGCGATAGCCGAATAATTCTCAATCAATTAAAAAAAGAGTAGTATAATTTTGGTAGGAAAAAAAAAACAAAAACGATGACAAGACCGTAATTTTGGGCTCAGGGCAAAACTATAATTTTTCAGAACTAGTGAGCGAGTGTTAGGGTGTCCGGGGCGTACTCGGGGAGTGGCTTCGGTGACCACCTTCCTCGATCGAGAACACCGTCGCCATCACCGCGGGGACCCGAATCGGGGAGTGGTTTCGGCGCTTCTTCCCCGCTTTGAAATGGCACAAGGTTTGAGGAACGGTCATTAAACGGTCGAATTTAAAAAAAAAATTTCACTTTTTAAACAAATATAAATAACCACACCCACTTCACTATTTTTTATACTCTCAAACCACACCCACTTCTTATTTTTTATACTCTCAAACAACACCCACTTCACTAAATGGATCCCAGGTTCCCGATTTTTCCTCCCCTACCCGACTTTCCCGACGATGAAGGTGAACCGTCAAACGATAGTAGCTTAATTTTCTTCCAAAATCTCATCCAACAAGCGGAGCTACTAGACACGGCATCGTCTAGTAAAAAAAAGTTGTCCCTCGAGATCGTGAGGGTGGCCACGAAACACTAATGGCCGATTATTTTGTAGAAAATCCAAAATTTAATGCCGATATTTTTCGTCAGAGGTTTGGTATGTCCAAGTCTTTGTTCCTAAAAATTGTTAGTGACGTCGAAGCGAACGACGAGTGGTTTGAAGAGGGCTTGGACGGGAGAATGAAGAAAAGTTTCACGCCGTTGCAAAAGGTTACTTCTGCGATTAAACAACTTGCAACCGGTAACCCACCAGACGAAAACGACGAGTATTTAAAGATGTCTGAAAGGACCTCTCGTGAGTGCCTTGAATATTTCTGCCAGACGGTCTGTGCAATGTATGCCGGTGAATTCTTACGTAGACCAACGAGCCACGACGTTGCGCTATTGTATCAGGCTCATGAGGAGAGACATCATCTACCTGGTATGTTGGGTAGTCTGGATTGTACACACTTCGTCTGGAGAATGTGCCCCACAGAATTGCGTGGACAATATATGAGAGGCGATCATCAATACCCGACGGTTATGTTAGAGGCGGTGGCGTCTCAAGATTTGTGGATTTGGCATGCTTTTTGTGGCCCGGCGGGTTCACAAAACGACATCAACGTGCTCCAACAATCTCCGTTATTTCTTGCTCAACGAAACGGAACGACGCCATATTGTCCATTTCAGGTGAACGACCACTTATACAAACGCGGGTATTATCTTACTGATGGGATCTACCCTAGCTGGTCCGTGTTTGTGAAGTCTTTTCCATATCCTCACATCCCGAATGAAAAAAAGTTCAAGAGGCAACACGAGGCCGCAAGAAAAGATGTGGAACAGGCGTTTGGTGTGTTAAAGGCGAAGTGGGGAATACTAAATCGTCCAATGCGTTCGAAAACGGTGAAAAAGATAAGGTTACTCGTGTATACGTGCATTATTTTACATAACATGATTATAAAAGACGACGGAAGGGCGATAGCACCGGTACACATTCAAGATCCTCCAGTCGAACCCGTCTTCGCTGAAACAGCTTATAGCGAGCTCATTGACGAAGAAACGCATTGGAGACTAAAACACGATCTCGTTGAGCATCTCGGACGTTTAGATCTACCTCACCTTGAAGTGAGTTCCGACGACGAGTAGTTTGTTTTTATATTTTTCTAGTTTGAATGTAATTTTTATTTTTCTAGTTTGAATGTAATTTTTATTTTGAGTAAACTGCCATTTTGGTCCCTGTGGTTTGGCCAGTTTTGCCACTTTAGTCCAAATCTCAAACTTATTACATCTGGGGCCCTGTGGTTTGCATTTTGTTGCCATTTTAGTCCAAAATCCAAAAACCCTATTTTTTTGACTGTTGCAACCTCCTATTTTGTCCTGTAGTGCAGGGGTATTTTGGTCATTTTAATTATTATACAATTATTATAACATATTAAACTGTTATATATATAACAGGTCATCATCTTCATCATCTGCAGAAAATCAAGAACATCATGGCAGTTTACTCTTTAGATCGAAAATCAAGGTCATCATCTTCATCATCTGCAGACTACATTCACACACATAAAAAATAAACCCAAGTTGTTTCTTCCAAGAGTAAACTGCATCTCGATTCTTCAACACATTCTTCATCTTCAAACTGCATCGATTCTTCAACACATTCTTCATCTTCAATCTTCAATCTTCAATCTGCAGTTCAGACAAACATCCACCCCCAACCTCTCCCCAACCTCTCGATCTCTCCATCTCGATCTCCGACCAGCGCTAAACCCACTGATTATGATGATGGGTTGTATATTTGGTCATCCTCGATCTCTCTCTCTCACTAAAACAACACAGAAACACACACACTCTCTCAGTTCTCTCTCTCTCTCTCTCACTAAAACAACACAGGAACTCCGATGACGGATCTGAGATTTGGGGGAAGAAAGATGTGTGGATCTGGAACTTGAAGATGAACAGACAACCGTGATGATTGATGCTGATGAACGGCAGCGTTGATTGATGCTGATGAAGGAGGTTCGAGTTTCCCCAAATAAATCATCACCCAACCACCGTCATCGCTTTCTCCGGCTGCCAGAAACTCCGATTCATTAACACAACTCACAAGATAACAACATCGCTTCTGCGATTAACCTCCTTGATTCTGCTCTTGCTTTATCGCCGACGTATGAACCGGCTTCAAAACTGAAAGCTACGGCTCTGCTTCATCTCAGAATGTTCAATGAAGTTGCAGACATGATTCAGGATTATATTCCGAGCATGAACTCTGAATAGGTATGTTGATCGGTTGTTTGTGGTGGTGGTGGTTGAATAGATCGGACAGATTTAAGGATTTGGGGATTTGGATTGTATGTGTAATGTGTGTGCTTTCAACTACATGGGTCATAAAAATACAAACTTTGGATCGTTTATGACTTCTTGATTTTAATTTTAAGAACATATAACTTGATATATGCAAAAGATCAGAGGCTATTTCAGTTGTTAGGAAAAGGATATGCAGACATGAGGAGAGAGGAGAGAGGGGTGGGGGTGGGGGTGGGGGTGGGCAGGTGGGCAAAATGACCAAAATGCCCTTCACTAAATTAAGGAAAAGGACAAAAAAAGGTCATTAAATCAGTCAAAATTCAGAAATTTTGAGTTTTGGACTAAAATGGCAATAAAATGCAAACCACAGGGCTCCAGATGTAATAAGTTTGAGATTTGGACTAAAGTGGCAAAACTGGCCAAACCACAGGGACCAAAATGGCAGTTTACTCTTTTATTTTTCTAGGTTGTTTTTTTTAATTTAATGAAATGTCTTTTATTTAATTTTTATTTTTATTAATATTTTTTTAATTTATAAACATGCATAATTTTACAACAAAAAAAAAAAAAAAAAAAAAACCCAAGTCCCCTATTAGGGGAGTGCCGCCATCAAAATGGGGTGTTAGGGGAGTTTAAGAGGGGAGTTGACGTGACACTATCTGATTCGTGGTGTGTAAGAGAGGGGACTCCCCTCTTAGGGGAGTGCCCCTCTCACCCTTAGGCAGCTCCTTGACACGAAAAAAAAAATTAAATCTAGTAAAACAATTAAAAAAAAACCTTTATAGTTTTGCTAAAAAACTAAAACGATTGGAAACTGTAATTTTTAACTGAGGGCGAAATCATA
Organism: Helianthus tuberosus; assembly: GCA_030545235.1. Lineage (NCBI taxonomy): Eukaryota > Viridiplantae > Streptophyta > Magnoliopsida > Asterales > Asteraceae > Helianthus > Helianthus tuberosus. The sequence continues at coordinate 85,956,302 of CM060362.1, forward strand.
ATTTTAATTTACGGAAAAATCATAAATTAAATGGACCAATGGGGGGTGCCAGGAATCTGCCGGCATTACTTTAATTTTACACTGGGGCAAAATTGTAATTTCACCAGAAAAACAAACAAAAACGATGGAGAAAATGCAAATATAAGTTGAGGGCAAAATCGTAACTTGACTGTGAGAAAAAAACTAATGGCAAAACTATAAATTTATACGGGGCAAATTCGTAATTTTTAACCGAGGGCAAAACCGAAATTTTTAGCTAGAAGCAAAAGAACTAATTTACTTTTAAGCGGGGGTAAAAACATAATTTTTAGCTGATGACAAAATCCTATTTTTAAGGGAAAAAACTAATGGCAAAACCGTAAATTGAAACGGGGCAAAATCGTAATTTTGAAACGGGGACAAAATCGAAATATTTAGCTGGGAGCAAAAACGCAAATTTATTTTTAAGTGAGATGAAAACATATTTTTGAACTGATGGCAAAATCGTAATTTTAAAGCGGGATAAAATCGTAAATTTATTGAGTCGATAGGGGAGTGCCAGACAACTGCCTGACACTATTCCTCCTGTCACCCATTTAATCCAATAGCCGGCTGGCACTATTGCGTCCGACTCTTCCTTTTGTTGTTGTTGAAAATATGGTTTTAGAATTTTCATTCAATTTGTCTTATAATTCACTCACGTGCCTTATTTGATAAAGTGGAGATTTAGATAAAGTAGAGTAGAACTTCTATCACCTATAATTTATCAATCCGTGCAATATCGCGTATAGCCTACCAATCTTAGTACTTTAGTAGCATATGTAGCGATCCATTTAGGTATTCGTGAAGAATAAGAAAATGTGTAGTTGGAGGGGAAAATCCTTCGGCGTTTTGCGCCATGTGACGGTCTAGTCAACAAAGGGGCTTTATGGGGAATTATCTTAAAATGAGTATAGTGGTAAACGGGGTGTAAGGTAAGTATATATTTAAAAGTGAAATAAAAAAAAAATATATCCAACCATTTTTAAGGTTGCTGATGTTGACAACAGCCTATTAGCCAAAGAAAACAAGGAGAGGCGTGGATTAAAGAACACCGCCCACCAATTTTGCCTCAACAACGCCCATGGCAGTCATAGGGGTAAGGCAAGTATATAAAAGTTTTATGTAGCTGGTTTCCATTTGAATTTAAAAGTACTAAAAACAAGTAACAAGGACAAATATAAGATGTAAAACTCTAATAGTTTCCATGAACTTTCATCAACACTTGTCATTTTTTAAATTATGTGAATTTCTCTTTACAAAAGTTACAACAACTTAATATAATATAGGAGTTAAATGTCATTTTAGTCCTGTGGTTTGAATCATTTTGCCAGTTTAGTCTAAATGTTTCATTTTTCGCCTGTGGGTTTAAAAAGGTTTCACCGTTGCCATTTTAGTCCACTGGGTTAACTTCATCCATTTTTTCTATTAACGAGAAGAGCAATTCAATCATTTTATATGCAATTTTGTTAACTAGAAGGGCAAGTTGGCCATATAAAATACCCGAATTGCTCTTCTCGTTAATCAAAATAATGGATGAAGTTAACCCAGTGAATTAAAATGGTAACGGTGAAATCTTTTTTAATACACATGCAAAAAAATAAAACATTTGAACTAAACTGATAAAATGACTCAAACGACAAGACTAAAATGGAATTTAACTCTAAGGGGCTGTTTGGTAGCCTCTTAATGACCATTCAGATGCTAACTCTTAATGGTTTAAAACCTCTGAATGAATAAGAGGTAACCTCAAGTCTGAATGGTTAAGAGGTAACATCTGAATGGTAAATCATCACATATCACATTCTTCTACCTTTTTATTGGTAAAATTCTTAATGGTTCCATTAAAAGGTACCATTCAGAGGCTACCAAACACCCCTAATACAAAGAACAACAATATCAAAATAATGTTTTTATTTTATTTTATTTTATTTTAATAATTGGTCCCAAACCCACAAACAACAATTCTGCTTTTTTTCCCTCTCTCTCCACACATCCTTTTTAAACCTCACCCCTTCCAATTATTCATCTTCCCCCCACCACCACCACCATGGAAAACAACCACCACACCACCACCACCACCACCACGCGCCACCACACCACCACCAACAACCGTTCAATGTCCGACACCGACGACGAATTCCACTCCCCTCTCCACGACATCCCCACATCTCCGTCCAAAGCCTTGGTTCTTTCCGACAACAAATACTTCACAACAACCGCCAGATCACCGACGTCAAACCACCAGAAGCCGCCGCAAACAGTGCCTCTGCCTCCGCCGGTGGTAGTGGCGTCGGCGGCGTATAACCGTACGGCGAGAGAGGAGCCGGTGACCGGAGTTGCAAAGATGAGCCCTAGCGGCGGTGAGGAGGGAGGAAGGCCGGTGTCGCCGGCGAGGAGAGTGAGGCGAGATGTGGTGTTGGATCGAGCGGCGCTAGGGTTTAGGGTTTTGGAAGTGGTTTTGTGTTTGATTGCGTTTTCTGTTATGGCTTCTGATAAGACTCAGGGGTGGAGTGGTGATTCTTTTGATCGGTACAAGGAGTACAGGTATGATGATTTCGTGTTACACAAGTTTGCAATTTTGGAAATTTTTTAGATATTTAGTTGGTTGAATTTGAAATTAATTGGATTATTTGAGAAATTGGGGATTAATTTTTAAACTATTAGGGTTTTTTAACCAAATTTTGGGGATTTATATACTAAATTTAAGGATTTGGGATTTGGAATTTGCCATTTTGTTTTAGTAATTAGTACATACATATTTGTTGAATTGAATTTAAAATTAATTGGCTACTTAAAAAAATTGGGGATCAATTTTATGGAAAGTTTTAGGGATTTGTATACTAAATTTGGGGATTTTGGAATTTTGTTTTAGTAGTTAGTTGAATTTGAAATTAGTTGTTGGGTGCTTTCAGAAATTGGGGATTAAATTTGGGGTTTTATTTACTAATATTAGGGATTTGTGCTAAAATTTGGGGTTTTATATACTTAATTTAGGGATTTAGGATTTGAAAATTTTATTATAGTAATTAGTTGAACTTAATTTAATTGGAGTCCTTCAGAAATGGGGTTAGTAGTTTTACAGACTTGTACCAAATTTAGAGTTTTGAGGCAAGTTTTGGGGATTTATTTACTAATTTAGGGATTTGTACCAATTTTGGGGATTTTTTTGATAATATTTGGGATTTTGTTTTAGTAGTTAGTTGAATTTTGAATTTAGTTTTTTAGGGATTTATACCAAATTTAGGGTTTTATGGTAAGTTTTGGGGATTTTTTTACTAGTTTTAGGGATTTGTACCAAAATTTGGGAATTTTGTATGCTAAATTTAGGGATATGAGATTCGAAATTTTTAGGTTTGTGTTGATTAGGTTGAACATATTTGGTGGAAAGTAGAAAGGAAGTAAAGGATTTATTCTTTATTTTTTATTCAAATAAAGTTGAGGATGATCTGTGAAAATAAGGAAGGCATGCTTTGTAAATGATTCCTCTAGAAAGGAGAATAAAAGGGTGTTTGGATGTGAGAATAAAAGATGTTTTTCCGGAATCATTAGTTTGAAATCTGAATATGATAATTAGGCGCAAAACACTTTTTTGCATCAACTTCTTGCTACCGCTTAGAACAGTTTGCTTGCAAGTGTCAAAATCAGAATAAGATTTGGATTCATCAAACGCGATAAAACGAATTTTCAAGTCTGCAGATTACTTATGTTTTGATTTCAAGAAAAATAAGCAAAGTGGCAAAAGTTATGAATCTTAATGTGTCAATAGCTTGACCCGTTTATCTGTGTTGGCTCAAACGGGTCTGAAACCATTTAGCTATGAAATAATCAAGGTTTAAAAGAACGGAAACGAGTTTCGAGGCATTTTCCCTTCGCCTCACGAGGCGTAAGGCCGAGGCGGTATTAATAAATAAATATAAAAATTATATATATTATAAAATTAATAATACTAACTAATTTCATCATCAGATTCATCAAAATCATCAAAAACACACTTAAAAAAGACATGAAATGCTTGAAATTGACACAAAAAGTCAAAAACATCAAAAACAGTTATCAAAATCCCCTGAGGCGCAGCTTTCTTAGCGCCTCAGCCCCTCTGAGGCGCATATACATTAAAAACACCATGAGGCGTGCCTCAGACTCCTTTTTTGGCCGTTTCGCCTCGAGGCGCACGCCTCAAACGTTTTTTAAAACCATGGAAACAATGTTTTGAAAATCGGATTGGACTGGCCGGTCAAATCAGGAACTGGGGGTCTGACGGTCTGGTTCACCCTATCAGACCCGTTTTGAGTCGAACCGGCCGGTTGGACAAGACTTTTGGGGTTGAACTGGATTTTTATTAAAAAATCAACAGTATCCTATTTATTTTTATAGTATTTACTATTTGCGGCGTCACCCAGTTCTTGCATCTGGTTCGACCGGTGACATAGGTTGGACAAGACTTTTGGGGTTGAAGTCTTCCACAATATTTTAATGCTTGCAACCTCATAAATCAAATTATTCAAAGATTCGGATTAATATTCTAATTAAATTGCTTTTATACTAAAATATGTCTTTTCAATGGTTTTAACTCGTTATGTGACCTGCTTGGTCCACCCATTTCACATTCCCAAAAGCGATTTCCTAAAAATTTATTTTTTACGGTCATCATTTTTCAAGTTTCTAATGGTAGTCATTATTGATTGTATTTTCTAATATCCTCGTCTGGTGACATAGGTATGTCGTGGCAGTGAACGCTATTGCTTTTGCATATGCTGCATTTCAAGCAATTGACATGACGTATCGGTTAATTTATAAAAAGCACATCATCTCATATTCTCTTCGCCCTCTTTTTGACTTCTCTACAGATCAGGCAAGTACCACTAGCATATATTGCACGTATCAACCTTTAATATTGGATGTGGCAATGTTGACCTATTTATCTATATATCAAACTGCACAAATGGGTTGAACAGGCTTGCCCAAAGTTTAAATCTTAACGCATATAATCTTTTAGATAGTGTTATTATGAAGTTTTAATTATTATTTGTACAAATGTTGCTTGTTTGTATAATTAAGTACTTTAACACATTTTTCTTAATTTTTATTTTTCATAGAAAATGGATACGCATGCCAAAGTGACCCATTTACTTTTAAATGTGTCGATCTGGGTTGTGTTTTGTATCAAACTGGACAAATGGGTTACACATATATAAATTATAATACGTTTTCGTGCTTATTTTTATGTATGTTTACAGTTGGTCTACGTTTTGACATAAATATTGTTCTAAAACGAGTCGGGTCAAATATAATATGTTTTCATTAGACGGTTTAAATTCGAGTTACTATATGTTTCAACGCCGTCGCAACGCGTCGTACCATTCTCCAACTTGAAAAACATAATCTTCTTACAAATCCTAGTCTGAACTCATGTAACCTTCAAAATAGTTTTATTCAGAGATTTAGACAGTTATTGTAAATATGTTTAAAATTATTATTAGAGATAAATGTCATTTTAGTCCCTGTGGTTTGGGCCATTTTGCCAGTTTAGTCCAAAGGTTTCATTTTTCGTCTGGGGGTCCAAAAAGGTTTCACCGTTGCCATTTTAGTCCACTGGGTTAACTTCATCCATTTTTTCTGTTAACGAGAACGGCAATTTGATCATTTTATATGTAATTCTGTTAACTAGAAGGGCAATTCGACCATAAAAAATGACCGAATTGCCCTTCTCGTTAACAGAAAAAATGGATGAAGTTAACCCAGTGGACTAAAATGGCAACGGTGAAACCTTTTTGGATCCACAGGTGAAAAATGAAACCTTTGGACTAAACTGGCAAAATGACCCAAACCACAGGGACTAAAATGACATTTAACTCTTATTATAATTATTTTAAAATTTAAAATGTATAAAAAATATCCGCGAGTCAAAACACTCGTAACCTATTTCAACTCGTTCTAAAATGACCCATGACATCAATGACTTGTTTTGACCTCCGCCTCGCCCATCCTGCCACCTGTAATCTTTAAATTCTTTTTTACAAACCAATATAATCTCCATTGGTATAACTTGCAGATATTGGCTTATCTTTTGATATCGGCATCATCTTCAGCAGCCACGAGAGTGGACGATTGGGTTTCAAATTGGGGAAAAGACGATTTCACAGAAATGGCAACTGCATCAATAGGAATGTCGTTTTTAGCTTTTCTTGCGTTTGCCCTTAGCGCTCTCATATCTGGTTACAATCTTTGTAATCAGAAATCTCTTTGATACTCTATTTAAGAGATAATGTATACATACACCATGTAAGTATTGCAAAGGTTACACAAACCAAGGGTATAATAGTCATTTCACAAAATGATTTAAATCGAAACAAAAGGAGTCAAATGACACTCGGGTGGCATGACTGTAACCTTTGGGATATTTTTATGGTGTATGTGTACATTATCCTTTAGTTGTCTAGATATGTGATCCCGTATATCTATCATCGGGTTTTAAGTGACAAATGGCGTGCAGACGAGAGGGGATTTCACACAAATAATCGAGTATAAACAGGATGTACAGGCAAAATCAAGAGGTAAAATAATAAATGTGTAAAGAGTAGTTTTGGTTCACTTTGAGGTTGTAAAATGGGGTTGTTTAGCTGAAATAAAAAACATATATTATTTGCATCTCAATCTACTGGTTAATCCGTAGGTCTTTCGTTTACTATATACCATCATATTAGTTGGCCGACATGATCCGACCGAACCTGTTTTTGTCACACCCCGACCACGTAGAACATACAAAATGTGGCGGAAACATCGGGGAGTGTTGTAACAGAATTAATTGTTTCAAATCCATGGCAATTGAAGTTTCGTTTTATTGATTAAAAGTGTTACAATGTCTTATCAAACTATGAAATACAACATAATTAACTAGTCTTGCATCTTTTATTGTCACTAAAGCCCAAGTCTGCCTATGTGTAACTTGATCATCCTATGCAACAGTTCCTGAAAAACACATGTGAAAATAGGTACGTCAGCATAAAAATGCCTGTGAGATACATAGGTTTTGTGAAAAGAGGTTCCATGACTTATGTTTGAGAAAATGTTTAGTCATGAACCTTTTAGTTTGCTTTGTTTTGTAAATCATTTGAAAATCGATGAGTTCAGATGATATGTATAAATAAATGAATAATGTATGGTTAAATGAATAACCATAGTAAAATGGATTTGTATAAGATAAGTTGTTTGTAAAACGATGTCTTGTAAAAAGTATGTTATTTGTATAAAATGTTATATGTATCAAACTGAAATGATTCAAATAACGCTACAATATGTAATACCATACAAACACTTATATATAGGAAGTACCAGCGGCGTATCCACCATGCTTGTATCACATTACACACGCATCGTTACTTAATCATTTAATCAAACCAAACCAATGTCAAAATGTCTATGTCAAATATCCATGTCAAATGTCTATGTCAAATATCCATGTCAAATGTTTATGTCAAAATGTCATGTATGGCAAATGAAATGTCTCAACTAAACCATATGCACAAAAACAAAGTATTGAAGTAAAACTTGGTTTAAATCAAAGTTATGTTTTGTGGGAAATGCATGATCAAATGTCAATCATGTTAAAATGTCTATGCCGAAATGTCTATGTCAAATACGGTTCACACGGTTCACAGATACAAACGGTTCACAGATATCAACGGATCACAGTCAAATGATTACAACGGTTCCATATGTAGTATAATGTGTTCATATGCTGGATAAGCATATGCAACAGAAAAGCAACGTAAAACAATGTACTAAGTACGCACACAATGGGCATACATAGCATGAAATGTAATGTAGAACGATGTACTAAGTACGCACACAATGGGCATACATAGCATGAAATGTAATGTAGAACGATGTACTAAGTACGCACACAATGGGCATACATAGCATGAAATGTAATGAAATCATGTACTATAATGTACTAATGAACATAGCAAGTATATGATGTCAAAACAGGAAAGCATGAAAGTAACAAGTAGGCACATGTGTTCCACCCCAAAACAGTTTGGAAAACAGTAAAAGAGGGGTCTATGTACTCACTTGAGATTGCTCAGAAGTCCTTGAGTATCAACCAAACAATGCTAGAGATCGCGGAATATCAAACGGCACCTAATATAGGTAACTACATTAATAAACCGGACCTAAATCGGAAGACTGGGTAGCATTAGGGTTTGTAAACCAAACGAGTGTAGAGACTCGTGTCATTTGGTTTAACAAAGCCTACATACTAAATGAAACTTAACCTGAGTGTCTACGACCCATTACGACCCGTTTAGGTAGCTTATGCTACTTTAACGCGTCGTTCGCGTGAAACGCGTTCGGACCGCCTAACTAGCCCTATGACAAGTGTTATATGCCTAAACATATTACATAATCAGTTATGTGACAAAGGTTTAGGTTACATATGCTTAATTACCAATTATACATGAAGAGGGTATTCTGGTAATTTACCTAAGGCATATAAACTACCTATCATACAACTACTTAAACGATGTGACCATAGGGTATAACCTCGGAAGGTTATTCCCTACCTACTATGGTCACCTAATGTGTTTGGTCGGATCCTAATGATCGACCAAACTGGGTCGGGTTCGAGGTATAAGCGATTTATTAGATCGCCTACCCTACGACCCTAGACAACGTGGTAGTCAGTGGGCATAGTCCCAAGGGACTATGACCAACGTGATTACACTCACGTTGCGAAGTTCAAACGAACTTCGCATTGACCATTACTGGTCAACGCTGAAAGTCAAACACAGTTTGACTTTCTGACTCGAAAAGCAGTAAAATAAGGAAAAGAACGAAAGAATACTTACCCAGGGTCCCCGAATGCTAACCCAGATCAAAATAGCTCAGGTATGAAACGAAGGTTCCAACTTAGAGTCTTTTCAATCAGATTTGTGGGTTTTTAAGCCAAAGGGGGGTGGGTATTTATAGATAAAGTAGAGCCGCTAGGATCGTTTCTTGAATATCGTGCCACGATCCGAGCCGTACACTTGTCACAAAGGTTATGGAGCCACATATGCTCCTAATCTTAGTGATTTAGCAAGTTGCAAACATGTGGTTGTGGTTAAATCTGCTGAAAACAGGCTGTTAAGTACTCTGCATCTGGTCTGAACTTGCTTTACGGACCTCAAAGCTGCCAATGTTGAGGTCCGTAAGGTAACAACTTTGGCAGATTTACAGTTTTGGTCCCTGCAATGCAATCAGCCCATTTTTGACACGTTTAAGGCCCGTTAACCCCATTTCAAAGCTCTAAAATGAAGTTAAAGTATAGGGAACTTAAAATATGCTCAAAAATATCTCGGATGTCGGTTCGTTTAGCCGTACGAACGCGATGTTCGCTTAATTACGACGGAATGCGCACAAGCGCGAAAAACGATCCAAATGACGCGACGAATGGATTTTTCTTAAGGCGAACACTAAAATATAATGTAGTCATGCTTACATAAATTTTTGGATGTCCGGATGTATTCAGAACGTAAGTTATGCGCGAAAATGCAAACTTGTGCACTTTTTGACACTTTTAGTCCCTGAATGACCCAAAAGTTTATTTTAGCACACCGAACCCCTCAAAGCCTATTTCTAAGCTATGTAAAGGATATTTATGGTATGTTTAACTTATGGTCATGTTCCGGAAGGTCTGTTACAGTTCAAATTGGCATACTTTCGCAGTTTGTCAACTTTAGTCCCTGTAAGCGATTTAACTTTGATTTCACCACACCAAACCTTCCAAAACTTATATCTAAGTTATGTATAGGTTATTTAAGGTATGTTAAGCCTATTTCACTATTCCGGAGTGTTCGTTGCATTAAACTGGTTATATTTACGCATCAGTGCGCGTATAACCTTCCAGAAAGCGATATAGTGTTTGAAATCGAACAAGAATTGATATGTGTAAACGATACACATATTTTTACAAATCCCTAGTATGAAATACAATATTTCACTGGTTGGGCATTTGTTTGATGGTTGAAATGACACAGGTGTTACAGTCTCCCCTACTTTAGGAAATTTCGTCCCGAAATTAATTCGTAGGAGTCTGTCTATGACTTTGTTTCAAATAGTCATCAAAGATATGTAAAGCATAATCTGATTATTTTCCTCAACGGATATTTTTCAGAAGCGAAAATGAACGAGCAGAGTCACTTTCTTCAACGGGTTCTTCGGAAATGGAAAATAAAGGAATTAACTAAACGGATATACATTTCCCTCAATGGATATTCTTCAGAACGAAAATGAACAAACGGGGTCATTTTCCTCAACGGTTTGTTCTTCAGAATTTGAAATGAAAGAAAAATCAACGGATATTCATCTCCTCAACGGATAAATCTTCAGAAACGAAAATGAACTAACGGAGTCATTTTCAACGGTTATTTCCTCAGAGTTGGAAATGAAGAATTACACAACGGATATTCATTTCCTCAACGGATAAATCTTCAGAAACGAAAATGAACTAACGGAGTCATTTTCAACGGTTGCTTCCTCAGAGTTGGAAATGAAGGATTTCACAACGGATATTCATTTCCTCAACGGATAAATCTTCAGAAACGAAAATGAACTAACGGAGTCATTTTCAACGGTTGCTTCCTCAGAGTTGGAAATGAAGGATTATACAACGGATATTCATTTCCTCAACGGATATTCTTTAGAACGAAAATGAATGGATAATTCATTTTCCTCAACGGTTATTCTTCAGAATGGAAATGAAAAGATAAACAACGGATATTCATTTCCTCAACGGATAAATCTTCAGAAACGAAAATGAACTAACGGAGTCATTTTCAACGGTTGCTTCCTCAGAGTTGGAAATGAAGGATTATACAACGGATATTCATTTCCTCAACGGATATTCTTTAGAACGAAAATGAATGGATAATTCATTTTCCTCAACGGTTATTCTTCAGAATGGAAATGAAAAGATAAACAACGGATATTCATTTCTTCAACGGATATTCTTTAGAACGAAAATGAATGGATAATTCATTTTCCTCAACGGTTATTCTTCAGAATGGAAATGAAAAGATAAACAACGGATATTCATTTCCTCAACGGATATTCTTCAGAAGTGAAAAATGAATAGCTAGTTCATTTTTCCTCAACGGATGCTTCATCAGAATTGGAAATGAATAGGGTTAACTCTTGATACATGATAGAACTTGCTGTGATTTCTGTGCACTAAATTCCATAATTATGTATGCATCCATAATTACGTAATTCCTTGCACAGTCCGCACAGTTTGTTTTGAAATGTTGTGGGGAAAGATATCAAACCTGAGATGAGAGTGACTAGACTACCATAGGGTCCTTTTAATTAGATCAACAGAGGATCTTCTTAATTAGGCCACTAAGGAGTCCTTTCAGCTATATCATCACATGATATCCCTAACCAGATTTTTGGATCAATCTGTTTAACTAGACCACTAAAGGGGTCTAATTAAGAAGTAGTACATTATAATCCAAGGGACTTTAACTACAACGTAGAAGTCCATTAAGGATTTAAGTAGTACCTTTGGGTATCCTACTATGAATCTCTTGCACAAAGATATGTAAGATTTTACGAGGATTTGAATAACATAAATTGGATCACATGACACATAAAGGATAACACATAAGCACATAACCACATAATTGTTTAATTGTTATTATCTTGTTATTGATTGCAATTAACTTGGCACCTCGTACTTCGTTTCTCTTGGAAGGAACGGGTACTTAGGATTTTCGTGGAAACGCAAGAGATTATACAAGGGAAGAAATTTGGAAGTAGTCTGCTCTTCAAGGAAGGCGGTTCCTTGATTGTCAGTATTGTAGGGGATATGTTTATACATGCAACCACATAAACATATTGAAATGTAAATGAAAGATTTATTTATAAACAACAATAACAACAACTGTTTCATAGATTGTGATAAAAGAAAATAATACACAAGGCTCGATTATTTTCTAAACAGCGTTATCTTCTGTCGGTCAGATACTCATCCCTGCGCTGGATTTGCATCAGCAAGTCTTGGGCAATTTCTACTAAAATGGCCCATCTCGCCACAGTTGTAGCAAGATCCCAGTGGGAAACGAGCTTGAGCAGGATTGTTGTTAATCTGATTTGGTGCTGCTGCTGTTGGGCAAACCCTCGCTGTATGACCTATAAGTCCGCAAACTTGGCATGTGCGGCACTTCACACCAGCATGATGATGTAGGCCACATTGGTTGCACAAGGGTGCAGTTCCTTTGTAGGGTTTCCTGGCAGGGGGTTGAGCTGGTTGGTTGGGGACGGCTTGATCATTGTGAGTGACCACGGCGAAGTTCTGAGAAGCCTTTCGCTTCTTTGACTTCTTAGAGGATCCAGTCTGTTCATCCATGGTCTTTGATTCCTCGATTGGTTTCGATTCCTCGACCAGTTTCTTGTCACCCTTTCGGAAAAGCTTACGTTTCCTGATCTGCGATTCAGTCAAGGTTGCAGATAACTCAATGGCCTGCCTAACAGTAGTAGGGTTGCTACCAGTCAAAATGTCTTGTATTGAGTCGGGAAGGCCATCAATGTACTTTTCGATCGCCTTATCCAAAGGTGTGACCATGTTTGGGCATAACAGACTTAACTCCTCATAACGGTCCGTGTAGGCTCGATGCTCACCGCTGTCTTGCTTAAGATCATCAAATTCCCTTTCCAAAGCCCTGATCTCGTGACGAGGACAAAACTCCTTCATCATGAGAGCCCTAAGTTCGGCCCATGTTTGTGCTAGAGCAACTTCTGCACCACGATCTCTCATAACCCCATTCCACCACGTAAGGGCTCTCTTCTGGAACACACTCGAAGCAAACTCGACCTTGCGATTGTCAGGACACTGCACATGGCGGAAAGTATTCTCAATGCTCTCGAACCATTGAAGAAGCCCAGTCGCTCCCTCAGAACCACTAAACTTGAGTGGTTTCGCCGAGTTAAAACTCTTGAAATTGCATGGACCATTGTTGTTGTTGTTGGCTTGATTCCATTGAGCAAAGAGGTTTGGGAATTGAGCAGCCATTTGCTGCGCAATGATTTCTGCCAATTCGGCAGTCGCTATCTGGCTTTCGCGTCGAGGAGGCATTCTAAAAGAGGAAACATGAAATGAAACGAGTGAGAGGATTAGACGAAAAGAATGAGATGAAACAAATATGATGGAAGCAAGGATAGTGGTCATTTGTTTGTTACTACAAAGCAACAAACGACCCGGTGAAAGGTAAATAGGTCAAAAATAATGTATTGCGAAGATATGCTCGCCTATAAGTGAACACTCATCCCAAGAATTCCCAGGTAAGCACAACTGGTCTCGCGTCTGATGAGATGTATACGAAGTGCTTGCCTAGACAGAAAACCCAGAATACAGGCATTCACCCTTCCAGTTTGCATGTGTTCACATTATTTAAAACCCAAAACCTTTACGAGATTTTGAAAACTCAAAGGGGTTCAAAACCATATAACAGAGGGTTCAAAACCTAGTAATCAATCATCCTAGAACAGATGATTAGTTTTCAAAGCGGTTTCGAAATTTATGTTCTTGTTGTGGTAGTCGCCTAAGGATAGGTGACGGTATTGTTTTATGACTAAACGCAAGTAAACTCGCGTTAGGGTCCTAAGAAAGTTATAGACTAGGTCAAAGCATTACTAATAACCTAATTCCCTATAACCATTGGCTCTGATACCATCTTTTCTGTCACACCCCGACCACGTAGAACATACAAAATGTGGCGGAAACATCGGGGAGTGTTGTAACAGAATTAATTGTTTCAAATCCATGGCAATTGAAGTTTCGTTTTATTGATTAAAAGTGTTACAATGTCTTATCAAACTATGAAATACAACATAATTAACTAGTCTTGCATCTTTTATTGTCACTAAAGCCCAAGTCTGCCTATGTGTAACTTGATCATCCTATGCAACAGTTCCTGAAAAACACATGTGAAAATAGGTACGTCAGCATAAAAATGCCTGTGAGATACATAGGTTTTGTGAAAAGAGGTTCCATGACTTATGTTTGAGAAAATGTTTAGTCATGAACCTTTTAGTTTGCTTTGTTTTGTAAATCATTTGAAAATCGATGAGTTCAGATGATATGTATAAATAAATGAATAATGTATGGTTAAATGAATAACCATAGTAAAATGGATTTGTATAAGATAAGTTGTTTGTAAAACGATGTCTTGTAAAAAGTATGTTATTTGTATAAAATGTTATATGTATCAAACTGAAATGATTCAAATAACGCTACAATATGTAATACCATACAAACACTTATATATAGGAAGTACCAGCGGCGTATCCACCATGCTTGTATCACATTACACACGCATCGTTACTTAATCATTTAATCAAACCAAACCAATGTCAAAATGTCTATGTCAAATATCCATGTCAAATGTCTATGTCAAATATCCATGTCAAATGTTTATGTCAAAATGTCATGTATGGCAAATGAAATGTCTCAACTAAACCATATGCACAAAAACAAAGTATTGAAGTAAAACTTGGTTTAAATCAAAGTTATGTTTTGTGGGAAATGCATGATCAAATGTCAATCATGTTAAAATGTCTATGCCGAAATGTCTATGTCAAATAGGGTTCACACGGTTCACAGATACAAACGGTTCACAGATATCAACGGATCACAGTCAAATGATTACAACGGTTCCATATGTAGTATAATGTGTTCATATGCTGGATAAGCATATGCAACAGAAAAGCAACGTAAAACAATGTACTAAGTACGCACACAATGGGCATACATAGCATGAAATGTAATGTAATGTAGAACGATGTACTAAGTACGCACACAATGGGCATACATAGCATGAAATGTAATGTAGAACGATGTACTAAGTACGCACACAATGGGCATACATAGCATGAAATGTAATGAAATCATGTACTATAATGTACTAATGAACATAGCAAGTATATGATGTCAAAACAGGAAAGCATGAAAGTAACAAGTAGGCACATGTGTTCCACCCCAAAACAGTTTGGAAAACAGTAAAAGAGGGGTCTATGTACTCACTTGAGATTGCTCAGAAGTCCTTGAGTATCAACCAAACAATGCTAGAGATCGCGGAATATCAAACGGCACCTAATATAGGTAACTACATTAATAAACCGGACCTAAATCGGAAGACTGGGTAGCATTAGGGTTTGTAAACCAAACGAGTGTAGAGACTCGTGTCATTTGGTTTAACAAAGCCTACATACTAAATGAAACTTAACCTAAGTGTCTACGACCCATTACGACCCGTTTAGGTAGCTTATGCTACTTTAACGCGTCGTTCGCGTGAAACGCGTTCGGACCGCCTAACTAGCCCTATGACAAGTGTTATATGCCTAAACATATTACATAATCAGTTATGTGACAAAGGTTTAGGTTACATATGCTTAATTACCAATTATACATGAAGAGGGTATTCTGGTAATTTACCTAAGGCATATAAACTACCTATCATACAACTACTTAAACGATGTGACCATAGGGTATAACCTCGGAAGGTTATTCCCTACCTACTATGGTCACCTAATGTGTTTGGTCGGATCCTAATGATCGACCAAACTGGGTCGGGTTCGAGGTATAAGCGATTTATTAGATCGCCTACCCTACGACCCTAGACAACGTGGTAGTCAGTGGGCATAGTCCCAAGGGACTATGACCAACGTGATTACACTCACGTTGCGAAGTTCAAACGAACTTCGCATTGACCATTACTGGTCAACGCTGAAAGTCAAACAAAGTTTGACTTTCTGACTCGAAAAGCAGTAAAATAAGGAAAAGAACGAAAGAATACTTACCCAGGGTCCCCGAATGCTAACCCAGATCAAAATAGCTCAGGTATGAAACGAAGGTTCCAACTTAGAGTCTTTTCAATCAGATTTGTGGGTTTTTAAGCCAAAGGGGGGTGGGTATTTATAGATAAAGTAGAGCCGCTAGGATCGTTTCTTGAATATCGTGCCACGATCCGAGCCGTACACTTGTCACAAAGGTTATGGAGCCACATATGCTCCTAATCTTAGTGATTTAGCAAGTTGCAAACATGTGGTTGTGGTTAAATCTGCTGAAAACAGGCTGTTAAGTACTCTGCATCTGGTCTGAACTTGCTTTACGGACCTCAAAGCTGCCAATGTTGAGGTCCGTAAGGTAACAACTTTGGCAGATTTACAGTTTTGGTCCCTGCAATGCAATCAGCCCATTTTTGACACGTTTAAGGCCCGTTAACCCCATTTCAAAGCTCTAAAATGAATTTAAAGTATAGGGAACTTAAAATATGCTCAAAAATATCTCGGATGTCGGTTCGTTTAGCCGTACGAACGCGATGTTCGCTTAATTACGACGGAATGCGCACAAGCGCGAAAAACGATCCAAATGACGCGACGAATGGATTTTTCTTAAGGCGAACACTAAAATATAATGTAGTCATGCTTACATAAATTTTTGGATGTCCGGATGTATTCAGAACGTAAGTTATGCGCGAAAATGCAAACTTGTGCACTTTTTGACACTTTTAGTCCCTGAATGACCCAAAAGTTTATTTTAGCACACCGAACCCCTCAAAGCCTATTTCTAAGCTATGTAAAGGATATTTATGGTATGTTTAACTTATGGTCATGTTCCGGAAGGTCTGTTACAGTTCAAATTGGCATACTTTCGCAGTTTGTCAACTTTAGTCCCTGTAAGCGATTTAACTTTGATTTCACCACACCAAACCTTCCAAAACTTATATCTAAGTTATGTATAGGTTATTTAAGGTATGTTAAGCCTATTTCACTATTCCGGAGTGTTCGTTGCATTAAACTGGTTATATTTACGCATCAGTGCGCGTATAACCTTCCAGAAAGCGATATAGTGTTTGAAATCGAACAAGAATTGATATGTGTAAACGATACACATATTTTTACAAATCCCTAGTATGAAATACAATATTTCACTGGTTGGGCATTTGTTTGATGGTTGAAATGACACAGGTGTTACAGTTTTGACCCATCTTTGACACACTTGACCAGTGGGCAAAAAAACCGGTTAATTAACTGGAACCGGTTATTAACCGTAACCAGAACTGGTTATTGATCGGTTAACTGGTTATAAATATTTAGTATAGGAACCGGTTAACCAAAAATTTCAAAAAAAAAAAAAAAAGGAAAAAAACCAGTTATTAACCGAAAAAACCAGTTAATTAACTAAACTCTACGCTTGACCCTATCTTGTTTCAACCATGTTTTAAAATTTAAAGGTGTGGGGCTCGCATCACGGGCTTTAGATGACATCTCATGTACTTACGGGTAGAGGTGTACATGGTTCTTTTTTGGCAAAGCTGGTCTGGGTTGTAAACCGAATTGGTTGGTCAACTTTGGTCAAAACCAGTGTTAGTTGAAACTGGTTTGGGTCATAAACCAGTTATGGAGGAAATATTTTGAACACTATACAAATCGGTTTGGGTCGTGTTGAAACCCGTTAAACTGATTTTTTTTTAAATCCGTTTGGGTTCACAACGGTTTCAATAACGAGGGTGGGAACCGATATACAAACTGGCGGTTTGGGTCAAAGTGGTTTCAGGTGTGGTACAAGACCGGTTTGGAAATTCAAATTGGTTTTCTTTTGTACATTTCTATCTTATAATTGGTCAAGATAGGGTTCATATGAAGCTCTACAATTTTCATTTCAAACAACATATTTAAAAAAATAGTGTGCAACATCTAAATTCAGTAGAATATTAGCTTCCTATCGTTCACTAACGTTTAATGTTTAGGGAAAGGGAATTCAGCTCCAACTTCATACCGGCAATCAAAACGGTGAAGGAAATTAAAATGTTTCCGCTTTTGTGTATTAAAAGTCGGTCAAAATTTAACAGCTTAGAATGGGAGAGATGATGTGATTTCAATGTAAAAGATATATTTTTATAAAGTTATTTGAGGTTTTACAATTTCTTGCTGACCCAACTTTAATAAAGTCGTTCACAGTTCAAAAACAAAGAAAAAAAACTTAACGTTTAATGATTGAGCATTTCGGCCACTAAACTTTATGAACAACCTATTATTATTACTAGATGTAAAACACATGTGAAAATACGAGTGTTTTTTAGAAAATTTACATACAACATTTTATTAAACGACGAATGACACATTTTTAAGGTTTACCTAAAAATAGATTATAAAAAATGGAACATCTTTTAAATACAAATAAAAAGGAACATCTTTTAAATAACAAATAAATAACAATCGAGCACACATTGTTCTATATTCTATGATCGTAAATCTTGAAACATCTCTTGATGCAAGATCCTTCATTGTTGGGGTATAGCGTTCCATAAATCTTTCATCTTCATTTCTTAAAATAAAACCTTCACCACATGATCCTATACAAGGAATAAGATCCTTCATTGTTGGGGTATAGCGTTCCATAAATCTTTCATCTTCATTTCTTAAAATACAACCTTCACCACATGATCCTATACAAGGAATAAGATGAATCTGGTTATGATATGCTTCAACTTATCTTTTATTGACACTGGTGACCAAAACCACACCAACCTTCAATAATAAGAGACCAAACAACATATATACCAGTTGAATGCAGATCCTAAAACAATAAGTCACAGCCAAGTTTAAATATGTCAATGTCTTAATGAAATTGGCTGCTGCAGAGCGATTCCTTCCCCTTTACATAGTGCAAGTTTAAATATGTTAATGTTTGGCTGATGTATGGTGCAAACCACTGTTCTTCCAGAAGAACTAATAAACTGATAACATACTATTTAACAACAAATTACCCTT
Organism: Helianthus tuberosus; assembly: GCA_030545235.1. Taxonomy (NCBI): domain Eukaryota; kingdom Viridiplantae; phylum Streptophyta; class Magnoliopsida; order Asterales; family Asteraceae; genus Helianthus; species Helianthus tuberosus. The sequence goes on from CM060362.1 coordinate 85,975,136, forward strand.
AAAACATCAGGTATATAGAATGATCCATTGACAAGAGTTCACAGTCGAATCATAATATTCCAGAACATCAGCCTGTTATAGAAATTAATAGCCATGACATACAGATCAAAAGTCTCAACTGGAGTTAACATACAAGAACGCGATAAACTTCAATAAGGATTGGAATCAATTGATTTCTAAATTCAAAACCGTTACAACTTTCCACATGTCTAACCTTTTCCATGAACTCCAAACAAATTGCACGTTTCCAGCAAACAAGATTTATAGGCCTAGCACAATAATCACAATCAGATCCATTTACAACCATCAATAATATCCACCACAATTCAGATCAAAAGTAATTCTAACAACACACACTATCAATTCAAACAATACATAACATACATGTTAAACAAATACATAGATTAATACAATAATTAAACAACAACAATGCATTAAAACCTATATGAACTGTTAACTAATAACAAATATGCATAACACCTCATCATTAAGCAACCATAATGCATCAGAACATATATACACACACACACACACACACACACACACACACACCTGAACTTGAACAGAATTTGAACATGTCAATCTATTCAGTATCCTCTACAAATTGTTTGTCAGGTCTGCTCACAAGTAGAATCTTTCCTGCATCATAGAGTATGTTAGATCTTATCCAATAAAGATAAAGAAACGGATCAAATAAGAACTTACCATAACCAACAGATCCTCCATATGAACATAACATCGAAAGCCACCAAAATCGAGTACCAGTTAACTATTTACTGAACAATATAAAATCTGAGCAAAGTCAAAGATATTTTTCAACATTTTGGATCATGCGACTTATTTTAGATTTTGGTCTGTCATGGACACGCATATAATACTACTTGCAATCGATTTATACAACATAAAACGAATAATAATTTGAAACACTAAATCTTTAAACTCATAAAAATAAGTAAAACTAAACTGTGACAAGAAAGATTAAAACTAAACTGTTTGGTAACATCTGAATGGTTAAATGCTGAACCAGTAAGAGGTCTGAACCATTAAGAGCCTGTATAATTCTTAACCGTTCAGAGGCAAATGTCTGACCGATTCAGATTAGAGGTCTTAACTATTCAGACTTTGTATAATGCTTAATCATTCACAGGCAAATGTCTGAACCATTCAGACATCTGCTCGTGAAACAAACAGTCTAAACCATTAAGTGCTGAACCAGTAAGAGGTCTGAACTATTAAGAGCCTTATTAAGAGGTAAACAAACAACCCCTAAGATGTTTAAAATTTAAAGTATTAAAATAGTAACAATTACATATGAAAATGAAAACCAATCAGACATTTAAAATCTAATAGCAAGAATTAAGAAATTTTAACTTTAACTCCATCGAGTACTGGACTTCTCGGTGTATATCCTTGAGCTTTGTCATGAACTCCAAGTCTCTATCACCACATTCTATATTACTCGCAATACACAAGTCACGAACAAAAGTGGTTGGCATCGCCCTCAAGTTTCTGGAAACCTGGTCTCTTGTAAGTAGACGAAGTTGCAATCCATCAAAACACATCTTCAACTCTTGAAGAGTAGCCTTATCTGCATAGACTTCCTCTTCAATTTGTTTAATAAATCACTGCTTCAAATCATCAGATTGTACAGAAGTTGATGCCATTGTTATTATTGAACTGATAAAGTAAATGAATCATTGTATGATGCAAAACTTAAATATCTAGAGAAATAAAAATTAAATAGTGAAGTGATAAGTTGATGCCTTTGAATTGGCAATGATATTATATAGAGAATAAAAATTAAATATCTAACAACCCAAATGTCCGATTTAAATGCAAACATTAAATAAAAGTTTATATTTAAAATCCATGTACATTTAATGATTTAGGAGAGAAATACGTGTACATTTAATATAAACATGTACATTTATAATTTAAAATCCGTGTCCATTTAATGCAAAACATTTCAAAAATGAGTTTTCATGGGAAAACAAATAAAATTAAATATCTAGAAACCCAAAGGCCAAAATTAAAACCTTCAAAAACAGGTTATCATAATTAGAATGGTCTCTTCATTTACCATATCACCCATTGTAAACATTATAAAAGACTCATGATTAGTTTAATTGAAAACATCAATAATTTACTTTTAAAAAACTGTTCATCCAAAAACAAACCATCCAAAAACACCAACAATATTCTAAATAGCAAACAAAAGTTTTTACCAATGGGCAGACACTAACGCTATTAAAACGCAACTTTCAAGATGGTCACTTGAAGAACAGAGAACATACGAAGAACTCAACATAAAAGTTGGTATCGTGAGTGAAAATTACTATAAGCGTAGTATTGCATTGCTTGATGAAGTTGTCCATTCTACTCCATCAAAGTTCAAGGATAAGGCAGAAGAATTTATCACACAACTGTTGAAACAGGATTAAAAGATTTGTGACATGTTAGTTGATCTGCAAAATAAAAGAAAAGATGAAATTGCATGGAAGAAGGCGAGGGTCTTAGAAATCCTAGGAAGTGTTCAATGTAGCGTGTAATGTTTTAATATTTTTCAAATCTAAGTTTTGTAATACTATTTAATATCGAATGAACAAAATTCGGACTTTATTTTTGGAGAGTTATTATCGTTATCAGTGATCAATTGGCGAAACGACAATTTTACCCTTTAATTCCTAATATAACTCAACATATTAATAAAATAAAGTCTAATAACTTTCTCCTAACAACACAGTTAAACAGATACATAGATCAACACAGTAATTAAGCAACAACAATGCATCAAAACATATATGAACCGTTAACTAATAACAAATCTGCATAACACCTCATCATTATGTAACAATAATGCATCAGAACATATATGAACACTTAACTAACAACAAATCTGTAGTAACAAATACTACCTGAAATGAAACGATAGTTAATAAGTACCTTGAGGGCATTGGAGTTGTGTAGGTTTCTAAACCATCCCATGTGCATTAGGGAAAATGATTCCAAATGTCTAAACTAATCAGTTTCTCAGCTTGAAAAAAAGTAAAAATAAAATTGTTAATCCAAATCTGAATGAAAATGACAATAGTAAACTGACTTATGAATAGATTGTTAATCCAAATCTGAATGTGCAGGTTTCTAAACCATCCCATCTTTTTACTATGCAAGCCTCTTAGAACACTCTTGCAGGCATCAACAACCCTATGTACCTGGAATAGAATCCAATTTATCAGAACGAAGATTGTTTCCAATAAGAAAAACTACAACTATATCAATATGCTTAAATCTCAAAAATAAGGATAAACTTTTTAAGTATTTTTGGTGTTTGATAGAGTATTTTAATCATGTGTTGCAATCAATGCACTTTGGTTTAAGCATTTTCTATCCATCTTAGACTCTTCATGTCACACCCTGACCACGTAAAACAACAAATCATGGCGGAATCGTCGGGGAGTGTTGTAACAGAATCATTGTTTCATAACACATGGAAATTTGAAATTTTGTTTTATTGATTAAAAGAGTTACAATGTCTTAACAAAAAGAAACATAACAAAATTAACTAGTCTTGCATCTTTTAATGTCACTAAGGCCCAAGTCATCCTAAGTATATCTTGATCAATCCTATGCATCAATTCCTGAAAAACATGTGAAAATAGGTACGTCAGCATAAAAATGCCTGTGAGATACATATGTTTTATTGATTTAGGATTCATGACTTATAAGTTTAGAAAAAGTTGTTTAATCAAAAGTCAGTCATGATCCTTGAAAAATGTTTTGTTTCATAAATCATTTGAAAAGCGATGATAAAGTAGATGATATGTAAAAGAGTAGTGTAAGGTTAAATGAATAACCAAGCATAATGAGTTTGTATAAAATAAGTTGTTTTGTAAAACAATTGTTTAGTGAAAATATGTCATTTGTGTAAAATATAATATGTCAAATACTGAAATGGTTTAAATAATGCTACGATATGTAATACTATAAAAGCACTTATATATAGGAAGTACCAGCGGCGTATCCACCATGCTTTTATCTTATTACACATGCCTCGTTATTTAAATCACTTACCAAAACAAACCATCAATGTAGAAATGTTTATGTATAGTCAAATGTCAAATGTTTATGTAAAAACCATCATATATAAATCATGTAATGTGTAAACAAATGTTATGTAGAGTGAATAAAAGCATTTATTCAACCCTATAAGAAAGTAATGTACAAAACAATGCATTTGATAAAATATAATCAAAAGTTATGTTTTGTAAGATAATGCATGCTTTACTGATACAACCATTTATGCGGTAATGTTAAACGCCTACATTCAAGCCTTGAGACAGACGGATAACCTTAGAGTGAAGGTTATCAAAAGAAATGTTTTCGGATTCGGTCATTCCTTCCATCCAAACAAACCTAGGATTTTAGGAACGGGATTTGTCAAGTCCTATGGTACCACTACCTACTACCGAGCGGCATGATCAGTGTTAATGAATATAATTTAGTCCCGCTAAACAAACCAAATGATATACCAAATGTAAGCATGTTTTATGAAAATAATGTACCCAGTATGCTAAGTAAACATACAAGGTAGAGATATAAAACAATGTGTCCATATGTTACGAGAACATATGCAACAGAGATGCAATGTAAAACAATGTACTAAGTATGCTAAGTTAACATACAAAGCTGAAAAGTCATGTAAAACAATGTGCTAGCATGTTAAGTAAACATACATAGCAAAAGAAATGTAATATAAAACAATGTGCTAGCATGTTAAGTAAACATACATAGCAAAACATAATGAAATCATGTACTAATAGTGTACTAATGAACATAGTAAGTATATGATATGAAAACATGGAAAAGCATGAAAATAACAAGTAGGCACATGTGTTTCACCCCCAAAATGTTTGAAAAACAGTAAAAGAGGGGACTATGTACTCACTTGAGGGTGCTTAGAAGTCTTGAACAACAACCAAGCAAAGCTAGAGGGACCACGGAATCAAACGGCACCCTATATAGATAACTACATAAATAACCGGACCTAAATCGGGAGATTGGATAGTATGAGGTTTCGTAACCCAAATGAGTATTGGAACTCATATGATATGGTTTAACAAAGCCTACATACTAAAATGAAACCTAAACTAAGTGCTTACGACCCATTACGACCCGTTTAGGTAGCTTATGCTACTTTAACGCGTCGTTCGCGTAAAACGCGTTCGGACCGCTTAACTAGTCCTATGACAAGTAAAATATGCCTTAACATGTCTAATATAGTTTCCTAACCAGTTTATATGTCAAAATTTATGTTACATATGCTTAAAATGAATTTTGGCGTAAAAAAGGCATTTTGGTAATTTTCCTAAGGCATATAATCTACCTATCATACAACTACTTAAACGAAGTGACCATAAGGTATAACCTCTGAAGGTTATTACCTATACAACTATGATCACCTAATGTGTTTGGTCGGATCCTAATGATCGACCAAACGGGTCGGGTTCGAAAGTATAAGCGATTGTTTAGATCGCTTACCTTTACGACCCTATATAAGCACAAATATAATAGTGACGAGTTAAACATGTTAAAACATGTTTAACGAGGTTTGAAAACAGGTTTGGTATCAAGACAAAGGGTCTTGATACCCAAAAGTAGTTTGGTTACAAAATACGCAAGAATACGCATTTTGGCCGAAACTACGACTCGTCACTGAGCCTAGATAACGTGGTAATCAGTAGGTATAGTCACTAGGGACTATAACCACCGTGATTATGCTTACGTTATGAAGTTTCAACGAACTTCGCATTGACCATAAACTGATCAATGCAGAAAGTCAAAGAAAGTTTGACTTTAACGCTAAAACGTAAAAGAACGAAAGAATACTTACAACGGGTCCAAGAACGGAAGCTTTGATCCGATTACTCTCAGGTATGAAGTAGATACTTCAACTTAGAGAGATGAAATCAGATTCAAAGGTGTGAGTTGCAACAAATGAATGGGGGTATTTATAGATTTCATGGAACCGTTAAGATCGTTCGTCGAATAACGTGCTTTAATCTTAACCGTACATATGTGCCCATGGTTTTGTAAAACCATGGGAGCCCCTAGAATGGCCCATAGATTGATAAATACCATTGAATACCAGCCCATGGTATTGCAAAACCATGGGTTCAAACCATCAAAATCTCAAAATGGACCAGGTTCAATGAATCTGGTCAGAAATTTCAAAAATGGTCCCTACACTTGTAAAACTTGATTTTTTTTGCACTTTTAAGCCCCGTTAACCCCATTTCAAGGCTCTAAAATAAAGTTAAAGTATAGGAAACTTAAAATATGCTCAAAAACATCTCGGATGTCGGTTCGTTTGGTCGTACGGTTGCGTTGTTCGGTTAATTACGACGGAAATCGTAATGAACGCAAAAACGATCCAAATTACGCGACGAATGAAATTTTGTCATGCCAATCACTAAAATAAAATATTTTAATGATTACATAAATTTTTGGATGTCCGGATATATTCAGGACGTAAGATATGCGCGAAAATGCAAACTTATGCACTTTTGACGCTTTTAGTCTCTATTGATCAAATAAGTTTATTTTAGCATACCGAACCCCTCAAAGCCTATTTCTAAGTTATGTAAAGGATATTTAGGGTATGTTTAACTTATGATCAAGTTCCGGAATGTTCGTTACAGTACGAATCGACATACTTTCGCAGTTTTTCGAATTTAGTCCCTGTAAGCGAATAAACTTGATTTCGGCACACCAAACCTTCCAAAACTTATTTCTAAGTTATGTAAAGGTTATTTAGGGTATGTTAAGCCTATTTCACTATTACGGAGTGTTTGTTGCATTAAACTGGTTATATTTACGCACCAGTGCGCGTATAACCTTCCAGAAAGCGATTTATAGCCCGAAATCGAACAAGAGTTGATATGTGCAAATGATACACATATTTATACAAATCCCAAGTATGAAATACAATATTTCATTAGTTTGGTATTTTTTTGATGATTGAAGTGACACAGGTGTCACAGTCTCCCCTACTTCAGGAAATTTCATCCCGAAATTTATTTTAGAGGAAACTTGTGAGAGTTTGAAACATGAAGTTGAAAAGATCAAACAACACTGGTTAGAGTCCTGAACTTCTAGTAACTTTAAATAACATCATGCTTGTAATGTGAGAGGGACACTTATATACAAGTATATAAAGTGTTATTGGTGCGTCAATCGTACCTCTATTACATTGTTCACATTTCATTATGGTTGCCACTATCGGTTCTTACACATAATAAGTCTTACCGTGGTTTCCGTGCACTGAACTTCGTAATTATGTGTGCATCCATAATTACGTAATTCCTTGCATAGTCACGTAGTGCATCTTATAATGTGTAGGGGAAGAAAATAATGAACGAACTTGTGATGATTGTGACTAGACCACCATAGGGTCCTTTTAATTAAATCAATAAATGATTTAAATAGACTACCAAGGAGTCTGTTCAGCTACATCACCACATGTCATTCTTAACCAGATTCTGACTCAATCTTTTTGACTAGACCACTAAAAGGGTCTCTTATGAATCATGGAATGGTACTATATAATCCAAGGGTCTTAACTATCATGTAGAAGCCCAATAAGGATTTTAAGGTAGTACCTTTTGAATATCCTACTACGAATCCTTCATATGAAGATATGAAAGGTTCTATGAGGATTTGAATAACGAATATCCAGAGTATACAAAAACATAAAATGCATAAAAGAAAACACAAAATGCATAAACACATAATCACATAATTGTTTAACTTGATTTTAAATTTATTATCATTTTGTTAATTTGTTGTTAATTGTGCATATGAATTTAAAGTACACTAGGAATCCATTCCGTGGATTTCATTTGGTACTTTAAACATTATCAAGAATCTAACTATGAAGATAGAAAGATCTTAAAGAGAAAATTCGATTTCGATTATAAGGAACCGAAATGTTCGAATTAAGGTACACAAGGAATCCAATTAAGGACTCTGATTTGAATGATAATCATCCAGAAGGGTCTAATTGTGAAGATAAAAAGATCCCATATGGATTTTGGGAATTGAAAAGCAGGAGGCGTTTCAAAACCTTGCACTAGACGTGCTTAAGTCAAAACATGAGGTAAAATGCTTAAGAAGTTGAGGTGCTAGATATGCCAAGGCGACATATGAAGCGGAATTTGAAGGTTAAGTCAATGTATGAAGAAAATATTTTTGAAAACTATGCATGGGGTTCTAAAAAATGTGTTCAATGTTTTTGAAACCTTATATATAATACTTTTGAAATCATAAAGTAGGTGTATTAGGTAGGTATATAAAAAAAATGTTTTAAAATCATGCGAGATGAATTTTGAAATTATGTATAAGGTTTTTGAAAACATGAATGATGCTTTTGAAATCATGCACTTGATATAAGTAATTATACTGTATTAATAACATTTTGAAATCATGAAGGTTGTTTTTGAAAACATAGACAATGTTTTTTAAATCATGGAGGTTGTTTTTGAAAACATAGACAATGCTTTTGAAATAATGCATTTGATATGTTAAGTAAATACACTATATTAAAAATGTTTTCGAACTATATATAAAATGTTTTTGAAATCATGAAGGTTGTTTTGAAAACTTATGTTATGCATGTTGAAAAATCAGAACGTAATGGGTATGAGATTTGAAAATACCCTTAGTTATCTAACCAAGGATTCAAAGGCACAGATGTGAAGAAGCATGATTATTCATAATGTCACTTTATTTTCTGTACTTCGTTTCTTAGAATGAAACGAGTACTTAGAATTTTCTAAGGGAATCATGAGTAAACACAAGAATCGGAAATTCACAAGAGTAGTTTGTAAGGAACATAGTTCCTTAATGTAGGTATTATAGGGAAATGCCATACACACCTGTAACTACATTTGTATATCAGAATTTGTGATCAACGATTTATTTATAAACTGAACACATTGTTTTCGAGTTCAACAAAAGAAACAAAAGCAACATATATAAATTATTTAAAGCAGCAGCTTCTTTTAATCAGCCAAATGCTCATCCAAGGGTTGGATTTGCATTGACAATCTTTGGGCATTTGTTCCTGAAATGGCTTGTCTCGCCACAGTTGTAGCAAGTACCAGACGAAAAACGAGCTTGAGTAGGGTTGACTTGGAGTTGGGTAGCAACAAGGTTTATAGCAACTTTGTTTTGGATAGCAAAGCGGCATATGTTAACTAAATGTCCCCACCGTCCACAGTAGGTACATTTGAAGCAGGGTATGAGGTTTGAATGATGACGGTTGCATCGTTTGTACCATGGGGCAGCTCCTAAGTACGGCTTCCTAGCTAGTGGCGTTGCCACTTGGCTAGGTCCCGCTTGATTTGGTGCAGGCTTGACTTCTGCTTCCTTCGGTGACTCTTGAGTGGCTTCATTGTTGAGACGAGACATGGCAATACCTAGATCCACGAACTTCAGAATTACTTCGCCTATTTGCTGGGCAAATTTGGCAGTTTGCTCGGACATTTGAGTGTTGCTGAGATGAAGAGACATTCCAGAAGAAGATGAAAGTCATGGGAAGAAACAAGTGAAATGTTATCGGATAAACACAACAGAATTGCAATGCATAAGAATTGCGATCATTTGTTTGTTACCTAAGGCAAACAAATGAGATGGTGACAAATCAAAGTAAACGGGTCGTATTAATGTATCACTGAAGACATGCTTGCCTATAAGTGAACACTCACCCCAAGAGTTCCCAGGTAAGAGTGACTGGTCCGATACTGCGGATTTGTACGAACACTCTAGCCTTAGACAGAAAACTCAGGGTACAGGCATTCACCCTTCCAGTTTGCATGTGTTCACTTTATAAGACCCAAACTTTGACGAGATTTTGAAAACTTAGAGGGTTCAAAACCTAGTAATCAATCATCCTAGAACAGATGATTGGTTTTCAAGGCGGTTTTGAAATTTATGTTCTTGTTGTGGTTGTCACCTAAGGATAGGTGACAGTATTGTTTTAAGATCTAAACACAAGAATCTTGTGTTAGGGTCCTAGGAAGGTTATAGACTAGGTCAAAGCATTACTAATAACCTAATTCCCTATAACCATGGGCTCTGATACCAACTTTTCTGTCAAACCCTGACCACGTAAAACAACAAATCGTGGCGGAATCGTCGGGGAGTGTTGTAACAGAATCATCGTTTCATAACACATGGAAATTTGAAATTTTGTTTTATTGATTAAAAGAGTTACAATGTCTTAACAACAAAGAAACATAACAAAATTAACTAGTCTTGCATCTTTTAATGTCACTAAGGCCCAAGTCCTCCTAAGTGTATCTTGATCAATCCTATGCATCAATTCCTGAAACACATGTGAAAATAGGTACGTAGCATAAAAATGCCTGTGAGATACATAGGTTTTATTGATTTAGGATTCATGACTTATAAGTTTAGAAAAAGTTGTTTAATCAAAAGTCAGTCATGATCCTTGAAAAATGTTTTGTTTCATAAATCATTTGAAAAGCGATGATAAAGTAGATGATATGTAAAAGAGTAGTGTAAGGTTAAATGAATAACGAAGCATAATGAGTTTGTATAAAATAAGTTGTTTTGTAAAACAATTGTTTAGTGAAAATATGTCATTTGTGTAAAATATAATATGTCAAATACTGAAATGGTTTAAATAATGCTACGATATGTAATACTATAAAAGCACTTATATATAGGAAGTACCAGCGGCGTATCCACCATGCTTTTATCTTATTACACATGCCTCGTTATTTAAATCACTTACCAAAACAAACCATCAATGTAGAAATGTTTATGTATAGTCAAATGTCAAATGTTTATGTAAAAACCACCATATATAAATCATGTAATGTGTAAACAAATGTTATGTAGAGTGAATAAAAGCATTTATTGATTAAAAGCATTTATTCAACCCTATAAGAAAGTAATGTACAAAACAATGCATTTGATAAAATATAATCAAAAGTTATGTTTTGTAAGATAATGCATGCTTTACTGATACAACCATTTATGCGGTAATGTTAAGCGCCTACACTCAAGCCTTGAGACAGACGGATAACCTTAGAGTGAAGGTTATCAAAAGAAATGTTTTCGGATTCGGTCATTCCTTCCATCCAAACAAACCTAGGATTTTAGGAACGGGATTTGTCAAGTCCTATGGTACCACTACCTACTACCGAGCGGCATGATCGGTGTTAATGAATGTAATTTAGTCCCGCTAAACAAACCAAATGATATACCAAATGTAAGCATGTTTTATGAAAATAATGTACCCAGTATGCTAAGTAAACATACAAGGTAGAGATATAAAACAATGTGTCCACATGTTACGAGAACATATGCAACAGAGATGCAATGTAAAACAATGTACTAAGTATGCTAAGTTAACATACAAAGCAGAAAAGTCATGTAAAACAATGTGCTAGCATGTTAAGTAAACATACATAGCAAAAGAAATGTAATATAAAACAACCAAGCAAAGCTAGAGGGATCACGGAATCAAACGACACCCTATATAGATAACTACATAAATAACCGGACCTAAATCGGGAGATTGGATAGTATGAGGTTTCGTAACCCAAATGAGTATTGGAACTCATATGATATGGTTTAACAAAGCCTACATACTAAAATGAAACCTAAACTAAGTGCTTACGATCCATTACGACCCGTTTAGGTAGCTTATGCTACTTTAACCCGTCGTTCGCGTAAAACGCGTTCGGACCACTTAACTAGTTCTATGACAAGTAAAATATGCCTTAACATGTCTAATATAGTTGCCTAATCAGTTTAGATGTCAAAATTTATGTTACATATGCTTAAAATGAATTTTGGCGTAAAAAGGGCATTTTGGTAATTTTCCTAAGGCATATAATCTACATATCATACAACTACTTAAACAAGTATGAAATACAATATTTAATTAGTTTGGTATTTGTTTGATGATTGAAGTGACACAGGTGTCACACTTCAAGAGACATTCATCCTCGTCCTCATCTACAACTCAGCTTCATCACTGAGCTAATGATCAAATAACACCAAATGAATCCTGACTCTTTAAAACACTTCATGTACTTGGTTTGATCTTCATTCTTTAGCAAATTTCTAGCATGTCCACTTACATTTGATCTATAATTAATGTGCAAAACAATAAAAGCTGAATTAAGTTATGATCTACGAGATCAGGTTCCTTAATATTAAAAGGAGTGAACCAAAAACGAATACCTAATAAAGTTACGATCTACAATTAATGGGCAAATTAATAAAAGCTGAATTAATTATGTTCCTACACTTTCCAATTGCGAAACAAAATAGATCATGATATAATAGGAAAACAATACATGTGCCATCCTATTTTATAAATGAACAAATAAGTTATGAAGACTTGAGGGTTGATATTTTATAATATGAATGAAAGTTCACTAAAGTAAGCAAGCACAACTAAAACTAAAATAATACTCCAATTACATATGATATTAATTATTAGAGTAAACTGCCATTTTGGTCCCTGAGGTTTGGTCACTTTTGCCACTTTACTCCAAAACTCAAACTTTTTGCATCTGGGTCCCCGTGGTTTCAGTTTTATTGCCATTTTGGTCCAAAAGTGAACTCAAGTCATATTTGCCTTATAACATCTTGCTATTTTGTCATTTTCTCCAAGGGTAAAATGGTCATTATATAAATGAAAAAAATGTTTAAATAAAAACAAAATCTGCACTCTCTCTCTCTAAACACCCCTCTGTCTGTCTCTCTTCTCTCTCTATCACAAGCTGCTGGCATCGGACATCAAAACTTGATGGTTGAAAAAAGCAACTCGCATTTCAAAATTACCCAAAAAGAGTTCTTCTATTCTATCTATAAGAAATCGAAACTTTCAGTAACCAACTTCATCACATTAAAAAAGGATTATCTTCTAAAGTTGAGTTTTTCGTCAATTTTGAGTAAAACTTTTTGTGGGTATTTGATTATAGTAGTTGAATCATGGTCATTGGCAAGAATTTTAAGGATTCACTTAAGTCTCTTGAAGCTGATATTCAACATGTTAATACTCTGTAAGTATATTCGTGGACCTATTACAGACATACAAACACTCCGACAACAGCGACAACGAAGACCACCGTACGTCTGACCAATCCTCACCGGACTCCTCCCCTCCCCGCCTCTCAATCTGTCACACCCCAACCGATGGCGGAAACATCGGGGTGAGGCACTGTGTGAAATAGATTGTCCAAAAGATTCCATAACAACTATAATTACCAAATATTTAATCATTACGTCCCATACCGTAACATATAAAGTAACATAGTTATTACAGACAAATTGTTCTCAAAGACAGATAAAAACTGTTCCGACAACTCATAAATTTTTTAGTTTGTTTCTAGACCACCTAAGCTTGATTCCATGACATCCAGCAAATAGAAGCATCCTACACACCTGTCACATACGTTAAAATAGGTCAATACACATAGTGTAAAGGTGAGCATACAAGTTTAATAGTATAATAGTAGCGAAAAGCGGTTTACGCATAACCAGCATGTAACATGTTGCAAAGTAAAGCTAGCAAGTTATCGACAATGAAATATGCACAAACATGACTGCGTTGTAGAATGCGCAACACGTATCACCACTGAGACACGTGAAGTAAAGCCCTTAACAACCCCTGTCCATGACAGGTGCTGAGTCCAAACTATAGTACTATCGTTGCTAAGGTGTCAGGCAACAATCACTGTGTAAACATAACATACAAGCATTCATCGAAAACACGTATAACATGCGAGATTGGTTAGCGTATAAAAGTGTTTGCGTTGTGTGTTGATGTGATTTGATATAGGTAACGTATGTGTTAGGTCCAGAGTTTTACGCTTATCTTTATTACGTTTATTTATATTTATTTGGTTTTAACTTATGTCTTGGGCTTGGGCTAGGCCATGTGGGCCAATGGGGTAGATGCTCCTATAAATAGTCTTATCTAGGTATTGTAGAAGAGCTCTCCTATAGTGTCACCATGTAATCCCCAAATGGAGAACCTTGTACCAGACAATCCTAGGGATTGTGTGCAAGGTTCTCGGAGATCGTACCAGACAGTCTTC